>JAPZIH010000011.1:1736046-2186040 GCA_027410445.1 Discoglossus pictus | reverse complement strand
AGGGGGATTGCACTGATAGGAGCCTTTATCTGCTATACTGACATCACAGGTAATCAACCATCTTCCCTACAGAGCGGACAAACCTACTAATCAGAAAATACAATTTGGACAACCTTCCGAGCAGACCCTTATTTATCCAGACACTTAACAGCCGGTAGAATGAAGCAGATCTGCTAAAATCTACAATAATACCTTAACATGTAGTATTTAATTGGTTTTCTTCAGATGCTGATGTTCTTGCTAATCAGCTGCCACCTAAAAAGATAGAATAACAACTTCAGGAGTCCTGTCATTTCACATATAGCTTTATGTGTTTTTACTTGTGCCTCTTTTTTTACTATCATTTGGTAACACATTTAAGTATGTCCATATGTATTTAAAGTACAGCCATTAAACAACTACCTTACTCATTCTTATTTAATGAATAATTAAAATTGCATTAATAAATACATCAGCAAGCCCTAAATGTTAGACATTTCAAACATGACTTCCATCCCATAAATACAAGATGCTGCTTTGAAGAGCTAAATGTTTTTGCTAAGTAAAAATGTTTTTAAAATACCATTTAATGTATTAATTATTATATGTATTTATCCATTTATGTATATACAGTAGCTATAGCGATCCAGATGGTTTCTAGTTAGCTTTTGGGGCCACCCTCAGCTGGGCCTTCCAGATAGGAGGTTATAGGAGTTGCATGGCCCGCTCTTACCCCTTGTATATTGATCTACAATATTCAGGTAACATCAAGAGGGAGCCATTATCTTGCAGTAGTTTTTTATTTCCTACTAGCAACTTGTCCGTCAAAAATGAGGGGGCAAAAAATTGTAAGGCAGGTAATGCTGTTTGCCCCAGACACTAAGTGTTTTGGTCGGCTGAGATCCTTCAACGCTCATTGCAAACCTGGTGCTGAGCACCTTTGGCGCTCATCGTGTGGCTGGAAATGAGCGCCTTCGCCTTCGTGTATAGTGGTGTTTTTTAAAGTGTTGTATATGTGTATGTTTAAATGATAATTAATTACTAAATAAATTAAATGATACCTTACTTATTTGTAAGTAATATATGCAGCAAGCAATGGTCTGAAGAGCTAACAATCTGTTTTGATGTTCCTGCAACATACAATGTAGTTTTGCACTGTTGTTGAGCTGAGATGTAAGTGTCAGCAATGTGTGAAGTGTGTAGTGTAAATAGTCTGAAACAAAAAAACTAAGTCAGAGGTGCTCATCAGAGAACGAACCAACCTTAATAGGTTAGTTCTATAGCCATGATAAGCTACTCTGACTCACTTGTGCCCTTCACAGGGAGAAATATCCTGTAGTATATCAGTCTGGTCCCACTCAAAAGAGTGACCCGAAATACCAGGCAATTCTACCCTGAACAGGAGAAACAGCAAACCCCAGATGCGTTTCGGCCTTTATGGGCCTCATCAGTGAGGTGCAGCTGAACTGCCTAAGGCACAGTGAGCAAGGGGTCCACGTCTGGAGTCCCCTATTACCCTTAGGGAGACTAAACCCTAAGGATAATTTGCATAAACAAAAAAACTAAGTCAGAGGTGCTCATCAGTGTAAATAGGCTGCGTGCGCGAGGGGAAGCCGTTAGTGTAGCTGGGTACTTCTGCATTCTGTAAGGTAGTGTTATAAAATGGAGCCGATTCTGTATGTGGTACGTGGGTTTGGATGATTTAGCGTCCTTGCTAATGGTGTATGTTGTGGGTCGTACAGGTTTTAGTAAAAGTCGTATGTGCCTTGCGTTTTTTTTGCTGCTTTAGGGGTGGTATAGCCTTGTTTTTTTTTTTTTTGGTGGCCATTTTTGGTGGTTCGCTTAGGGGAGTTTGGAGTGTCTAAACTTTTTTAATTCTACTGAAATCAATGTGTAACCTGTCTTGCAGACGTCCTGGGTGTCCTCCCTTGCTGTGGGTATTATTTCTGTTTTGTTATTTGTGTGTATTTAGTGTATTTTTAATGTTTTCGGCTTTGCGCGGGTTGTCCGTTAAGATTGTATTTTTGAGAGTCCGTAATGTATTTTTTCTAAGTCCCGCGGGTCGTATTTATTTTTCTGTAAGTCCCCAATTTTTTTTTGTCAATTCCGCGGCTTCTTTTTTTCTGTAAGTCCGTATTTAGTCATTGGGTGTTTTGTCGGCATTTGTGGTGTGCAATGAGTCTTGGGCTCATTGCAGCCAACGACCTCCGCAAATGCGGCCCCTCACTTTGCGAGGGTCCGCATTTGCAGACCGAAAGTTGTACGGGGTCGTAGGAATGAGCACCTGTGGCGCTCATCTCCCCCAGCGCAAGGAGCACCTTTGGCATTCATTGCCTGGCCGCAACGGCAGCCCTCGCTTCATGAGGGCCGCAGCTTCCCCGTTGCATTACCAACGGATTTTGCCAAGCCTGCATGCTGACAACTATATACAGTGGATACAGTGGATATAAAAAGTCTACACACCCCTGTTAAAATGTCAGGTTTCCCTTAATGTGACCTATAAACTGTACAACTCAATTGAAAAACAAACTGAAATCTTTTAAGTAGAGGGAAGAAAAAATATAAAAATAAAATAATATGTTTGCATAAGTATGCACACCCTTAAACTAAAACTTTGTTGAAGCACCTTTTGATTTTATTACAGCACTCAGTCTTTTTGGGTATGAGTCTATCAGCATGGCACATTTTGACTTGGCAAGATTTGCCCACTCTTCTTTGCAAAAACACTCCAAATCTGTCAGATTGCGAGGGCATCTCCTGTGCACAGCCCTCTTCAGATCACCCCACAGATTTTCAATCGGATTCAGGTCTGGGCTCTGGCTGGGCCATTCCAAAACTTTAATCTTCTTCTGGTGAAGCCATTCCTTTGTTGATTTGGATTTATGCTTTGGGTTTTTGTCATGCTGAAAGATGAAGTTCCTCTTCATGTTCAGCTTTCTAGCAGAAGCCTGAAGGTTTTGTGCCAATATTGACTGGTATTTGGAACTGTTCATAATTCCCTCTATCTTAACTAAGGCCCCAGTTCCAGCTGAAAAAACAGCCCCAAAGCATGATTCTGCCACCACCATGCTTCACTGTGGTTTGGTGATGTGCAGTGTTGTTTTTGTGCCAAATATATCTTTTGGAATTATGGCCAAAAAGTTCAACCTTGGTTTCATCAGACCATAACACCTTTTCCCACATGCTTTTGGGAGACTTCAGATGTGTTTTTGCAAAATGTAGCCTGGCTTGGATGTTTTTATTCGTAAGAGAAGGCTTTCTTCTTGCCACTCTACCCCATAGCCCAGACATATGAAGAATACGGGAGATTGTTGTCACATGTACCACACAGCTGGTACTTGCCAGATATTCCTGCAGCTCCTTTAATGTTGCTGTATGCCTCTTGGTAGCCTCCCAGACCAGTTTTCTTCTTGTCTTTTCATCAATTTTGGAGGGAGCTCCAGTTCTTGGTAATGTCACTGTTGTGACATATTTTCTCCACTTGATGATGACTGTCTTCACTGTGTTCCATGGTATATCTAATGCCTTGGAAATTCTTTTGTACCCCTTCTCCTGACTGATACCTTTTAACAATGAGATCCCTCTGATGTTTTGGAAGCTCTCTGTGGACCATAGCTTTTGCTGTGTGATGCGACTAAGAACATTTCAGGAAAGACCAACTAGAGCAGCTGAACTTTATTTGGGGTTAATCAGAGGCACTTTAAATGATGGCAGGTGTATGCTGACTCCTATTTAACACAATTTGGAATGTGATTGCTTAATTCTGAACACAGCTACATCCCCAGTTATAAGAGGGTGTGCAGACTTATGCAACCACATTATTTTTTCTTTTTCCCACCACCTAAAAGATTTCAGTTTGTTTTTCAATTGAGTTGTACAGTTTATAGGTCACATTAAAGGTGGAAAAGTTCTGAAATGATTTATCTTTGTCTCATTTTTTTACAGCACAGAAACCTTACATTTTAACAGCCTTTTTATATCCACTGTATGTGATACCCAGAGCTTTTTAAAAAAAAATTAGACAAAGTTTTATCATTTATCTCCTGTTTTCTATCTTAACTTCAGTATAACAAGTGTTAGGCACTAAGGAATTTATATCCTTATTACTTTTTTATATATTTTTTTATAAATGTATGAATAAAATTTAAGTTTCACAGAAAATCTAAGTGATTATAAAGAGTTTATGTTTAAGTACTATCCTCTTCTTTTGTGGAAACAAGTATTGTTTGTATCATAGTGGTAGTAGCACCAGTACCCGTGACAAAATAGTGTTATCCTTTTGTCTATATTGTAATCAGAATACTGGCGATGGCGCAAGAGACTCGTGTGACCTGACATGTGACCTGTCTGTGCTATGCCAAGGATTAGGCCATTATGAAAGTAATCACATCATTTGCTTCATTCAAATTCACAACTTACTCCGATTACAGCAAAACTATCCTGATATGTAAAGTAGATTAAATACAGATACATAACAGATGAGAGAAGCCGCGGAGAGGACGCTACATACGTGCGCTGCTTAGAATTACATTTACATTACAGCACGGAGCAAACAGACAACGGCGTTAGAGGACATTTTTCAAAATTAATATTTTTGCTTCTGTATCCAACGTTCTTCTTAAGTAAAGGAAACAAAAACATGCAGATTGCAGCATTAGGTATCTTAGCGCTTATCATTACCTCATTCTTTAGCGGCGTTCCTCTCAATGCTTTTATTCTGATGGTCAGTATCAGATCCTGGATTATGGGAGGATATCAAAGTCCACCTGATCTCATCTTAACCATACAAGGACTACTTAACATCATTGCACAAACCTTTCTATTAGTTATTAATATTATAAAGATCTGGAATAACTATTTATTGTCATACAACCTATACATTCCCAATGCCATTTTTTGTGTTTCAATCCTATCGAGCTCCTGGACCACTGCCTGGTTATGTACCTTCTACTCCATCAAGATTGTCACCTTCCAGCACCGTCTCCTCACGTACCTAAGGCTCAGATTCACCAGTTTGCTGCCTTGGCTGCTCACAGGATCCATTGTGTTATCCATTTGTCTCTTTACTCTTCTGTTGGTATTTACTGATCCTGCCATCAATACAGCAAATAGCACAGCTTCCAGCAGAGAAGAAAATATTTTTCATATTAAGATTGTATATCTATATTTATATGGAGTAAACACCGGAGCTTCCATCCCATTGCTTCTGACCCTAATATCACTGGGATCGACCATCACCTCCCTCATCCTACACGTCCTGAGACTGCACCGAGGACCATCCACCATTAGCTTCTCTCATGTGAAAGCTCATGTTCATGCAGCTATGACCATGACCCTACTACTAACACTGCAAATAGTCTTCTACTTAGCATGTTTAGGTTTAACATTCACTAATGATTATAATACCCCTGGATTCTGGGTTTGCAGAGTTTGTTTATATTTGTTCTACCCTCTCCAGGCTCTTACACTGATCTTTGGAAACAAGAATCTTAAGCAATCATGTGGGGTCTTCAGATGTCTTTGCAGAAGAGAAAGTTCACAAGTAAATGAATAATTAGAGCACTTATTTCATTCAGATGTCTTAATATGCTCCTAGAATGGGAAGTAGAAGAATTGTGAGAATTTATTTCACAAAAAAAATATAACTTTTGATTTAAATTATCAATAGTCTTTCCCTGTTCTTTCCCTATTATGAGTTAAGAAATGATAGAAAATATGCAAATAAAATATCAATAATATAAAATATCTAGAATAATAATTACATGCACTTTCCAATATAAATGCTAATTTATATTGGAAAAACAACTGTGGTCAAGATGTTAATATAGCCCTTAGAAGAACTAAACTTGAAAATAATCAACAGATTTTTAAAATTTATAAAACTTTTTTTTTACAGATTCTGATATATTACTTGTATATGTAATTATGCTGAAGCGGAAACTGCCATTTTAGTTTCGACTGACTCCCTTCCTGAAGTGTGTGGAGATTTTTTGAATACACAGGAAGTTTGGATTCACACAATGGTTATGTGTCATATGCAAGTGCCTGGGCTTTCATTAGCTTTAATAGTAAACTTGTTATTTTGAGACTAAAGTAATAAGAACCAGCTTTGTGATGAAAACATAAGTCTGTAGTAAAATAATATTAGCATATACAAGTGAAAAATGTGAAGACTGTGATTTTTTGGCAACATTTTTTCCAGGTTATGAGGTTTCACCGCAGTGATCCTTATAAAGGAGGTTTAGTCCCCCGGGCTCAGCGGCCAGAGCTCGGGATAATGTATATACTGTATGTGTATATGAGTTTTACTAAGGACATGATATAGGTGGGAAATAATTATAAATATTAACATTATAGTATGTAGTGCAATGTTCATTTTATTATGCAGGGCTATACTTATAATGTGTAGGATTATACGATATTAATCTACAGTGCCTTGCAAAAGTATTCACCCCCCTTGACTTTTTACCTATTTTGTTACATTACAGCCTTAAGTTCAATGTTTTGTTAATCTGAATTTTATGTGATGGATCAGAACACAATAGTCTCAGTTGGTGAAGTGAAATGAGAAAAATATATACATAAAACTATTTTTTTAGAAATAGAAAACAGAAAATTGCCATGTGCGTATGTATTCACCCCCTTTGTTATGAAGCCCATAAAAAGCTCTGGTGCAACTAATTACCTTCAGAATTCACATAATTAGTGAAATGATGTCCACCTGTGTGCAATCTAAGTGTCACACGATCTGTCATTACATAAACACACCTTTTTTGAAAGGCCCCAGAGGCTGCAACACCTAAGCAAGAGGCACCACTTACCAAACACCGCCATGAATAGCAAGGAACTCTCCAAACAAGTAAGGGACATTGTTGTTGAGAAGTACAAGTCCGGGTTAAATTATAAAAAAATATCCAAATCTTTGATTTTCCCCAGGAGCACCATCAAATCTATCATAACCAAATGGAAATAATCATGGCACAACAGCAAATATGCCAAGAGACGGCTGCCCACCAAAACTCACGGACAGTGCAAGGAGGGCATTAATCAGAGAGGCAGCACAGAGACCTAAGGTAACCTTGGAGGAGCTGCAGAGTTCCACAGCTGAGACTGGAGTATCTGTACATAAGACGACAATAATCCATACGCTCCATAGAGTTGGGCTTTATGGCAGAGTGGCTAGAAGAAAGCCATTACTTTCAGCAAAAAACAAAATGGCACGTTTTGATTTTGCAAAAAGGCATGTGGGAGACTCCCAAAATGTATGGAGGAAGGTGCTCTGGTCTGATGAGACTAACTTTTTGGCCATCAAAGAAAAAACTATGTCTGGCACAAATCCAACACATCACATCACCCAAATAACACCAAGCCCACAGTGAAACATGGTGGTGGCAGCATCGTGCTGTGGGAATGTTTTTCAGCAGCCGGGACTGGGAAACTGGTCAGAGTTGAGGGAAAGATGGATGGTGCTAAATACAGGGATATTCTTGAGCAAAACCTGTACCACTCTGTGCATGATTTGAGGCTAGGATGGAGGTTCACCTTCCAGCAGGACAATGACCCCAAACACACTGCTAAAGCAACACTTGGGGGGTTTAAGGGGAAACATGTAAATGTGTTGGAATGGCCTAGTCAAAGTCCAGACCTCAATCCAATAGAAAATCTGTGGTCAGACTTAAAGATTGCTGCTCACAAGCACAAACCATCCAACTTGAAGGAGCTGGAACAGTTTTCCAAGGAGGAATGGGCAAAAATCCTAGTGGTAAGATGTGGCAAGCTCATAGAGACTTATCCAAAGCGACTTGGAGCTGTGATTGCCGCAAAAGGTGGCTCTACAAAGTATTGACTTTAGGGGGGTGAATAGTTATGCACATTGACTGTTTCTGTTATTTTGTTCTTTTTGTTGTTTGCTTCACAATAATAAAAAAAAAACATCTTCAAAGTTGTGGGCAAGTTCTGTAAATTAAATGATGCAAATCCTCAAACAATCCATGTTAATTCCAGGTTGTGAGGCAACAAATCACGAAAAATACCAAGGGGGTGAATACTTTTGCAAGGCACTGTAGCTACATAAGGACTTCTGTAAAATATGTACTAGAAATATTACCAACAGGAGCCTTGTAATCAAGACCTAAGTTGGGGTTGTGTGTAATATTAGTGGAGATGTAGAAGATAGGAAGTAATTATAGTTTTATTTTGTATTAAGAGTTTGAGAACAATTGTAGAAATGTTCCATTTATGTGTAAATTAAAGGCAGGAGAAGAAATGAGACTAAAGAGTAGAAGGTGAAGGAGAAGATACCAAAGACATATCACATCTTGAAATAGAGGCAGGTGGTGGTTAGCCACCAGAGGAATGTTATTAAAGCATAAGTTTTGTACTGGGAGCCATATTATCCTAGAAATGTCCAAAGATGATAGCACAAGTTGATGGGACTGAAGGTGAACACTGGATATAAAAGCAACTGATAGAACATCTTAGTATGTGGGTAATTTGGGTGGTAAACAATGTGGACTTGGCAAATAAATCATGTATGATGGTCATTTTCCATTTCAGCAGATGTGAGGATGGAAATTAGCATTTTTACCAATACTACATAACAGGACTTTATTGTTCACCAGCAACAACTCAAATAGAGGAATCATCAAAATAGAGGAACAAATTGCTATATTAATCTTTGATATCAGTTTCTTATTTATGGTATTTCCCAAAAGACTTTATCCTGGGTGCCTGTGTCAGATCATGGAATAAAAAAAAAATGTGAAGAAGCTGAGGCTAATGTTGGTCATTAGTGACTTTATGTGTGAATACCATGAAAACTCAGGTAAAGCAACTCATGTCAACAAAATTGCACCACAGTCGATTTTGCAAATCGTCCCCGGGACTTTTGAATGAAATTAAGCACACAATATAAAAAAAAATTTAAATGCAATTTTCTGGGCCTTTGCCTGTATCCATGTGGCCAGACATGTTGACTAAGTACTTAGGGTCCTACCTGCACTATCAGAGGTTCTCCAACTGAACGCTGATTCGAAGCAACCTTAAGCTAGACCTGGAGAATCCCATTGTATTAATTGCAGGATCTCCCACTATTTCACAATTCAATTGAATCAATTGTCTACTGAGGTCTAAAACCTACAACCATAGCCTTGTTGTAAGTGGATTGAGATTCCTGCAATTTACCGCAATACCCATGGACCTGAGAATGTCTATCAGCCTCAAGGAGGATGAGGAAGCAATTACCAAGATAATGAAGGAAAGTTCTTTGGTACCATGTGGCCCATCCTCTGTTCTTACCATCTAATGTTCTGGTGTCACCTGGAATAGACCTAAAAGGGCTTGTTTAATCGAACTGACCCTACATTAAAGACTTACATAGAACCCACAGGCAACTTCACCAGTGATACCCCAACCTCAAAGATCAGAATCAGACACTGGTCCTGAACATGAATTTCTTAAATATGTATGTTTTGTCTATCCTTTGGTGACAAACCTATTTCCAGATTTATTTTAAAGTACAGCCATTAAACAACTAAATTATAGATTCTTATTTTTTTGTTGACTGAGTATTCATTGTAGATATTTACTAATTATTATGTCTTTTCTAAATAATACATTGTTTTGCAGTTTTCTTTATATTTGTTTTTTATCTTCTATTTCGTTATATCGATTGAAAACTGAAAAAAAAAACAGGGATAACATCCTATATTTACATACACATGGGACATCTAATTTCTACTGTCATACACCATGATATTAATGATAGCATGACTAGTGGATACCAGACTGTGTCCCTTTCCTTTCATAACTTAATATTTTCACCCACATTTAAATATTTTAAAATAATAAACTGAAATTAAGTTGCTAGGGATATACTCACAATGGGCATCTGAGCAGGCATGTGGAGTTAGTATTTCAATGTATTAATCATGTGGTTTTATTAACCCATGGAATCTCCAGTTTCCAATGTTTGAGCATCTATTAAAGGTTTATGTAAGTGAGGTGGGTTATGAATGCATCATAACCCACAGAGCAAAAACGTGAAAACATGCAAACCGTTTTTGCAATATAATAAAAAATGTGCTGTGGGTGATTTAGACACTTCCAGAAACCACGATTTGCATAATGGATATCTCATTTTTAATGAGATATACATTATGCAGCACATGCGCATACTGATTGGCATTTGAGCCAATCAGCAAGAAGCGGTGACGTCATCCATGACCTCACTGCTGCTGCCAACCACCTGCCGACCAATTCTCTGGGGTTGGGGGCAATTCTCTGGGGTTGGGGAGGTCACGGGGCAATTCTATGGAGCTGGGGGTAATTCTCTGTGGTTGGGGGCAATTTACTGGGGTTGGGGGAGGTCAAGGGGCAATTCTCTGGGGCTTTGGAGCAATTCTCTAGATCTGGGGGGCAATTCACTGGTGTTGGGGAAAATTCTCTGGGGCTGGGGCAATTATCTTGGGCTGAGAGGCAATTCTCTGGAGCTGGGGGTCAATTCTATGTGGGTTGGGGGCAATTAACTGGGGTTGGGGGAGGTCAAGGGGCAATTCTCTGGAGCTGTGGGGCAATTCTCTAGGGCTGGGGGGCAATTCACTGGTGTTGGGGACAATTATCTGGGGCTGGGGGCAATTATCTTGGGTTGAGAGGCAATTCTCTCGGCTGGGGGGCAATTCTCTGGGGATGGGGGGCAGTTCACTGGGGTTGGGAGAGGTGATGGGGCAATTCTCTGGGGTTGGTGGAGGTTCTGGGTAAATTCTCGGGGGCTGGGGGGCAATTCTCTGGAGTTGGGGTCAATTCTCTGGGGCAGGGCAATTCTCTTGGGTTGAGAGGCAATTCTATGGGGCTGGGGGCAATTCTCTGGGTTTGGGGGGCAATTATCTGGGGTTGGTGGAGGTCACGGGTAAATTCTCTGGGGCTGGGAGGCAATTCACCGGGGTTGGGAGAGGTCATGGGGCAATTCTTTGGGGCTGGGGGACAATTCACTGGGGCTGGAGAACAGCCATATCTCTACCTGTAGCCGGGCCCCGTCCGTCTCCTCTCCCTCCATGCCCATGCTTCCTGGAGGAGGTGCTGTTACTGCATCTGTGCAATGTAGCAGAGCGACAACATGGAGGAAAAGCACAGACCACGAGGTGCTGCTAAGAAGTAGGTAAAGCCCCTGCTGTGCTATTTACATAAACTATTTTAACTGTTGGTGTGTGTATGTCAGTCTATGTGTGGGTGTATGTCAGTGTATGTATGTTTGTCAGTGTATGTATGTATGTCACTGTGTGGGTGTATGTCAGTATATGTATGTTTGTCATTGTATGTATGTATGTCTATGTGTGGGTGTATGTCAGTGTATGTATGTCAGTGGGTGGGTGTATGTCAGTGTATGTATGTATGTATGTCAGTATGTGGGTGTATGTCAGTGTATGTATGTCTATGTGTGGGTGTATGTCAGTGTATGTATGTCTATGTTACATAGTTACATAGTTACATAGGGCCTCATTCTATTAGCGGCCGTAAATCGGCCGTAAGGCTGCGATTCCTTGCGGGGGTTCAGTTAACTCGCGATTCTATTATACGGCCCCGCAAGGATCTCCTTTTACGGCCGGCCGCATATCTTGGAACCGGCCGTAATCTCAGAAATATAAAAACTCAAAAATAAATTCAAGCCTGCACTGTACAGCTCTGTAAATGCTAGGGATCATATTGGGGGACATGAGGATTAAAAGTAACCCACTCTCAAGCTTGCACATCTGCCCAAACCCGAGTTCAAATTAACTGTTTATTTTCCGGCTGCGGCGTGGGTGTGTCTGAAGTGCTCCAAGCACTCTGGACTTTTTACATGGATATTTTACGGATATTAAAAATAAAATATTTTACGGATTTGAGTACAGGATAATTATGTGCTATTTTTTCTAACACCTAAAATCCCTTTATAGTCTTCGCAAAGTGCAGGATGGCTTTATTTGAGCTACTTTATGTGCTTAATTGGTGCTAGCGGGACCTCTTTCCTGCAAGTAAGCAGCGGCTCATTTTTAGCCTTGCAGAGAGGTTTCCCGGAGCAATTGAATTGCAAAACTCTTGCGGCCGTTTTAGATCAAAGGCTTTCCTCTGGCGCGAGCGGCCGCAAGAGATAGCAAGGCACCGGCCGCAAGCCTGCCGGAGCCTCCGGCCGTAAGGGAATAGAATAGCCGAATAGCTTGTGGCCGGTCCTTGCGGCCCCGCAACGGCTGCGGCCGCTAATAGAATGAGGCCCATAGTATTTAAGGTTGAAAAAAGACTTTCAGTCCATCAAGTTCAACCTTTTAAGATCTCCTTTGATCTGCAATATGCGGATTAACTATTAATTCATTAGTTGTTAATTAATTATTAATCAATTATTTAATGTTTTTTTTTTTTTTTTTTTTTTTTTTTTTTTTTATCAATTAGTCCAGAGGAAGGCAAATAGAAAAAAAAAAAAAAAAAAAAAAACAAGCGAGACTTAGCCAATTGTCTAAAGGGGAAATGTTAAAAATTTGGATCATTACTGTCTCTCTAATTATCCATGATAACCCTGAATACCCTTTTTAATTAGAAATAAATCTAGTCCCCTTTTAAAGTTATCTATCGAATCCGCTGTCACCACCTCCTCTGGTAGAGAATTCCAAAGATTAACCACCCTTACTGTGAAGAACCCTTTTCTTTCTTTGAGGTGGAATCTTTTTACTTCTAACCTCAATGGATGTCCTCTTGTCAGTTGAAAACCTCTTGGCACAAAAAGCTCCCCCGACAAATCTTTAAACTGACCCTGGATGTATTTATATAAGGTAATCATATCTCCTCTTAGACGCCTTTTTTCTAGAGAAAATAAGTTTAATTTGGTTAGTCTTTCTTCATAACTTAGACCCTCCATTCCCCTTATTAGTTTGGTTGCCCTTCTCTGTACCTTTTCCAGCTCTAAAATGTCCTTTTTATGAAGTGGTGCCCAAAATTGTACTCCATATTCCAAATGAGGGCGTACTAGAGATTTGTATAGTGGCAGAATTATATTTGCTTCCCTGGCTTCTATACCCTTCTTAATACATGCTAATATTTTATTTGCCTTTGCAGCTGCTGCTTGGCTTTGAGCACTGTTACCTAGGTGGTTGTCCACAAGCACTCCCAAATCCCTTTCAATATCTGATACACCTAGATTTGCTCCATTAAGATTATAAATTGCATGGCTATTTTTCCTTCCCAGATGCATAACCTTACATTTATTCGCATTAAATCTCATCTGCCATTTAGATGCCCATTCCTCAATTTTATGTAAATCCCCTTGGAGGGAAAGCACATCATTTTCTGATTTAATTACCTTGCACAACTTTGTGTCATCAGCGAAAATGGAGACCCCACACTCCAATCCTACCTCTAAGTCATTAATAAATATGTTAAAAAGGAGAGGACCTAATACTGAACCCTGAGGAACCCCACTTACCACATTAGTCCAATCTGAGTATGTTCCATTTACAACAACCCTTTGCTTCCTGTCTTTTAGCCAGCTCTCAATCCATGAGCAGATATTTACTGCAATTCCTGTATCCCTTAGTTTGACCAATAGTCTCCCATGTGGCACTGTATCAAAAGCCTTTGCAAAATCCAAAAAGACTACATCCACTGAGTTGCCTTAATCCAGGTTCCTACTAACCTCCTCATAGAAACTAATTAGATTTGTTTGACATGACCTATCCCTCATAAACCCATGTTGACTCCTACTTATAATCCTGTTTAAATAGACATATTCTTGTATATTATCCCTTATTAACCCTTCTGAAAGCTTCCCCACTACAGAAGTGAGGCTCACTGGTCTATAATTCCCCGGATTTGCTCTTGCTCCCTTTTTAAATATAGGTATCACATCAGCTTTTCTCCAGTCATTTGGTAGAGACCCTGTGTTGAGTGAATCTTGAAAAATTAAATATAATGGTTTGGCTATTACAGAACCCAGTTCCCTTAGTACCCTTGGATGTATTCCATCAGGACCCGGGGCTTTATTAACATTTATTTTTTCCAACCTCTTTTGGATTACTTCCTGTGTTAACCAATTATTTGGCAAAGGTAGTGTAGCCCCATTATGTTGCAGTGTCCCAACCACTGGTACCTCCCTTGTGTATACCGAAGAAAAGAACCTATTTAGCTCATCTGCCTTTTCTTGGTCACTAATTATCAGACAGCCTGTTTCACATTCTAATGTTCCTATAGCTTCCTTCCTCGCCTTCTTCCCATTAATATACTTAAAAAATATTTTAGGGTTAGTCTTACTCTCTTTTGCATTTAATTTTTCATTTTCTATTTTAGCCAGTCTAATCGCGCTTTTGCAAGCCTTGTTGATTTCCTTGTATTCCCGTAAAGCAGTCTCTGTCCCCTCTTGTTTGTATAATTTAAATGCCTGTTTTTTACTCCGTATCTTGATCTTTAAATCATTGTTAAGCCACATGGGTTGTGATTTAATCTTTTTACTTTTATTCCCACACGGTATATGCCGATGCGTATATATATTAGTAAGGATTTAAATGTTGTCCATTTATGTTCAGTATTTTTACCTGCCAGTTCTCTGTCCCAGTCTATACTTTGTATTGCCACCCTTAGACCGTTAAAATCTGCCATTTTAAAATTAGGAGTTTTTGTTGGCCCCTTAAAATTTAGTTTTTTTTAATTCAATCTCAAATGAGACTTAGCTGTGATCACTGTTTCCCAAAGGTTGCCCTATTCCAACATTTGATACTATATCAATATTATTTGTGATGACTAAATCTAAGATAGCTTCATTTCTAGTAGGCTCTTGTATTACCTGCGGCATATAATGATCCCAGAGTGTACTCAAGAACCTGCTCCCCTTAGCTGAACTGCTGGTCTCATTTATCCAGTTTATTTCAGGGTAATTATTATCTCCCATTATTAGAACTTGCCATGCTTAGCTGCATTTCCAATCTGTAACAATAATTGTATTTCCTCACTTTCAGCTATATTTGGGGGTTTATAGCATACTCCTACTAATATTCTTTTGGAATTTGCTGCTCCGCTATTTAACTCTACCCACAAACATTCAACTTTATCACTAGGTCCACCATAAATATCTTCTAAGACTATAGGCTTAAATTCAGGCTTAACATACAGACAAATCCCTCCTCCTCATTTACCATTGCCTCTATCTTTCCTAAATGGGTTATAACCATCCAGATTAACAGTCCAGTCATGAGATTCATCCCACGTAGTTTCGTTAATGCCTATTAAATCCCATTTTTCATTAATTGCTAATAATTCTAACTCTCCCATTTTTCCTGGCAAGCTTCTGGCATTAGCAAGCATACACCATATGTTAAGAGTCTGTAGTTCTGAAGTGTCTGCCACTGTACTTGAGTTACTTAGTAATACCTCCCTATTGACTATACTACCCCTCCCCCATCTTGTACACTATGAGTTTTTAATTCATCCCTATACCCTCTACACTTTCTACCCCATTACTTATCTCTAGTCCCTCCCCCCCACCTACTAGTTTTAAAACTCCTCCAGCCTTTCTACCATCCAATCCCCTAGCACAAAAGCACCCTCATCATTAAGGGGCATTCCATCCCTACTGTAGAGAATGTACCGAAGTGAGAAGTCAGCCCAGTGCTCTAAAAACCAAAACCCCTCCTTAGTGCACCACATCTTTAGCCACGCATTAACCTCCCTTAGCTCCTTCTGTCTCCCTGGGCTAGCACGTGGCATGGGTAGTATCTCAGAAAATACTACCTTGGAGGTCCTTGCCTTCAGCTTATTACCTAGTTCTATAAAATCATTTTTAGGACACACCATCTTCCACTAACTTTGTTATTGGTACCAATATGTACGAAGACCGCCGGTTCATTTCCAGCCCCTCACAATAATTTGTCTACCCGATCCACAACATGACGAACCAGAGCACCCGGGAGACAGCAAACTGTTTGATTGCTGGGATCTGGGTGACAAATCACCCTGTCTACCTTCCTGTCTACAACCAAAACCTGTCTGTTGCTCTGCCTATTCTGCCCTCCCTCTCCTCCAGTAGAGCTGTTCTCCCGGCTGTTAGAGGGAACAGCTCTATCTGGCATTGCCATTCCTGAATGAACATCCCCAACAGTTTCACTCAATCTGGCAAATCTGTTGGTGTTTGCTAACTCAGAACTAGCCTGCCTCCTCCTGTTCCCCCTGCTTCTCCTTGTAACTGTAACTCAGCTACCTCCCTGGACATCCTCACTAGCCCCAGCTCCACCCTTCATGCTAGGCCCAGCTAAACTGTGCTCCGTGAGCACCACCTCCCTTTCCAGTGTGACAATATCACTAAGTGCTGCAATTCTCCTATCCAGATCTCCAATTTGAGCTTCTAGAGAGGCAACATGCTCACACCTGTCACAGAGTTATAGACCCTGGATCATCTCTTCCAGTAGTGCATACATATGAAAGAGAAGCTGCCTGGGTTGGAGTACCAATGGTTTGGAGAAACAGAAAAAACACTTTGATGATTGTTATTTTTGTACTGTTAATATCATAGGCATTAATCTAAATAATAGTGACAAGTGGTCTTACCCCATCTACCTTCAACCAGGAGACCTTTTCTGCACTCGGATCTTGTACCCGTTCCACCTTTTAGTGAACTACCACAGCTCTCAGAGAATGAGTCTTACATGTCTGATATCACACAAGGTAACGAAAGTGGGGTCAGTGACTGTGGTTTCCAAACAACTTCACATAGTGAATGTTTTGACTGAAATGAATTGAGTGATCTTAAATCTTTCCAAGGATTCTTCTGAATTGC
This sequence comes from Discoglossus pictus, assembly GCA_027410445.1. Classification (NCBI taxonomy): domain Eukaryota; kingdom Metazoa; phylum Chordata; class Amphibia; order Anura; family Alytidae; genus Discoglossus; species Discoglossus pictus. The sequence continues at coordinate 2,169,272 of JAPZIH010000011.1, read as the reverse complement.
TTGCCTCCAGACTAAAGGAAAAAAACTACTTTAGTCTGGAATGAAAAAGTACATTTTATCAAAGGAGAGAAAATGATTTGCTGCCATTCTTTACTGAAGACAACAACTTAGTGTTCTGCAATGACATTGGAAACCTTCTGAAGAAAATTGGTCTTTCAGAATATAACCCAAGTGCGCGGCGCCTTTTCACCCACAGTTCAAAGCATACAGTATTTTAAAATTGTTCTTTTAAATAATGGCAACAAATGGTTCTATTCCAATCGGCCACTCCACCAGGATGAAAGAAGACTACAAGGCCATCTCATTAGTCTTGGAAAAGATAAATTACCAAGAGCATCAATGGGTGACCAACTAGTTATGAAAGCCCTTAACCCCCAAATTAATCCTTCTACATATATGATGTATCTGAAGTGAATGTGTCAAGGACACCATGACTCAGAACGACATCAGACTTGTTAAACAGACTTTTAGACTCTAATACAGAGTCAGGATGGAACTGGGCTAATGTCCCTTCCATTACGTGACAATGGATTCCAGGATTTAAGGGCAATTAATTACTTAGTCATCCCAATTGCCCCGATTTGTCCCTGATATCACCGCTCTCATTACGGCCATTCCCCATGACGCCACTATATTTACTGTTATTGATTTATGTAATTTCGGTCCCATTGGACTTTGAGACATAACTACTTATGGCTTTCACTTTTGATGGGCGCCAATTAACATGGACCCGTCTTCCCCTAAGGCTACGTGGATTCACCAGCTGCTTACTCACTGGTGCTCCAACATACCTTGCGGTCATGGACCCGGGTCATGGCTCCGTCCTGCTACAGTACGTCAAATGACCTACTGTTTGTTGTGTACTCCTAACGGGGAAAGGATTGTGTACTCCTAACGGAGACAGGATTCACTCAGTTTGCTACAGTACCTAGCAGCTGAAGGTCACAAGTAGTGATGTCGCGAACAACAAATTTTAGGTTCACGAACAGCGGACATGAACTTCCATCTAATGTTCGCGAACGGGCGAACCCGGCGAACCGCCATAGACTTCAATGGGCAGGCAAATTTCAAAACCCACAGGGACTCTTTCTGGCCACAATAGTGATGGGAAAGTTGTTTCAAGGGGACTAACACCTGGACTGTGGCATGCCGGAGGGGGATCCATGTCAAAACTCCCACGGAAAATTACATAGTTGATGCAGAGTCTGGTTTTAAGCCATAAAGGGCATAAATCACCTAACATTCCTAAATTGTTTGGAACTACATGCTTTAAAACATCAGGTATGATGTTGTATCGATCAGGTAGTGTAAGGGTTACACCCGCTTCACAGTAACAGACCAATCTCCGCATTTAATGCACCGCAAACAACCGCAAACAGTCCCTTTGCACAACCGCAAACTCCCCATTTGCACAAGGTTGGATACCAAGCTAGCCATGTCCCGTTCCTTGTCCTCACTGATGTCATTGAAGGTCTCTTCCTCCACCTAGCCACCAAGGGTCCCCGAAAGGTGACAACAAGCCCCCTGGGATGCTTGCTGTGTTTGGTCTTCCACCTCCTCAAAGCCACCTTCCTCCTCTGACTCCTCTTCTTCAGACTCTGTATGCGTTCTTGCTCTGTACCTGTCCTCTGCATTGTGGGCACTCCTCGTGCATTGTGGGTACTCCTCAGGCATTGTGGGCACTCCTCTGGCATTGTGGGCACACCTCGGGCATTGTGGGCACTCCTCGAGCATGGCTCCAGGACTATATGACTGCACTTTGATGTCCCTCATGTTTCATCCTTGGACCCTTGCATTTCTCACTCTATCGTACCTTGAAGGAATTATTCCCTCTATATCCTCTTCTCATTTATTTGCTGATGACCCAGATTTCCTTTTCCTTCCCTAAATTCACACCCGATCTATCCTTTCAGATCTCATCTTGCCTCACTGCCATTCAATCTTGGACGGCATCTCACTTTCTCCCTCACAAAATTGGTAATGTTACCCTTTCTCCTCTCTCTGACTAATGTTATATCCTCAGTCACTTGTGCCAGCCAGTTCCATCTTTCCAATATTGGCAAAATAGACACTTCTCTCATTGCCTCTACAACAAAATTGCTAATTCACATTCGTATCTTCACCCGCTTGGGCTACTACAATGCATCCATCTTCCAGATCCTGCACTCACCCCACGCCTATAACAAAATGTCTCTACCCACATCATATGCAGTGCTCCCCACACACCTTACAACTCCACTCTCCTTCTTCGACTCCAATGACTTCTTGCCTACTACCACTGTCTTCAAGTTCCTAACCCTTGTCTAAAATGTGCTACATGTCTTGCTCCCTATATCTTACCCCACTTATATCACCCTATGTGCCACGTCTCCCTCTGACATCTAAACACCTCTCACAGTCCCATCACCACCTTGTGACCAATTCCTACAACACCTTCACTGGTATAAACTCATAAGACAGTCCCCCAACCTAAAGCATTTCCCAAATATCTGAAAACCCACTTCCTGTATCTTTCTAGCTTAAACCCCACCCCCCACCACCTATCTATAGGCTTGCCTGACTATCTATAGGACCAAGGGCTTGCCTAAAGCTCATTGCACTATTTCAGCAGCAAACCAAAATCTCACTTTATGCTCTATCTCTTATGTTTGTTCAGTAAAATTAAATTAAGCGCCATTTTATTACTATATAAAATGCCTTGGATAAAAGTGTATATATATACTTATATATATATATATATATATATATATATATATATATATATATATATATATACATATATATATATATATATATATATTATTATTTATTATTATTGTTTATTTGTAACATGCCAACATATTCCTTGCCAATAGCCTCCTTTCCATTCACACATTGTCATCATTTTATCTGATTATTATTATTGCAAAATATCCCACATAGAGCAGAGCAATCACCATTAATGCTCCTACAGAATAACATATGTAAGTGCCCGGGTGCTCATGGGAGCTTGATAATATGGAGTAATAGAATACAAAAGATAATATAGAAAGACAGAACACTCCATTAGAATATAAAGACCCCGGAGGCACCCCCCAGACGTGCTTCATGAGGAGAATCCTGCATTAATATGAGCCTGACACGGGTCACTCTATGGGACACCAGGACACCGGGCAATGTATATAAATGAGATCAATTCCATACAAAACTATTTTCTGTTGTTTGTCTCATTTCTAGCAGGTGTCCTTGTCTTGTGTATTGACTGTAAGAGAATATCTTCACAATTTCCATGTATCCAAATCCAATTTCCAGAGAATGACACCAGTAATAAGAGAGAGTGAAGGACCAGACATGTCTTCTGTGCAATCATCTCCTTTCCTTCAGTATCTAAGCAAAGATCTTAGACTACAAACATTTGCCTCACTATTCTGAGATAAAAGCACATTTCACCTTGTCGGAGCAGATGAAACTCACAGCTCTGTATTTTATGTCATGTCTGAAGTTGAGATGGTTTCTGGGGTCACCATTTGGCTCCTTCATTGTATGTGAGAATTTCCTGGAATGGTTTAAAGAATAAACTCTACAATCTTGTGACCAGATTCTGCTTGTACGGGGCATTTGCAATATGGTTTACTCTTGTTCGAGTGGTTCCTTGGTTTATATGAGACTTTTATGGCAGGATTGTGACTTAAGATTCCTTCAAGTGTTCATTTCCTCAGTATGTCCTTATTCCTTCATGGGTCGCGGCCTTGCTCTGCATGTTTTATTGTGTGAAGATTGTGCATTTCAAGAGCGACCTTTTTGTCCAACTAAAGATGAAGATTGATCTCATGGTGCCCATGTGGTGGGCATTTGTCTATACTTACCTGATTATAACAAACAGGGGACATCCTCCACTCCAAACATCACTTTTGCAGTTTTGGTCTTTAGGGATTTCACGCAAATTCTAATTCCAAATTTTTTTCCCATTCATGATAGTGATGGGTACCACAATTTGTATTATTTGGACTCTCATCATGCAAATACTTAATAAGGAGAGAATATGAGAGCTGCTGATTGCTTGAAGGTCCACAAAAGACCAGCCTGGACAATGATGTCTCTTCTCCTGCCGTTACCACTAAATACAGAGTACTTGGGAACGCTCATGTTGTTTTTTATATTATTCTCATCGTGGGAAAAAGCAAACTGATGAAGATCTGTCAGAAGCCGCTCTCTCATGTTATGTCACGTACGGTAAGTGGGATGGGACACTAGTCTGTAATGTCGTGTGTAATTACTGCAACTGCTTTTGTTGTAGAGTTTGAGAGATTTCTGGGTGGTATTTATTAGATAGTCTTTGCAGTGGGAGATTTGCTATAATGCCATATAATTATTGTACCATTATAACATTAGAATATGAAATATGCCAAGAGGATTGATCATATTATTATACTTGGCATGGGTGGATCTACCAGTGGTGGGGCTGGTGCCATACACTAGGGCCCTCCTTTTTAGTTTCTTTATTTTTTTGGTTTGTTTTTACACATCACTGTACAGATAATATATTGGTGTTTTGGGCATTGCCCACAGATTGTGTTTGTTGTGATCTGATTGGGCTGCAATATCTGAGAGATGATTGGATGCATATAGTTTTATTATTTATAGTAAACACAGAGTCATTTCATTAGCTGGATTTGGACAATTACACAGATTACAGATCCAGACATGGCACCCATCTCTACCCAGTAAATACATGATATGAAGTTAGCATATACATACATGTGAGGGCTATATGAATATGGGGCGAGACTATTTATCTTAATGTACTAACTCCCATCATTTCATTCACATACATACATACATGTGAGGGCTATATGAATATGGGGCGAGACTATTTATCTTAATGTACAAACTCCCTTTATTTCATTTACATACACACATACATGTGAGGGCTATATGAATATGGGGCGATACCATTTATCTTAATGTACCAACTCCCATCATTTCATTCACATACATACATACATGTGAGGGCTATATGAATATGGGGCGATACTATTTATCTTAATGTACCAACTCCCATCATTTCATTCACATACATACATACATGTGAGGGCTATATGAATATGGGGCGAGACTATTTATCTTAATGTACCAACTCCCTTCATTTCATTTACATACATACATACATGTGAGGGCTATATGTATATGGGGCGATACCATTTATCTTAATGAACCAACTCCCATCATTTTATTCACATACATACATACATGTGAGGGCTATATGAATATGGGGCGATACTATTTATCTTAAATACCATATAAATGACTGTATAAAGATGGACTATTTGCCTTTACTAATGGGTCCTTCAGGTCTTTTGTTTTTACACATTAAGGTTTTGTATTTATACAAATACCAAACACAAAGCTCTTCACCAGACAGTGAGGTCTATTTAGACTTTGCAGCCAGTGGGACTTCTTCTAGATCTGGTCCAGTATCTGTACAAACATTGGAAGAACAGACATTTCACAGAAGACAGCAGCTTATCCTGGGTCTGGTGAAGATCCCAGAATGCATCCAACTGATTTTGTTGTCTTTGTGGTTCTTTTTGAAGCTGAAGTAATAGCTGGAATACTTATCAGCACTTTTATTGTGATTGTGAATTTCCTTGATTGGTTTGAAAAGAAAATGCTGAGCTCCTGTGATCAGATCCTACTTGCACTGGGTATTTCCAATGCATGTTACCCATGGTTCAGTGGTTGTTTGCTTTATATCTGCTTTGTGCAGCCACAGAGTATATTGGCCAATTACTTTCCAGTTGTCTACGCTCTTACCATCTCCGCCTTCATATCCAGTTCTTGGATCACCGCCTTGCTGTGCTTGTATTATTTTGTGAAAATTGTGCAGTTCCCAAATGGTCTTCTTGTTCGACTCAAGATGAAGATTGATCTCTTTGTGCCTTGGCTGATATTAGTAGTAAACATGGTATCTATCTTGAGTAGCATCCCTATGGCATTGAGCTTTTCCAATGTATATTCTAATGTTACAAATCCCATCACTGGTAACATCTCCTTAGTGACATCTTGGATCAGCAATAACTCCATGCAGATAGTATCTCCTCTCATTCCAAACTTTCTGGTTCCATTTCTGACTGTGATGGTCACCACATTTTGTATCATGCGTTCTCTCTACACACACACACGTAACATGAAGCAGAACATGGGAGAAGCTGGCAACTTGAAGGTGCACAGACGAGCGGCCCGGACCATGCTCTCCCTTCTCCTTCTATATCTAGTCTTCTATGTGGCACAGCTTGTTTTGGTGTCCAGCGTTCAGCCACAGTTGGGTCTACAGTACTGTGTGACTGTTGTATTGGTCTTGGCTTGTTCTCCTCTTCAATCCGTTATTCTCATTTTGGGAAACAATAAACTGATTCAGCAATGTCAGACATTATATCATTATATGTCATGCAAGGAAGATGCTAAAGAGACAGGACCCTAGTCTGTAATCTCCAGCCCAGATAGTAAACCTTCTATCATTAGTCTTTTATTCAACTAATATTTTATATTCTTGGAAACAAATATACTAAAAATATGAAATAAAATTGGATTCTTGGTGATAAAAAACATGTGTTTGCTTTTTCAAAGTATAAGATGATATAATGAAATCGAGCAGTGATCCTGAGCCAGTTCTGGGACCGGTGCTGGTCTTTTGGACCTTAATAGCTGGTCCTCATAAAGGACTAATGGGAATGGGTTTAAAAGAGTCATGAATTGGATGTGAAATATTGATAATTAGGATTGGTTGACCACTTCTACATGTTACAGTTATAAATAGGTTATTGAAGATGGTGGTTTAGACAGATATACCATAATTAGGTCCATTTACAATAAAACTACAGGCTGTCAGTGTCTAACATTAATGGTTTTGTGATGATTTAGTGTAGATTGCCTGGGCACCGGGGACTTATACGCAACATAGGTATGTATAGGTGTAGATACAAAGATAAGTGTGAGATCTAGTTGCTCGGTTTTTATATTTTAATGTTTAAGACTTTCTAGTAATCAGTAAGTTGTGAAAAAGACAATTGATTTGAGTAGGTATTCTTTTCAGAAGATCACACGTCTTCTTTGTAAGATATCTATTTATTGTTCCTCGTGTACCATGGATGTAAGCGCTACAGGATATTTACAGATACAGATGTGCTAAAATATCCCCGTCATTTTACTGGGTTAAGTAAACACAATTTTGGTTCTTTTTCCATTGAAGTAATTGGAAATGGGTATCATGTTGAGATACCAAGCTGGTGAAAGTATGGTGAAGTCCTTTAGAACATCCATATATGGATTCCCTTTGGTTATTGCAGAATTTAGTGCTGCCCTTTATTGGACAAACATTTTATAATAATGCTCCCCCTAACATCTCTGCTCTCATCTCCAAATACTCCCCCACCCGCCCTCTTCTTTCTGCTAATGACCATCTTCTTTCTACAACTCTTGTCACCTGCTCTCACTCCAGCCTCCAGGACTTTTCTCGTGCTGCTCCTATACTCTGGAACTCCTTGCCTCGCTCCACCAGATTATTTTCTTGCCTCAAAATATTTAAAACCTCACTTAAAACGCATCTCTTTAAAGAAGCGTATCACCTTCCACCCTAACACACTTATCACCTCTCTCTCCCTCTTTTACCGCTCACTATACCTTAGATTGTAAGTCTGTGAGTTTCTATCCTAAGTACTTTGGGAATGCACCATGGACATTGGATTCCTAGCTCAAAGACAGGGCCCTCCTTCCTTTGCTAAATGTTAATCTGTATTTATCTTTGTCTGAACCTAATTTATGTACAGCGCTACGGAATATGTTGGCGCGTTATAAATAAACTATAATAATATTTAAGGAATAACAAAGCAACTTGATAAAGAGAGCTGTATGTCTCGAAAGTTCATCACTCGAAATACAAAGTTTGTCCAATAAAAAAAGATATCACTGTAACTTAGATTTTTCTACTGATTTTAAAGTAGCTTGGTATACTACAAAATAATCACTAGATGTCAGTCTACCACAGACTACACCACAAGAGAAGAAAGCTGCGACCAAAAGAAGAAAAAATTAGAAAAGAAGAATTAGTATAAAAGAATTAAAAAAAAACATAGATAAGAGTACATATATTTTTTTAAATAAAAAATGATGGCTACTTCAGTTCACAGATGAACAGAATTTGGACACTATATTATTATGCAGTTGTTTGGTCATCACACACAAAAATGGTAGCAGTGGAAAAAGGTTGGATCCAGGGGCAGAGCTACCAGTGGTGTAGGTGTTGCATTGCACCAGGGGTCTCCTGTGGGAGGGTGTTGTATCATTTTTTGTGGGTGTTGTGTGGGATGAAAACTAAGAGGAGATGGCTACCTAGAGGACTGGGTGCTAAGTAGGGATGGCTACTATGTAGAGATAGTATATGTGTATATACAGTATATGTGTGCTTCACACAGACAGGAGATAAGGAAAGGTGAACAGCTATGGAAATGGGTCTTGGGGGAGCAGCTATGGGAAATGGTCTAATGGATAGTGGTCTTAGGAGGGCAATTGCTATGGGAAGAGGTCTTGGGAGAGGGGAGAGGCGGTCCACAATTTTTTGGGGGATCAGGCCCCCCCATTCTCTAGCTCCCCCACTGGCTGGATCACATGGAGATAATGTATAGACTGAAGGTGCAGAAGGTCTCACTGTCCATATACAGTGTATGGAATGAACTCAAATGAGCCAGGTGCTGTAGTCCTAGACTGTAATCTCTCACCAGAGCGGGTCCCTCTACGTCTTCTGTATAGAACATTATTACACATAAGCAGGTTAATCTAAAGAAACATCAAACGTCATCATCACACAAAAATCTACCTACATTGATAAATATAACAATCATACACATAGGTAGAGATGTGATGAACATACACAACAATATAACACATATAAAATGTACGTGACCGTCTCTTCCATTGTTTTAATTCACATGCATGAAAAATATTGAATTTTCTTTAAATATTTCATTTTCTTAATTTTAATTTTGAGGATCTGCTCACAGTTTAGTTTTGAAAATTATTTTTGCATGAATGTTGGGGAATTAAAAAATGTTTTGTCTCTTCAGAAATAACTGTACACACATACACATAAAAGCCACAAATGTACATATCACCACCTAAAATGAGCCGCATAAACCCACAGCTACACACCTACTGCTGTGCAGAAACATACAGAGGAATCAGAGTGAGGGCGTCTGTATACACTCCTTACAGAGAGGGAAAGTACCTCAAATAAAGTGATAAGTGATGTAAAAAAGGGCCACAGACACTCCAGAAAAGTTGGTTTCATCTTAAAGAGCCTGTACATTGTCTCTATACATTGTGTTGTTCAGTTGTGTCTGACTCTCTGTGACTTCATGAATTTCAACACACCATGCTGATCCCCTTGGTATTCATAGCAGAGATACTGGAGTGGGTTGCCAGATTCTTCTACAGGGCGCCAGAGCACACAACTTCTATTATTTGCTAGGTGGTCTCCCATCCAAGCATTGACCAGGCCCAACCCTGCTCAGCTTCAGAGTGTTGTGACCTCTTGGTTCCCCAACTGGAATCAAACCCAGATCAGAGAACCCCAAATTGTGCCTACACATTTTGTCTATACATTGGGCCTATACATTGTATCTATATATTGTGCCTATACATTGTATATACATTGTGCCCATACTTTATGTCTATACATTGTGAGTATATATACAAATATGGGATGAAAAAATAAAAAAATAGAATCTTTATTGATAAGGGGTAACAACAGCGATATCCTTAAAAACAATTTTATATTAAAAAAATCCCAGATTGGAAAAAGAAAGATAAAATAGGCTATCTGATGTGTGAACATGTACCCACTTGATAATATTTTAAACTCTCAGTAGAGGGGTAAATAAGTTCACACCTAACAGTACTTAAAGGGGATAGTAGATGGCTTATCCAACTCTATTGATCCTGTCTTTATAAATGCAGTTAGTTAATCCTTATGCTAATCAGTAGCCCAGAAAGTTTGATAAGTGTGGAAGAGGGTAAATAATGGTATCATAACGTTAGGGAACTTTGTTTTTGACCTGATAGTGATACTAATTAGCACCAGCTGTTCTTTTATATAACAGCATAAACATGATGAAAATCTCAGGAACTATATTTAAGAATAACTAAAAAATATAAAATATAAAATATGAATTTGAAGTGTCAGGGTCCCTTTAAGAATAAATAATATGTATTAAATACTTTTATCTCACTCAGATCTCGTAGCTTCCGATTTGCCTGCATGATTTCCAATGGACAGGGGTTTTGGACGGGGCTTCCAGGTGACCTAAGGTTTCTTATTCTTTGAGGCCTTTATGGTTTAACATCACTTCCTACAAACAACTTTTGTCAATAACAAATCTGCATTTTGAATATAATATGCCAATAGCTGACAAACTCAATCCCACACATAGAAGACATCATCCCGTAGACTTGGGGTATCTTCTGGACTCTCCTCACCAGCCACATTGGAATTGGGCACATTCAGCAACATAAGAGGCAACAAATTATTCACAGTTTACTGCAGAAATACAATTATATTTGTATTAGTCCTTCACATGACTTGGAGATAACATTATATCCGCCTTCTTGGCACCGTCACATGCCAGTGGGTGCCGTGGTGTGATTACGCTGTAATTGTCAGTGATGCAGGGTGAAACTAAGTGGGGACGCCCATGTATGAGTAGGCACTACAGTGGGTGCATAGGCATCAGCCACCATATTTGTAATGAATATTTACATTAGATTGTTACAGAATCAAAGGACCACTAAAGTGTAATAATTATAATAGGCTGTGTTGAAGAGCCTGACTTGATAAAGTACATAATGACAACCTGTAATTTTCAACTTTTGTATTAAATTTCACTTTATTGATATATACTTTAATGATATATATATAGCCCCTTGACAATATGGGGGAGTGAGGACCCCAAAGGATAACCCACCCCAACAGACAGACTAACAGTCTGTCAGGTTCTGAAACCACCACATTACTTTGGGTTTATTCTAATGGGTGCTGCCAGTCAGAAGTCTTCACAAGTGTGGCCTGGAAGGTGCTATATTCTGAGAGTGAAGGATAAACTAAGACGTTACCCCAAGAACAGGGATTACCACTCAGTATTTCACTGGTAGGAACAGCACGGAGATAATACATACTGATATAGGTTTAATTTTGAAACTTTAAGGATAATGTTTATTTTAATTTAAGAATACCAGTTATTCTAAAGTAATATGTAAGGAGATGTATTAAAAAAATTCATATATATATATATATATATATATATATATACAAATAGCCTAGTTTTATGCTAGTCTTAGCTCCCAGAAAATAATGCTGTGACCTATATGTGAAAAATGTTATGTTATTTTTTATTGACTGCAAATAAAAACCTGACATTTAGTATTCATGCAAATGTCACATCTATAGAGTGTAGCGTGTGTGACGTGTGTAGCGTGTGTGACGTGTGTAGCATGTGTGGTGTGTGTGGCGTGTGTAGCGTGTGTAGCGTGTGTGGAGTGTGTAGTGTGTGTGGCATGTGTAGTGTGTGACGTGTGTAGCATGTGTGGTGTGTGTGGCGTGTGTAGCGTGTGTAGCGTGTGTAGCGTGTCAGTGCTCTAATTTAGTTTTCACAATTCAGAGATGTTGGTACAATGAGCATTCTGAGCATTCTCCTTCCACTTCTGATTGTGTTGGGCACCACCGGCCGTATCACTTGGTTGCTCTTATTAAACACATTTACCATGTGGAGAAGTTGGCAATTGCTACAGTCGCTTGGCCATTATTGTCTCTTCTCCTGCTCTTGGAGACACTTGATCTTCTGGGGTTTCTCCTACAATATTTTGTTCTAACTTTATCAAACAAACAAAAGAATATTCAGAAATATCACAAGTTATACATTATATGTCATGCAAAACAGAGACTAACAGGCAGGACACGAGATCCTAAACTCAAATCAATTTTATATCATTACAGGTTTAAGGTTTTATTATATCCTCATTAATTAGAGGCATAAATTCCCAAACTGTACTAAAATGTAAATGTGAAATATCCCTTAGTTTTATAATATGACATGTTTTATATTTTACTTTTACTTTATACTACATGTTTTTATCTCTTTGGGAAGGGTATTAGAGTCCGCTAGACTTTACCCCATGGTTCATGAATAAAAACAGCCCATGTCTCTTGCGTCTCTAATAAATGCCATCACATCTTCGCTAAATGTTGTTGCGTCATCATATTTATGTAATATATTTCTATACTAGCCACTTGCCTGTCAAAAATGACAGCAATAAAATTTGAAGGCTGGCAATGATGTTTGCCACACAATGCAAGACTTTCCTCCCTCTAACTTGCCTCCTTCAGTGCTCATTGCGAGCCTCTCCCACCGTCTACTTTATGGACCAATGAGCGTTCATTTCAGAAGTCGTCCAACCCGCCATTTTCGTGCCTCATTCTGAGGGCCTTCAACACTCATTGCAAAACTCTCCCCACTCTCTGACCCCTATGTCTGTTTCCCCCTCTCACTTCCATGTGTCTGTTTCCCCCTCTTTCTCCCTCCCCCTCTCCCTGCCCTGTGTTTTTTTACCTTATTTCCCTCCCCTGTGTCTTTTTACCCTCTTCTCTCATCCCCGTGTCTCTTTCCACCCTTTCCGCCCTCTCCCTCCTCTGTGTCTTTCTTCTCTCTCTCTCTGCTCATCTTGTGTGCCTTGCGATGATCGCCGTTGCTTTTATTTTTTAAGCCTTGCATTGATCGGCTAAGTGTTCGGCCTTGTTTTGAGCCTTTTTGAAAACATTTACGTCTTTGGCGCTTATTGCCAGCCTTTTTCAAAGTCTTGCGGGCCTCATGATGAGCGCCTTTGGTGCACAAGCCCGTAATTTTTAACATTGCGTGACGACAACTCGTAATTACGACAACTATTATATGTAATAATGTAGATTATTATATCGTACCTTTCAAAAGCTGCTGCCTTCGGCCTCCATTCCATGGCTCCCATAAGAACTCTTGGACGGCTGACTCGTAAATACGAGAGTTATGAGAAGCTATTTGGTGGAGCTATTCTATGGCTCCAACATAAAATAATCTTGTAAAACTTACTGATTCGCATCCAGGGTCTGTTTCCAAAGATTATAAGAGGTAACTGTATAAAGCCTTATTGTGCCGAAATTAAGCAATCAAGCCTCAAATCATACACAATTAAAGTGTTGGCTTATTCATAGAGATGGATTTGAGGCATCCATGGATTCTCTGGGCATTTTTCTATCTTTACATCAGTTTGAAAATACCCATAGACTTTTTTTTAATTTGCGGGACTCGGATTGACTTCCTAGTAAATATCAGTGAGATTGGATATTTTGTGATAGTAATTTGTAAAGTAGTTATGGGACATTACTCTGGGCTTAGTATATTAGGCACATTCAAGTGCTCGGATTGCATTTCTCAGAGCTTAGAATTAAAATATTGTACATTCTCAGTAATGTTTTCTCTTTTAACTTTCTATATAATGCAGCATTTGTATGAATTGGAATATTGTGTAATGATATGTCATTTTTGTTTATTTGTATGTTCGAATAATTAAATAAAAAAAAAGTTAAAAAAAAATAATTGTGTGTATGTTGTGTGTATGAACTTCACTGGACTTTTTTCTTATGAGAGCCATGGATTGGAGACCTTATTGTCTTAAAACTGGATTGATTATAATACCATATACTGGAATTAAACGATTGAAACATTGAGTTTTATGTCACTTCTCATTCATTTTCCATCAAAAGTTCTCTGATAAGATTTTATGTTTATATGTTGCAGCTTTTTCTAGGTATAAACTGTACATATGGGGATTTAATTTCTAATTCAGATTAAGCTATAATTCATTATTCTAATTTCAACCCAGCTCTTCTTATGGGATGTCCATTAGTTTCTTTGCATTTCCTTTCTAAACACATTTATCCCATTATCATGGTTAGTTATTCATATGTCTACATAAACATTTGGACAATAATGGCCTTTTAAGTACCTCAATATTTATAAAATATCTTTAGAATGTGAAGAAATGTAAAAAAACAGACCATTTTTTTTAAATTATAGTATAAAATAAATTTATGGGTGAATATATTGGGCCATTTGCTCTAAGTGGAGAAGTGTTGGAGAGGTGGTATGTTTTGAGCCTCATTTGCATTGCCCTACCCAGAATCCTTACCTACACTGGAAATACTGTACTTGAGACATGCACGTTCAATCAGAATCACCTTTTTACTTTACAATAACATAGTAATGGATAGATTCTATATAGATTCACCTATTAGTATATCTGGCCCATTCTTCACATATCTATTGTATATTTTACATGTTTTGAATTCCGTTGTACAAACAGTAAGTCAATATTCTTGGATTTTGCATTTACCCAAAGTCACGCTATGGAAACAATGACATCAACTTCTTGGAAAACTTCTGCAGGAAGCCCCATCAGCATGACATGGGATTATTCCAGGGCTGCATAAACATATTTGTATTATATATGGCCATTACTGACAATACTAACTGTGACAACATTACAATAGACTATTCATACGTATACCATACGACAAAGAAACAGTATTATTAATCAGGACAAATCTGAACACGATACAGGTAAAAGATGAAGGATTCCCAAACCAACAAAATCAATTTAGAGAATATTGTATATTGTTTGGACAAGATCCAGCAAATATTTTTCATAAAAAGGCAGAATTACATCTCCAATAGTTTTCACATCAGTAAATCCCACCAATATCCAGTGTATTTGGGGACAGTAGTAGGTGAAGGACATTGAGATTTGTATTTACCAAGAGGTTAATGATATGTATAAATGTGTTTGATTACATTAAAGAACAGACAATAAATGCACACAGTCTCCTGTCTTATATTTACTCTTGTTTAGTCTTAACATATATATTTATTTAGTTTATACACATTTGTATAGCACTTTTAGTATAATATAAAGCAGTTTTCAGATTTGTGATAAAAGGGTAAATTACAATACAAATATAATAATACAAATTAGATATAGGAATGTTATTTTAAATCAGTGAAAAAGTAGCATTTTGTTACAGATGTAGAATAGTATTTTCAGCCCAAAATGGTAATCTCTTGAATCGCACCTTTTATTACACAGTTGCACAGTAATTTCCTATCTGACAATATAAACATGATCACATCTTCTCCAATCCAACATGTTTGAAATATTACCAACTGTCTCCTTTGAAATAAATACATTATTTATTTGCCCCCAAAACATTTTTCTTCTCAATGTCTACCAATTCAATGGTGATCTTTTATCTAAAAAAAATTTCCAACCTGTTTTTAACACTTTCTATTGAGCTTAGTATGACGGCCTCCATTGGTAGAGAATGCCACTGTCTGACCTTCCTTACTGTAAAGATCCCATTTTATTGGTGAAGATGAGACCTCAATTTCCTCTAACAACATCATTGCATGAAAGTTTATCCTAAAACAGGACTAATATTTTCTCTGGATATATTTATTTGTATGGAGATAATTACCACTGTTTTATGAAACTCACGAATCCAATCATGTTGAGTGCAGCTACCGCTGTGCAACTGGAAGTTGGATTTGCCCATTAGTTGGCAGTTGAACATAAACCCTTTATAAAAGTTTTATATTTTATTTCACTCATTAAGACATTAATACAGTGGATATAAAAAAGTCTACACACCCCTGTTAAAATGTCAGGTTTCTGTGCTGTAAAAAAATGAGACAAAGATAAATCATTTCAGAACTTTTTCCACCTTTAATGTGACCTATAAACCGTACAACTCAATTGGAAAACAAACTGAAATCTTTTAGGTAGAGGGAAGAAAAAAATATAAAAATAAAATAATATGGTTGCATAACTATGCACACCCTTAAACTAATACTTTGTTGAAGCACCTTTTGATTTTATTACAGCACTCAGTCTTTTTGGGTATGAGTCTATCAGCATGGTACATTTTGACTTGGCAAGATTTGCCCACTTTTCTTTGCAAAAACACTCCAAATCTGTCAGATTGCGAGGGCATCTCCTGTGCACAGCCCTCTTCAGATCACCCCACAGATTTTCAATCGTATTCAGGTCTGGGCTCTGGCTGGGCCATTCCAAAACTTTAATCTTCTTCTGGTGAAGCCATTCCTTTGTTGATTTGGATTTATGCTTTGGGTTGTTGTCATGCTGAAAGATGAAGTTCCTCTTCATGTTCAGCTTTCTAGCAGAAGCCTGAAGGTTTTGTGCCAATATTGACTGGTATTTGGAACTGTTCATAATTCCCTCTATCTTAACTAAGGCCCCAGTTAAAGCTGAAAAACAGCCCCAAAGCATGATTCTGCCACCACCATGCTTCACTTTTGGTGATGTGCAGTGTTGTTTTTGCGCCAAATATATCTTTTGGAATTATGGCCAAAAAGTTCAACCTTGGTTTCATCAGACCATAACACCTTTTCCCACGTGCTTTTGGGAGACTTCAGATGTGTTTTTGCAAAATGTAGCCTGGTTTGGATGTTTTTATTCGTAAGAAAAGGCTTTCTTCTTGCCACTCTACCCCATAGCCCAGACATATGAAGAATACGGGAGATTGTTGTCACATGTACCACACAGCCGGTACTTGCCAGATATTCCTGCAGCTCCTTTAATGTTGCTGTATGCCTCTTGGTAGCCTCCCAGACCAGTTTTCTTCTTGTCTTTTCATCATTTTTGGAGGGAGCTCCAGTTCTTGGTAATGTCACTGTTGTGCCATATTTTCTCCACTTGATGATGACTGGCTTCACTATGTTCCATGGTATAGCTAATGCCTTGGAAATTCTTTTGTACCCTTCTCCTGACTGATACCTTTTAACAATGAGATTCCTCTGATGTTTTGGAAGCTCTCTGTGGACCATAGCTTTTGCTGTGGGATACGACTAAGAACATTTCAGGAAAGACCAACTAGAGCAGCTGAACTTTATTTGGGGTTATTTAGAGGCACTTTAAATGATGGCATGTGTATGCTGACTCCTATTTAACACAATTTGGAATGTGATTGCTTAATTCTGAACACAGCTACATCCCCAGTTATAAGAGGGTGTGCAGACTTATGCAACCACATTATTTTTTCTTTTTCCCACCACCTAAAAGATTTCATTTTGTTTTTCAATTGAGTTGTACAGTTTATAGGTCACATTAAAGGTGGAAAAGTTCTGAAATGATTTATCTTTGTCTCATTTTTTTACAGCACAGAAACCTTACATTTTAACAGCCTTTTTATATCCACTGTATGTGATACCCAGAGCTTTTTAAAAAAAAATTAGACAAAGTTTTATCATTTATCTCCTGTTTTCTATCTTAACTTCAGTATAACAAGTGTTAGGCACTAAGGAATTTATATCCTCATTACTTTTTTATATTTTTTTTTATAAATGTATGAATAAAATGTAAGTTTCACAGAAAATCTAAGTGATTATAAAGAGTTTATGTTTAAGTACTATCCTCTTCTTTTGTGGAAACAAGTATTGTTTGTATCATAGTGGTAGTAGCACCAGTACCCGTGACAAAATAGTGTTATCCTTTTGTCTATATTGTAATCAGAATACTGGCGATGGCGCAAGAGACTCGTGTGACCTGACATGTGACCTGTCTGTGCTATGCCAAGGATTAGGCCATTATGAAAGTAATCACATAATTTGCTTCATTCAAATTCACAACTTACTCCGATTACAGCAAAACTATCCTGATATGTAAAGTAGATTAAATACAGATACATAACAGATGAGAGAAGCTGCGGAGAGGACGCTACATACGTGCGCTGCTTAGAATTACATTTACATTACAGCACGGAGCAAACAAACAACGGCGTTAGAGGACATTTTTCAAAATTAATATTTTTGCTTCTGTATCCAACGTTCTTCTTAAGTAAAGGAAACAAAAACATGCAGATTGCAGCATTAGGTATCTTAGTGCTTACCATTACCTCATTCTTTAGCGGCGTTCCTTTAAATGCTTTTATTCTGATGGTCAGTATCAGATCCTGGATTATGGGAGGATATCAAAGTCCACCTGATCTCATCTTAACCATCCAAGGACTACTTAGCATCATTGCACAAACCTTTCTATTAGTTATTAATATTATAAAGATCTGGAATAACTATTTATTGTCATACAACCTATACATTCCCAATGCCATTTTTTGTGTTTCAATCCTATCGAGCTCCTGGATCACTGCCTGGTTATGTACCTTCTACTCCATCAAGATTGTCACCTTCCAGCACCATCTCCTCACGTACCTAAGGCTCAGATTCACCAGTTTGCTGCCTTGGCTGCTCACAGGATCCATTGTGTTATCCATTTGTCTCTTTACTCTTCTGTTGGTATTTACTGATCCTGCCATCAATACAGCAAATAGCACAGCTTCCAGCAGAGAAGAAAATATTTTTCATATTAAGATTGTATATCTATATTTATATGGAGTAAACACCGGAGCTTCCATCCCATTGCTTCTGACCCTAATATCACTGGGATCGACCATCACCTCCCTCATCCTACACGTCCTGAGACTGCACCGAGGATCATCCACCATTAGCTTCTCTCATGTGAAAGCTCATGTTCATGCAGCTATGACCATGACCCTACTACTAACACTGCAAATAGTCTTCTACTTAGCATGTTTAGGTTTAACATTCACTAATGATTATAATACCCCTGGATTCTGGGTTTGCCGAGTTTGTTTATATTTGTTCTACCCCCTCCAGGCTCTTACACTGATCTTTGGAAACAAGAATCTTAAGCAATCATGTGGGGTCTTCAGATGTCTTTGCAGAAGAGAAAGTTCACAAGTAAATGAATAATTAGAGCACTTATTTCATTCAGATGTCTTAATATGCTCCTAGAATGGGAAGTAGAAGAATTGTGAGAATTTATTTCACACAAAAAATATAACTTTTGATTTAAATTATCAATAGTCTTTCCCTGTTCTTTCCCTATTATGAGTTAGGAAATGATAGAAAATATGCAAATAAAATATCAATAATATAAAATATCTAGAATAATAATTACATGCACTTTCCAATATAAATGTTAATTTATATTGGAAAAAAACTGTGGTCAAGATGTTAACATAGCCCTTAGAAAAACTAAACTTGAAAATAATCAAAAGATTTTTAAAATTTATAAAACTTTTTTTTTACAGATTCTGATTTATTACTTGTATATGTAATTATGCTGAAGCGGAAACTGCCATTTTAGTTTCGACTGACTCCCTTCCTGAAGTGTGTGGAGATTTTTTGAATACACAGGAAGTTTTGATTCACACAATGGTTATGTGTCATATGCAAGTGCCTGGGCTTTCATTAGCTTTAATAGTAAGCTTGAGACTAAAGCTATAAGAATCAGCTTTGTAATGAAAATATAAGTCTGTAGTAAAATAATATTAGCATATACAAGTGAAAAATGTGAAGACTGTGATTTTTTGGCAACATTTTTTCCAAGTTATGAGGTTTCACCGCAGTGATCCTTATAATGGAGGTTTAGTCGCCCAGGCTCAGCGGCCAGAGCTCGGGATAATGTATATACTGTATGTGTATATGAGTTTTACTAAGGACATGATATAGGTAAAGAATAGCTACAAATACATTGTGAGTATACTATAATTATATTATGTAGTGCAATGTTCATTTTATTATGCATGGCTATACTTATAATGTGTAGGATGTACAATATTAATCTACAGTGCCTTGCAAAAGTATTCACCCCCCTTGACTATTTACCTATTTTGTTACATTACAGCCTTAAGTTTAATGTTTTGTTAATCTAAATTTTATGTGATGGATCAGAACACAATTGTCTAAGTGAAATGAGAAAAATTAATACATAAAACTATTTTTTTAGAAATAGAAAACAGAAAATTGGCATGTGCGTATGTATTCACTCCCTTTATTATGAAGCCCATAAAAAGCTCTGGTGCAACCAATTACCTTCAGAATCCACATCATTAGTGAAATGATGTCCACCTGTGTGCAATCTAGATGTCACACGATCTGTTATTACATAAACACACCTTTTTTGAAAGGCCCCAGAGGCTGCAACACCTAAGCAAGAGGCACCAATAACCAACACTGCCATGAAGACCAAGGAACTCTGCAAACAAGTAAGGGACAATGTTGTTGAGAAGTACAAGTCCAGGTTATGTTATAAAAAAATATCCAAATCTTTGATTTTCCCCAGGAGCACCCTCAAATCTATCATAACCAGATGGAAAGAACATGGCACAACAGCAAATCTGCCAAGAGACGGTCGCCCACCAAAACTCATGCACCGGGCAAAGAGGGCATAAATCAGAGAGGCAGCACAGAGACCTAAGGTAACCCTGGAGGAGCTGCAGAGTTCCACAGCAGAGACTGGAGTGTCTGTACATAGGACGACAATAAGCCATACACTCCATAGAGTTGGGATTTATGGCAGAGTGGCCAGAAGAAAGCCATTAATTTCAGCAAAAAAACAAAATGGCACGTTTTGATTTTGCAAAAAGGCATGTAGGACACTCCTAAAATGAATGGAGGAAGGTGCTCTGGTCTGATGAGGCTAAATTTGAACTTTTTGATCATCAAAGAAAAAACTATGTCTAGCGCAAACCCAACACATCACATCACCCAAAGAACACCATCCCCACAGTGAAACATGGTGGTGGCAGCATTATGCTGTGGCAATGTTTTTCAGCAGCCGGGACTGGGAAACTGGTCAGAGTTGAGGGCAAGATGGATGGTGCTAAATACAGGGATATTCTTGTACAAAACCTGTACCACTCTGTTAATGATTTGAGACTAGGCCGGAGGTTCACCTTCCAGCAGGACAATGACCCCAAACACACTGCTAAAGCAACACTTGGGGGGTTTAAGGGGAAACATGTAAATGTGTTGGACTGGCCGAGTCACAGCCCAGACCTCAATCCAATAGAAAATCTGTGGTCAGACTTAAAGATTGCTGTTCACAAGCACAAACCATCCAACTTAAAGGAGTTGGAGCAGTTTTGCAAGGAGGAATGGGCAAGAATCCCAGTGGTAAGATGTGGCAAGCTCATAGAGACTTAATCAAAGTGACTTGGAGCTGTGATTGCCGCAAAAGGTGGCTCTACAAAGTATTGACTTTAGGGGGATGAATAGTTATGCACATTGACTTTTTCTGTAAATGTTGTCCTTTTAGTTGTTTGCTTCACAATAATAAAAAAATATATATCTTCAAAGTTGTGGCGTGTTCTGTAAATTAAATGATGCAAATCCTCAAACAATCCATGTTAATTCCAGGTTGTGAGGCAACAAATCATGAAAAATGCCAAGGGGGGTGAATACTTTTGCAAGGCACTGTAGGTACATAAGGACTTCTGTAAAATATGTACTAGAAAGATTACCAACAGGAGCCTTGTA
This sequence comes from Discoglossus pictus, assembly GCA_027410445.1. NCBI lineage: Eukaryota > Metazoa > Chordata > Amphibia > Anura > Alytidae > Discoglossus > Discoglossus pictus. The sequence continues at coordinate 2,147,805 of JAPZIH010000011.1, read as the reverse complement.
ATCAAGACCTAAGTTGGGGTTGTGTGTAATATTAGTGGAGATGTAGAAGATAGGAAGTAATTATAGTTTTATTTTGTATTAAGAGTTTGAGAACAATTGTAGAAATGTTCCATTTATGTGTAAACTAAAGGAAGGAGAAGAAATTAGACTAAAGAGTAGAAGGTGAAGGAGAAGATACCAAAGACATATCACATCTTGAAATAGAGGCAGGTGGTGGTTAGCCACCAGAGGATTGTTATTAAAGCATGAAAGTTTTGTAATGGAAGCCATAATATCCTAGAAATGTCCAAAGGTGATAGCACAAGTTGATGGGACTGAAGGTGAACACTGGATATAAAAGCAACTGATAGAACATTTTAGTATGTGGGTAATTTGGGTGGTAAACAATGTGGACTTGGCAAATAAATCATGTATGATGGTCATTTTGTTGTCCTGCTGCAAATTTCCATTTCAGCAGATGTGAGGATGGAAATTAGCATTTTTACCAATACTACATAACATGACTTTATTGTTCACCAGCAATATCTCTAATAGAGGAATCATCAAAATAGAGGAACAAATTGCTATAATAACCTTTGATATCAGTTTCTGATTTATGGTATTTCCCAACAGACTTTATCCCGGGTGCCTGTGTCAGATCATGGAATAAAAAAACAATGTGAAGAAGCTGAGGCTAATGTTGGTCATTAGTGACTTTATGTGTGAATACCATGAAAACTCAGGTAAAGCAACTCATGTCACCAAAATTGCACCACAGTCGATTTTGCAAATCGTCCCCAGAACTTTTGAAGGAAATTAAGCACACAATATAAAAAATATTTTAAATGCAATTTTCTGGGCCTTTGCCTGTATCCATGTGGCCAGACATGTTGACCAAGTACTTAGGGTCCTACCAGCACTATCAGAGGTCCTCCAACTGAACGCTGATTCGAAGCAACCTTAAGCTAGACCTGGAGAATCCCATTGTATTAATTGCAGGATCTCCCACTATTTCACTATTCAATTGAATCAATTGTCTACTGAGGTCTAAAACCTACAACCATAGCCTTGTTGTAAGTGGATTGAGATTCTTGCAATTTACCGCAATACCCATGGACCTGAGAATGTCTATCAGCCTCAAGGAGGATGAGGAAGCAATTACCAAGATAATGAAGGAAAGTTCTTTGGTACCATGTGGCCCATCCTCTGTTCTTACCATCTAATGTTCTGGTGTCACCTGGAATAGACCTAAAAGGGCTTGTTTAATCGAACTGACCCTACATTAAAGACTTACATAGAACCCACAGGCAACTTCACCAGTGATACCCCAACCTCAAAGATCAGAATCAGACACTGGTCCTGAACATGAATTTCTTAAATATGTATGTTTTGTCTATCCTTTGGTGACAAACCTATTTCCAGATTTATTTTAAAGTACAGCCATGAAACAACTAAATTATAGATTCTTATTTTTTTGTTGACTGAGTATTCATTGTAGATATTTACTAATTATTATCTCTTTTCTAAATAATACATTGTTTTGCAGTTTTCTTTATATTTGTTATTTATCTTCTATTTCGTTATATCGATTGAAAACTGAAAAAAAAAACAGGGATAACATCCTATATTTACATACACATGGGACATCTAATTTCTACTGTCATACACCATGATATTAATGATAGCATGACTAGTGGATACCAGACTGTGTCCCTTTCCTTTCATAACTTAATATTTTCACCCACATTTAAATATTTTAAAATAATAAACTGAAATTAAGTTGCTAGGGATATACTCACAATGGGCATCTGAGCAGGCATGTGGAGTTAGTATTTCAATGTATTAATCATGTGGTTTTATTAACCCATGGAATCTCCAGTTTCCAATGTTTGAGCATCTATTAAAGGTTTATGTAAGTGAGGTGGGTTATGAATGCATCATAACCCACAGAGCAAAAATGTGAAAACATGCAAACCGTTTTTGCAATATAATAAAAAATGTGCTGTGGGTGATTTAGACACTTCCAGAAACCACGATTTGCATAATGGATATCTCATTTTTAATGAGATATACATTATGCAGCACATGCGCATACTGATTGGCATTTGAGCCAATCAGCAAGAAGCGGTGACGTCATCCATGACCTCACTGCTGCTGCCAACCACCTGCCGACCAATTCTCTGGGGTTGGGGGCAATTCTCTGGGGTTGGGGAGGTCACGGGGCAATTCTATGGAGCTGGGGGTAATTCTCTGTGGTTGGGGGCAATTTACTGGGGTTGGGGGAGGTCAAGGGGCAATTCTCTGGGGCTTTGGAGCAATTCTCTAGATCTGGGGGGCAATTCACTGGTGTTGGGGAAAATTCTCTGGGGCTGGGGCAATTATCTTGGGCTGAGAGGCAATTCTCTGGAGCTGGGGGTCAATTCTATGTGGGTTGGGGGCAATTAACTGGGGTTGGGGGAGGTCAAGGGGCAATTCTCTGGAGCTTTGGGGCAATTCTCTAGGGCTGGGGGGCAATTCACTGGTGTTGGGGACAATTATCTGGGGCTGGGGGCAATTATCTTGGGTTGAGAGGCAATTCTCTCGGCTGGGGGGCAATTCTCTGGGGATGGGGGGCAGTTCACTGGGGTTGGGAGAGGTGATGGGGCAATTCTCTGGGGTTGGTGGAGGTTATGGGTAAATTCTCTGGGGCTGGGGGGCAATTCTCTGGAGTTGGGGTCAATTCTCTGGGGCAGGGCAATTCTCTTGGGTTGAGAGGCAATTCTATGGGGCTGGGGGCAATTCTCTGGGTTTGGGGGGCAATTATCTGGGGTTGGTGGAGGTCACGGGTAAATTCTCTGGGGCTGGGAGGCAATTCACCGGGGTTGGGAGAGGTCATGGGGCAATTCTTTGGGGCTGGGGGACAATTCACTGGGGCTGGAGAACAGCCATATCTCTACCTGTAGCCGGGCCCCGTCCGTCTCCTCTCCCTCCATGCCCATGCTTCCTGGAGGAGGTGCTGTTACTGCATCTGTGCAATGTAGCAGAGCGACAACATGGAGGAAAAGCACAGACCACGAGGTGCTGCTAAGAAGTAGGTAAAGCCCCTGCTGTGCTATTTACATAAACTATTTTAACTGTTGGTGTGTGTATGTCAGTCTATGTGTGGGTGTATGTCAGTGTATGTATGTTTGTCAGTGTATGTATGTATGTCACTGTGTGGGTGTATGTCAGTATATGTATGTTTGTCATTGTATGTATGTATGTCTATGTGTGGGTGTATGTCAGTGTATGTATGTCAGTGGGTGGGTGTATGTCAGTGTATGTATGTATGTATGTCAGTATGTGGGTGTATGTCAGTGTATGTATGTCTATGTGTGGGTGTATGTCAGTGTATGTATGTCTATGTTACATAGTTACATAGTTACATAGGGCCTCATTCTATTAGCGGCCGTAAATCGGCCGTAAGGCTGCGATTCCTTGCGGGGGTTCAGTTAACTCGCGATTCTATTATACGGCCCCGCAAGGATCTCCTTTTACGGCCGGCCGCATATCTTGGAACCGGCCGTAATCTCAGAAATATAAAAACTCAAAAATAAATTCAAGCCTGCACTGTACAGCTCTGTAAATGCTATGGATCATATTGGGGGACATGAGGATTAAAAGTAACCCACTCTCAAGCTTGCACATCTGCCCAAACCCGAGTTCAAATTAACTGTTTATTTTCCGGCTGCGGCGTGGGTGTGTCTGAAGTGCTCCAAGCACTCTGGACTTTTTACATGGATATTTTACGGATATTAAAAATAAAATATTTTACGGATTTGAGTATAGGATAATTATGTGCTATTTTTTCTAACACCTAAAATCCCTTTATAGTCTTCGCAAAGTGCAGGATGGCTTTATTTGAGCTACTTTATGTGCTTAATTGGTGCTAGCGGGACCTCTTTCCTGCAAGTAAGCAGCGGCTCATTTTTAGCCTTGCAGAGAGGTTTCCCGGAGCAATTGAATTGCAAAACTCTTGCGGCCGTTTTAGATCAAAGGCTTTCCTCTGGCGCGAGCGGCCGCAAGAGATAGCAAGGCACCGGCCGCAAGCCTGCCGGAGCCTCCGGCCGTAAGGGAATAGAATAGCCGAATAGCTTGTGGCCGGTCCTTGCGGCCCCGCAACGGCTGCGGCCGCTAATAGAATGAGGCCCATAGTATTTAAGGTTGAAAAAAGACTTTCAGTCCATCAAGTTCAACCTTTTAAGATCTCCTTTGATCTGCAATATGCGGATTAACTATTAATTCATTAGTTGTTAATTAATTATTAATCAATTATTTAATGTTTTTTTTTTTTTTTTTTTATCAATTAGTCCAGAGGAAGGCAAATAGAAAAAAAACAAAAAAAAAAAAACAAGCGAGACTTAGCCAATTGTCTAAAGGGGAAATGTTAAAAATTTGGATCATTACTGTCTCTCTAATTATCCATGATAACCCTGAATACCCTTTTTAATTAGAAATAAATCTAGTCCCCTTTTAAAGTTATCTATCGAATCCGCTGTCACCACCTCCTCTGGTAGAGAATTCCAAAGATTAACCACCCTTACTGTGAAGAACCCTTTTCTTTCTTTGAGGTGGAATCTTTTTACTTCTAACCTCAATGGATGTCCTCTTGTCAGTTGAAAACCTCTTGGCACAAAAAGCTCCCCCGACAAATCTTTAAACTGACCCTGGATGTATTTATATAAGGTAATCATATCTCCTCTTAGACGCCTTTTTTCTAGAGAAAATAAGTTTAATTTGGTTAGTCTTTCTTCATAACTTAGACCCTCCATTCCCCTTATTAGTTTGGTTGCCCTTCTCTGTACCTTTTCCAGCTCTAAAATGTCCTTTTTATGAAGTGGTGCCCAAAATTGTACTCCATATTCCAAATGAGGGCGTACTAGAGATTTGTATAGTGGCAGAATTATATTTGCTTCCCTGGCTTCTATACCCTTCTTAATACATGCTAATATTTTATTTGCCTTTGCAGCTGCTGCTTGGCTTTGAGCACTGTTACCTAGGTGGTTGTCCACAAGCACTCCCAAATCCCTTTCAATATCTGATACACCTAGATTTGCTCCATTAAGATTATAAATTGCATGGCTATTTTTCCTTCCCAGATGCATAACCTTACATTTATTCGCATTAAATCTCATCTGCCATTTAGATGCCCATTCCTCAATTTTATGTAAATCCCCTTGGAGGGAAAGCACATCATTTTCTGATTTAATTACCTTGCACAACTTTGTGTCATCAGCGAAAATGGAGACCCCACACTCCAATCCTACCTCTAAGTCATTAATAAATATGTTAAAAAGGAGAGGACCTAATACTGAACCCTGAGGAACCCCACTTACCACATTAGTCCAATCTGAGTATGTTCCATTTACAACAACCCTTTGCTTCCTGTCTTTTAGCCAGCTCTCAATCCATGAGCAGATATTTACTGCAATTCCTGTATCCCTTAGTTTGACCAATAGTCTCCCATGTGGCACTGTATCAAAAGCCTTTGCAAAATCCAAAAAGACTACATCCACTGAGTTGCCTTAATCCAGGTTCCTACTAACCTCCTCATAGAAACTAATTAGATTTGTTTGACATGACCTATCCCTCATAAACCCATGTTGACTCCTACTTATAATCCTGTTCAAATAGACATATTCTTGTATATTATCCCTTATTAACCCTTCTGAAAGCTTCCCCACTACAGAAGTGAGGCTCACTGGTCTATAATTCCCCGGATTTGCTCTTGCTCCCTTTTTAAATATAGGTATCACATCAGCTTTTCTCCAGTCATTTGGTAGAGACCCTGTGTTGAGTGAATCTTGAAAAATTAAATATAATGGTTTGGCTATTACAGAACCCAGTTCCCTTAGTACCCTTGGATGTATTCCATCAGGACCCGGGGCTTTATTAACATTTATTTTTTCCAACCTCTTTTGGATTACTTCCTGTGTTAACCAATTATTTGGCAAAGGTAGTGTAGCCCCATTATGTTGCAGTGTCCCAACCACTGGTACCTCCCTTGTGTATACCGAAGAAAAGAACCTATTTAGCTCATCTGCCTTTTCTTGGTCACTAATTATCAGACAGCCTGTTTCACATTCTAATGTTCCTATAGCTTCCTTCCTCGCCTTCTTCCCATTAATATACTTAAAAAATATTTTAGGGTTAGTCTTACTCTCTTTTGCATTTAATTTTTCATTTTCTATTTTAGCCAGTCTAATCGCGCTTTTGCAAGCCTTGTTGATTTCCTTGTATTCCCGTAAAGCAGTCTCTGTCCCCTCTTGTTTGTATAATTTAAATGCCTGTTTTTTACTCCGTATCTTGATCTTTAAATCATTGTTAAGCCACATGGGTTGTGATTTAATCTTTTTACTTTTATTCCCACACGGTATATGCCGATGCGTATATATATTAGTAAGGATTTAAATGTTGTCCATTTATGTTCAGTATTTTTACCTGCCAGTTCTCTGTCCCAGTCTATACTTTGTATTGCCACCCTTAGACCGTTAAAATCTGCCATTTTAAAATTAGGAGTTTTTGTTGGCCCCTTAAAATTTAGTTTTTTTTAATTAAATCTCAAATGAGACTTAGCTGTGATCACTGTTTCCCAAAGGTTGCCCTATTCCAACATTTGATACTATATCAATATTATTTGTGATGACTAAATCTAAGATAGCTTCATTTCTAGTAGGCTCTTGTATTACCTGCGGCATATAATGATCCCAGAGTGTACTCAAGAACCTGCTCCCCTTAGCTGAACTGCTGGTCTCATTTATCCAGTTTATTTCAGGGTAATTATTATCTCCCATTATTAGAACTTGCCATGCTTAGCTGCATTTCCAATCTGTAACAATAAATGTATTTCCTCACTTTCAGCTATATTTGGGGGTTTATAGCATACTCCTACTAATATTCTTTTGGAATTTGCTGCTCCGCTATTTAACTCTACCCACAAACATTCAACTTTATCACTAGGTCCACCATAAATATCTTCTAAGACTATAGGCTTAAATTCAGGCTTAACATACAGACAAATCCCTCCTCCTCATTTACCATTGCCTCTATCTTTCCTAAATGGGTTATAACCATCCAGATTAACAGTCCAGTCATGAGATTCATCCCACGTAGTTTCGTTAATGCCTATTAAATCCCATTTTTCATTAATTGCTAATAATTCTAACTCTCCCATTTTTCCTGGCAAGCTTCTGGCATTAGCAAGCATACACCTTATGTTAAGAGTCTGTAGTTCTGAAGTGTCTGCCACTGTACTTGAGTTACTTAGTAATACCTCCCTATTGACTATACTACCCCTCCCCCATCTTGTACACTATGAGTTTTTAATTCATCCCTATACCCTCTACACTTTCTACCCCATTACTTATCTCTAGTCCCTCCCCCCCACCTACTAGTTTTAAAACTCCTCCAGCCTTTCTACCATCCAATCCCCTAGCACAAAAGCACCCTCATCATTAAGGGGCATTCCATCCCTACTGTAGAGAATGTACCGAAGTGAGAAGTCAGCCCAGTGCTCTAAAAACCAAAACCCCTCCTTAGTGCACCACATCTTTAGCCACGCATTAACCTCCCTTAGCTCCTTCTGTCTCCCTGGGCTAGCACGTGGCATGGGTAGTATCTCAGAAAATACTACCTTGGAGGTCCTTGCCTTCAGCTTATTACCTAGTTCTATAAAATCATTTTTAGGGCACTCCATCTTCCACTAACTTTGTTATTGGTACCAATATGTACGAAGACCGCCGGTTCATTTCCAGCCCCTCACAATAATTTGTCTACCCGATCCACAACATGACGAACCAGAGCACCCGGGAGACAGCAAACTGTTTGATTGCTGGGATCTGGGTGACAAATCACCCTGTCTACCTTCCTGTCTACAACCAAAACCTGTCTGTTGCTCTGCCTATTCTGCCCTCCCTCTCCTCCAGTAGAGCTGTTCTCCCGGCTGTTAGAGGGAACAGCTCTATCTGGCATTGCCATTCCTGAATGAACATCCCCAACAGTTTCACTCAATCTGGCAAATCTGTTGGTGTTTGCCAACTCAGAACTAGCCTGCCTCCTCCTGTTCCCCCTGCTTCTCCTTGTAACTGTAACTCAGCTACCTCCCTGGACATCCTCACTAGCCCCAGCTCCACCCTTCATGCTAGGCCCAGCTAAACTGTGCTCCGTGAGCACCACCTCCCTTTCCAGTGTGACAATATCACTAAGTGCTGCAATTCTCCTATCCAGATCTCCAATTTGAGCTTCTAGAGAGGCAACATGCTCACACCTGTCACAGAGTTATAGACCCTGGATCATCTGTTCCAGTAGTGCATACATATGAAAGAGAAGCTGCCTGGGTTGGAGTACCAATGGTTTGGAGAAACAGAAAAAACACTTTGATGATTGTTATTTTTGTACTGTTAATATCATAGGCATTAATCTAAATAATAGTGACAAGTGGTCTTACCCCATCTACCTTCAACCAGGAGACCTTTTCTGCACTCGGATCTTGTACCCGTTCCACCTTTCAGTGAACTACCACAGCTCTCAGAGAATGAGTCTTACATGTCTGATATCACACAAGGTAACGAAAGTGGGGTCAGTGACTGTGGTTTCCAAACAACTTCACATAGTGAATGTTTTGACTGAAATGAATTGAGTGATCTTAAATCTTTCCAAGGATTCTTCTGAATTGCTTGCCTCCAGACTAAAGGAAAAAAACTACTTTAGTCTGGAATGAAAAAGTACATTTTATCAAAGGAGAGAAAATGATTTGCTGCCATTCTTTACTGAAGACAACAACTTAGTGTTCTGCAATGACATTGGAAACCTTCTGAAGAAAATTGGTCTTTCAGAATATAACCCAAGTGCGCGGCGCCTTTTCACCCACAGTTCAAAGCATACAGTATTTTAAAATTGTTCTTTTAAATAATGGCAACAAATGGTTCTATTCCAATCGGCCACTCCACCAGGATGAAAGAAGACTACAAGGCCATCTCATTAGTCTTGGAAAAGATAAATTACCAAGAGCATCAATGGGTGACCAACTAGTTATGAAAGCCCTTAACCCCCAAATTAATCCTTCTACATATATGATGTATCTGAAGTGAATGTGTCAAGGACACCATGACTCAGAACGACATCAGACTTGTTAAACAGACTTTTAGACTCTAATACAGAGTCAGGATGGAACTGGGCTAATGTCCCTTCCATTACGTGACAATGGATTCCAGGATTTAAGGGCAATTAATTACTTAGTCATCCCAATTGCCCCGATTTGTCCCTGATATCACCGCTCTCATTACGGCCATTCCCCATGACGCCACTATATTTACTGTTATTGATTTATGTAATTTCGGTCCCATTGGACTTTGAGACATAACTACTTATGGCTTTCACTTTTGATGGGCGCCAATTAACATGGACCCGTCTTCCCCTAAGGCTACGTGGATTCACCAGCTGCTTACTCACTGGTGCTCCAACATACCTTGCGGTCATGGACCCGGGTCATGGCTCCGTCCTGCTACAGTACGTCAAATGACCTACTGTTTGTTGTGTACTCTTAACGGGGAAAGGATTGTGTACTCCTAACGGAGACAGGATTCACTCAGTTTGCTACAGTACCTAGCAGCTGAAGGTCACAAGTAGTGATGTCGCGAACAACAAATTTTAGGTTCACGAACAGCGGACATGAACTTCCATCTAATGTTCGCGAACGGGCGAACCCGGCGAACCGCCATAGACTTCAATGGGCAGGCAAATTTCAAAACCCACAGGGACTCTTTCTGGCCACAATAGTGATGGGAAAGTTGTTTCAAGGGGACTAACACCTGGACTGTGGCATGCCGGAGGGGGATCCATGTCAAAACTCCCACGGAAAATTACATAGTTGATGCAGAGTCTGGTTTTAAGCCATAAAGGGCATAAATCACCTAACATTCCTAAATTGTTTGGAACTACATGCTTTAAAACATCAGGTATGATGTTGTATCGATCAGGTAGTGTAAGGGTTACACCCGCTTCACAGTAACAGACCAATCTCCGCATTTAATGCACCGCAAACAACCGCAAACAGTCCCTTTGCACAACCGCAAACTCCCCATTTGCACAAGGTTGGATACCAAGCTAGCCATGTCCCGTTCCTTGTCCTCACTGATGTCATTGAAGGTCTCTTCCTCCACCTAGCCATCAAGGGTCCCCGAAAGGTGACAACAAGCCCCCTGGGATGCTTGCTGTGTTTGGTCTTCCACCTCCTCAAAGCCACCTTCCTCCTCTGACTCCTCTTCTTCAGACTCTGTATGCGTTCTTGCTCTGTACCTGTCCTCTGCATTGTGGGCACTCCTCGTGCATTGTGGGTACTCCTCAGGCATTGTGGGCACTCCTCTGGCATTGTGGGCACACCTCGGGCATTGTGGGCACTCCTCGAGCATGGCTCCAGGACTATATGACTGCACTTTGATGTCCCTCATGTTTCATCCTTGGACCCTTGCATTTCTCACTCTATCGTACCTTGAAGGAATTATTCCCTCTATATCCTCTTCTCATTTATTTGCTGATGACCCAGATTTCCTTTTCCTTCCCTAAATTCACACCCGATCTATCCTTTCAGATCTCATCTTGCCTCACTGCCATTCAATCTTGGACGGCATCTCACTTTCTCCCTCACAAAATTGGTAATGTTACCCTTTCTCCTCTCTCTGACTAATGTTATATCCTCAGTCACTTGTGCCAGCCAGTTCCATCTTTCCAATATTGGCAAAATAGGCACTTCTCTCATTGCCTCTACAACAAAATTGCTAATTCACATTCGTATCTTCACCCGCTTGGGCTACTACAATGCATCCATCTTCCAGATCCTGCACTCACCCCACGCCTATAACAAAATGTCTCTACCCACATCATATGCAGTGCTCCCCACACACCTTACAACTCCACTCTCCTTCTTCGACTCCAATGACTTCTTGCCTACTACCACTGTCTTCAAGTTCCTAACCCTTGTCTAAAATGTGCTACATGTCTTGCTCCCTATATCTTACCCCACTTATATCACCCTATGTGCCACGTCTCCCTCTGACATCTAAACACCTCTCACAGTCCCATCACCACCTTGTGACCAATTCCTACAACACCTTCACTGGTATAAACTCATAAGACAGTCCCCCAACCTAAAGCATTTCCCAAATATCTGAAAACCCACTTCCTGTATCTTTCTAGCTTAAACCCCACCCCCCACCACCTATCTATAGGCTTGCCTGACTATCTATAGGACCAAGGGCTTGCCTAAAGCTCATTGCACTGTTTCAGCAGCAAACCAAAATCTCACTTTATGCTCTATCTCTTATGTTTGTTCAGTAAAATTAAATTAAGCGCCATTTTATTACTATATAAAATGCCTTGGATAAAAGTGTATATATATACTTATATATATATATATATATATATATATATATATATATATATATATATATACATATATATATATATATATATATATATATATATTTTATTATTTATTATTATTGTTTATTTGTAACATGCCAACATATTCCTTGCCAATAGCCTCCTTTCCATTCACACATTGTCATCATTTTATCTGATTATTATTATTGCAAAATATCCCACATAGAGCAGAGCAATCACCATTAATGCTCCTACAGAATAACATATGTAAGTGCCCGGGTGCTCATGGGAGCTTGATAATATGGAGTAATAGAATACAAAAGATAATATAGAAAGACAGAACACTCCATTAGAATATAAAGACCCCGGAGGCACCCCCCAGACGTGCTTCATGAGGAGAATCCTGCATTAATATGAGCCTGACACGGGTCACTCTATGGGACACCAGGACACCGGGCAATGTATATAAATGAGATCAATTCCATACAAAACTATTTTCTGTTGTTTGTCTCATTTCTAGCAGGTGTCCTTGTCTTGTGTATTGACTGTAAGAGAATATCTTCACAATTTCCATGTATCCAAATCCAATTTCCAGAGAATGACACCAGTAATAAGAGAGAGTGAAGGACCAGACATGTCTTCTGTGCAATCATCTCCTTTCCTTCAGTATCTAAGCAAAGATCTTAGACTACAAACATTTGCCTCACTATTCTGAGATAAAAGCACATTTCACCTTGTCGGAGCAGATGAAACTCACAGCTCTGTATTTTATGTCATGTCTGAAGTTGAGATGGTTTCTGGGGTCACCATTTGGCTCCTTCATTGTATGTGAGAATTTCCTGGAATGGTTTAAAGAATAAACTCTACAATCTTGTGACCAGATTCTGCTTGTACGGGGCATTTGCAATATGGTTTACTCTTGTTCGAGTGGTTCCTTGGTTTATATGAGACTTTTATGGCAGGATTGTGACTTAAGATTCCTTCAAGTGTTCATTTCCTCAGTATGTCCTTATTCCTTCATGGGTCGCGGCCTTGCTCTGCATGTTTTATTGTGTGAAGATTGTGCATTTTAAGAGCGACCTTTTTGTCCAACTAAAGATGAAGATTGATCTCATGGTGCCCATGTGGTGGGCATTTGTCTATACTTACCTGATTATAACAATAATGGAACATCCTCCACTCCAAACATCACTTTTGCAGTTTTGGTCTTTAGGGATTTCACGCAAATTCTAATTCCAAATTTTTTTCCCATTCATGATAGTGATGGGTACCACAATTTGTATTATTTGGACTCTCATCATGCAAATACTTAATAAGGAGAGAATATGAGAGCTGCTGATTGCTTGAAGGTCCACAAAAGACCAGCCTGGACAATGATGTCTCTTCTCCTGCCGTTACCACTGAATACAGAGTACTTGGGAACGCTCATGTTGTTTTTTATATTATTCTCATCGTGGGAAAAAGCAAACTGATGAAGATCTGTCAGAAGCCGCTCTCTCATGTTATGTCACGTACGGTAAGTGGGATGGGACACTAGTCTGTAATGTCGTGTGTAATTACTGCAACTGCTTTTGTTGTAGAGTTTGAGAGATTTCTGGGTGGTATTTATTAGATAGTCTTTGCAGTGGGAGATTTGCTATAATGCCATATAATTATTGTACCATTATAACATTAGAATATGAAATATGCCAAGAGGATTGATCATATTATTATACTTGGCATGGGTGGATCTACCAGTGGTGGGGCTGGTGCCATACACTAGGGCCCTCCTTTTTAGTTTCTTTATTTTTTTGGTTTGTTTTTACACATCACTGTACAGATAATATATTGGTGTTTTGGGCATTGCCCACAGATTGTGTTTGTTGTGATCTGATTGGGCTGCAATATCTGAGAGATGATTGGATGCATATAGTTTTATTATTTATAGTAAACACAGAGTCATTTCATTAGCTGGATTTGGACAATTACACAGATTACAGATCCAGACATGGCACCCATCTCTACCCAGTAAATACATGATATGAAGTTAGCATATACATACATGTGAGGGCTATATGAATATGGGGCGAGACTATTTATCTTAATGTACTAACTCCCATCATTTCATTCACATACATACATACATGTGAGGGCTATATGAATATGGGGCGAGACTATTTATCTTAATGTACAAACTCCCTTTATTTCATTTACATACACACATACATGTGAGGGCTATATGAATATGGGGCGATACCATTTATCTTAATGTACCAACTCCCATCATTTCATTCACATACATACATACATGTGAGGGCTATATGAATATGGGGCGATACTATTTATCTTAATGTACCAACTCCCATCATTTCATTCACATACATACATACATGTGAGGGCTATATGAATATGGGGCGAGACTATTTATCTTAATGTACCAACTCCCTTCATTTCATTTACATACATACATACATGTGAGGGCTATATGTATATGGGGCGATACCATTTATCTTAATGAACCAACTCCCATCATTTTATTCACATACATACATACATGTGAGGGCTATATGAATATGGGGCGATACTATTTATCTTAAATACCATATAAATGACTGTATAAAGATGGACTATTTGCCTTTACTAATGGGTCCTTCAGGTCTTTTGTTTTTACACATTAAGGTTTTGTATTTATACAAATACCAAACACAAAGCTCTTCACCAGACAGTGAGGTCTATTTAGACTTTGCAGCCAGTGGGACTTCTTCTAGATCTGGTCCAGTATCTGTACAAACATTGGAAGAACAGACATTTCACAGAGGACAGCAGCTTATCCTGGGTCTGGTGAAGATCCCAGAATGCATCCAACTGATTTTGTTGTCTTTGTGGTTCTTTTTGAAGCTGAAGTAATAGCTGGAATACTTATCAGCACTTTTATTGTGATTGTGAATTTCCTTGATTGGTTTGAAAAGAAAATGCTGAGCTCCTGTGATCAGATCCTACTTGCACTGGGTATTTCCAATGCATGTTACCCATGGTTCAGTGGTTGTTTGCTTTATATCTGCTTTGTGCAGCCACAGAGTATATTGGCCAATTACTTTCCAGTTGTCTACGCTCTTACCATCTCCGCCTTCATATCCAGTTCTTGGATCACCGCCTTGCTGTGCTTGTATTATTTTGTGAAAATTGTGCAGTTCCCAAATGGTCTTCTTGTTCGACTCAAGATGAAGATTGATCTCTTTGTGCCTTGGCTGATATTAGTAGTAAACATGGTATCTATCTTGAGTAGCATCCCTATGGCATTGAGCTTTTCCAATGTATATTCTAATGTTACAAATCCCATCACTGGTAACATCTCCTTAGTGACATCTTGGATCAGCAATAACTCCATGCAGATAGTATCTCCTCTCATTCCAAACTTTCTGGTTCCATTTCTGACTGTGATGGTCACCACATTTTGTATCATGCGTTCTCTCTACACACACACACGTAACATGAAGCAGAACATGGGAGAAGCTGGCAACATTAAGGTGCACAGACGAGCGGCCCGGACCATGCTCTCCCTTCTCCTTCTATATCTAGTCTTCTATGTGGCACAGCTTGTTTTGGTGTCCAGCGTTCAGCCACAGTTGGGTCTCCAGTACTGTGTGACTGTTGTATTGGTCTTGGCTTGTTCTCCTCTTCAATCCGTTATTCTCATTTTGGGAAACAATAAACTGATTCAGCAATGTCAGACATTATATCATTATATGTCATGCAAGGAAGATGCTAAAGAGACAGGACCCTAGTCTGTAATCTCCAGCCCAGATAGTAAACCTTCTATCATTAGTCTTTTATTCAACTAATATTTTATATTCTTGGAAACAAATATACTAAAAATATGAAATAAAATTGGATTCTTGGTGATAAAAAACATGTGTTTGCTTTTTCAAAGTATAAGATGATATAATGAAATCGAGCAGTGATCCTGAGCCAGTTCTGGGACCGGTGCTGGTCTTTTGGACCTTAACAGCTGGTCCTCATAAAGGACTAATGGGAATGGGTTTAAAAGAGTCATGAATTGGATGTGAAATATTGATAATTAGGATTGGTTGACCACTTCTACATGTTACAGTTATAAATAGGTTATTGAAGATGGTGGTTTAGACAGATATACCATAATTAGGTCCATTTACAATAAAACTACAGGCTGTCAGTGTCTAACATTAATGGTTTTGTGATGATTTAGTGTAGATTGCCTGGGCACCGGGGACTTATACGCAACATAGGTATGTATAGGTGTAGATACAAAGATAAGTGTGAGATCTAGTTGCTCGGTTTTTATATTTTAATGTTTTAGACTTTCTAGTAATCAGTAAGTTGTGAAAAAGACAATTGATTTGAGTAGGTATTCTTTTCAGAAGCTCACACGTCTTCTTTGTAAGATATCTATTTATTGTTCCTCGTGTACCATGGATGTAAGCGCTACAGGATATTTACAGATACAGATGTGCTAAAATATCCCCGTCATTTTACTGGGTTAAGTAAACACAATTTTGGTTCTTTTTCCATTGAAGTAATTGGAAATGGGTATCATGTTGAGATACCAAGCTGGTGAAAGTATGGTGAAGTCCTTTAGAACATCCATATATGGATTCCCTTTGGTTATTGCAGAATTTAGTGCTGCCTTTTATTGGACAAACATTTTATAATAATGCTCCCCCTTACATCTCTGCTCTCATCTCCAAATACTCCCCCACCCGCCCTCTTCTTTCTGCTAATGACCTTCTTCTTTCTACAACTCTTGTCACCTGCTCTCACTCCAGCCTCCAGGACTTTTCTCGTGCTGCTCCTATACTCTGGAACTCCTTGCCTCGCTCCACCAGATTATTTTCTTGCCTCAAAATATTTAAAACCTCACTTAAAATGCATCTCTTTAAAGAAGCGTATCACCTTCCACCCTAACACACTTATCACCTCTCTCTCCCTCTTTTACCGCTCACTATACCTTAGATTGTAAGTCTGTGAGTTTCTATCCTAAGTACTTTGGGAATGCACCATGGACATTGGATTCCTAGCTCAAAGACAGGGCCCTCCTTCCTTTGCTAAATGTTAATCTGTATTTATCTTTGTCTGAACCTAATTTATGTACAGCGCTACGGAATATGTTGGCGCATTATAAATAAACTATATTAATATTTAAGGAATAACAAAGCAACTTGATAAAGAGAGCTGTATGTCTCGAAAGCTCATCACTCGAAATACAAAGTTTGTCCAATAAAAAAAGATATCACTGTAACTTAGATTTTTCTACTGATTTTAAAGTAGCTTGGTATACTACAAAATAATCACTAGATGTCAGTCTACCACAGACTACACCACAAGAGAAGAAAGCTGCGACCAAAAGAAGAAAAAATTAGAAAAGAAGTATTAGTATAGAAGAATTAAAAAAAACATAGATAAGAGTACATATATTTTTTTAAATAAAAAATGATGGCTACTTCAGTTCACAGATAAACAGAATTTGGACACTATATTATTATGCAGTTGTTTGGTCATCACACACAAAAATGGTAGCAGTGGAAAAAGGTTGGATCCAGGGGCGGAGCTACCAGTGGTGTAGGTGTTGCATTGCACCAGGGGTCTCCTGTGGGAGGGTGTTGTATCGTTTTTTGTGGGTGTTGTGTGGGATGAAAACTAAGAGGAGATGGCTACCTAGAGGACTGGGTGCTAAGTAGGGATGGCTACTATGTAGAGATAGTATATGTGTATATACAGTATATGTGTGCTTCACACAGACAGGAGATAAGGAAAGGTGAACAGCTATGGAAATGGGTCTTGGGGGAGCAGCTATGGGAAATGGTCTAATGGATAGTGGTCTTAGGAGGGCAATTGCTATGGGAAGAGGTCTTGGGAGAGGGGAGAGGCGGTCCACAATTTTTGGGGGGATCAGGCCCCCCCATTCTCTAGCTCCCCCACTGGCTGGATCACATGGAGATAATGTATAGACCGAAGGTGCGGAAGGTCTGACTGTCCATATACAATGTATGTAATTAACTCAAATGAGCCAGGTGCTGTAGTCCTAGACTGTAATCTCTCACCAGAGCGGGGCCCTCTACGTCTTCTGTATAGAACATTATTACACATAAGCAGGTTCATCTAAAGAAACATCAAACGTCATCATCACACAAAAATCTACCTACATTGATAAATATAACAATCATACACATAGGTAGAGATGTGATGAACATACACAACAATATAACACATATAAAATGTACATGACCGTCTTTTCCATTGTTTTAATTCACATGCATGAAAAATATTGAATTTTCTTTAAATATTTCATTTTCCTAATTTTAATTTTGAGGATCTGCTCACAGTTTAGTTTTGAAAATTATTTTTGCATGAATGTTGGGGAATCAAAAAATGTTTTGTCTCTTCAGAAATAACTGTACACACATACACATAAAAGCCACAAATGTACATATCACCACCTAAAAATGAGCCACATAAACCCACAGCTACACACCTACTGCTGTGCAGAAACATACAGAGGAATCAGAGTGAGGCGTCTGTATACACTCCTTACAGAGAGGGAAAGTACCCCAAATAAAGTGATAAGTGATGTAAAAAAGGGACACGCACACTCCAGAAAAGTTGGATTCATCTTAAAGAGCCTGTACATTGTCTCTACACATTGTGTTGTTCAGTTGTGTCTGACTCTCTGTGACTTCATGAATTTCAACACACCATGCTGATCCCCTTGGTATTCATAGCAGAGATACTGGAGTGGGTTGCCAGATTCTTCTACAGGGCGCCAGAGCACACAACTTCTATTATTTGCTAGGTGGTCTCCCATCCAAGCATTGACCAGGCCCAACCCTGCTCAGCTTCAGAGTGTTGTGACCTCTTGGTTCCCCAACTGGAATCAAACCCAGATCAGAGAACCCCAAATTGTGCCTACACATTTTGTCTATACATTGGGCCTATACATTATATCTATATATTGTGCCTATACATTGTATATACATTGTGCCCATACTTTATGTCTATACATTGTGAGTATATATACAAATATGGGATGAAAAAATAAAAAAATAGAATCTTTATTGATAAGGGGTAACAACAGCGATATCCTTAAAAACAATTTTATATTAAAAAAATCCCAGATTGGAAAAAGAAAGATAAAATAGGCTATCTGATGTGTGAACATGTACCCACTTGATAATATTTTAAACTCTCAGTAGAGGGGTAAATAAGTTCACACCTAACAGTACTTAAAGGGGATAGTAGATGGCTTATCCAACTCTATTGATCCTGTCTTTATAAATGCAGTTAGTTAATCCTTATGCTAATCAGTAGCCCAGAAAGTTTGATAAGTGTGGAAGAGGGTAAATAATGGTATCATAACGTTAGGGAACTTTGTTTTTGACCTGATAGTGATACTAATTAGCACCAGCTGTTCTTTTATATAACAGCATAAACATGATGAAAATCTCAGGAACTATATTTAAGAATAACTAAAAAATATAAAATATAAAATATGAATTTGAAGTGTTAGGGTCCCTTTAAGAATAAATAATATGTATTAAATACTTTTATCTCACTCAGATCTCGTAGCTTCCGATTTGCCTGCATGATTTCCAATGGACAGGGGTTTTGGACGGGGCTTCCAGGTGACCTAAGGTTTCTTATTCTTTGAGGCCTTTACGGTTTAACATCACTTCCTACAAACAACTTTTGTCAATAACAAATCTGCATTTTGAATATAATATGCCAATAGCTGACAAACTCAATCCCACACATAGAAGACATCATCCCGTAGACTTGGGGTATCTTCTGGACTCTCCTCACCAGCCACATTGGAATTGGGCACATTCAGCAACATAAGAGGCAACAAATTATTCACAGTTTACTGCAGAAATACAATTATATTTGTATTAGTCCTTCACATGACTTGGAGATAACATTATATCCGCCTTCTTGGCACCGTCACATGCCAGTGGGTGCCGTGGTGTGATTACGCTGTAATTGTCAGTGATGCAGGGTGAAACTAAGTGGGGACGCCCATGTATGAGTAGGCACTACAGTGGGTGCATAGGCATCAGCCACCATATTTGTAATGAATATTTACATTAGATTGTTACAGAATCAAAGGACCACTAAAGTGTAATAATTATAATAGGCTGTGTTGAAGAGCCGGACTTGATAAAGTACATAATGACAACCTGTAATTTTCAACTTTTGTATTAAATTTCACTTTATTGATATATACTTTAATGATATATATATAGCCCCTTGACAATATGGGGGAGTGAGGACCCCAAAGGATAACCCACCCCAACAGACAGACTAACAGTCTGTCAGGTTCTGAAACCACCACATTACTTTGGGTTTATTCTAATGGGTGCTGCCAGTCAGAAGTCTTCACAAGTGTGGCCTGGAAGGTGCTATATTCTGAGAGTGAAGGATAAACTAAGACGTTACCCCAAGAACAGGGATTACCACTCAGTATTTCACTGGTAGGAACAGCACGGAGATAATACATACTGATATAGGTTTAATTTTGAAACTTTAAGGATAATGTTTATTTTAATTTAAGAATACCAGTTATTCTAAAGTAATATGTAAGGAGATGTATTAAAAAAATTCATATATATATATATATATATATATACAAATAGCCTAGTTTTATGCTAGTCTTAGCTCCCAGAAAATAATGCTGTGACCTATATGTGAAAAATGTTATGTTATTTTTTATTGACTGCAAATCAAAACCTGACATTTAGTATTCATGCAAATGTCACATCTATAGAGTGTAGCGTGTGTGACGTGTGTAGCGTGTGTGACGTGTGTAGCATGTGTGGTGTGTGTGGCGTGTGTAGCGTGTGTAGCGTGTGTGGAGTGTGTAGTGTGTGTGGCGTGTGTAGTGTGTGACGTGTGTAGCATGTGTGGTGTGTGTGGCGTGTGTAGCGTGTGTAGCGTGTGTAGCGTGTCAGTGCTCTAATTTAGTTTTCACAATTCAGAGATGTTGGTACAATGAGCATTCTGAGCATTCTCCTTCCACTTCTGATTGTGTTGGGCACCACCGGCCGTATCACTTGGTTGCTCTTATTAAACACATTTACCATGTGGAGAAGTTGGCAATTGCTACAGTCGCTTGGCCATTATTGTCTCTTCTCCTGCTCTTGGAGACACTTGATCTTCTGGGGTTTCTCCTACAATATTTTGTTCTAACTTTATCAAACAAACAAAAGAATATTCAGAAATATCACAAGTTATACATTATATGTCATGCAAAACAGAGACTAACAGGCAGGACACGAGATCCTAAACTCAAATCAATTTTATATCATTACAGGTTTAAGGTTTTATTATATCCTCATTAATTAGAGGCATAAATTCCCAAACTGTACTAAAATGTAAATGTGAAATATCCCTTAGTTTTATAATATGACATGTTTTATATTTTACTTTTACTTTATACTACATGTTTTTATCTCTTTGGGAAGGGTATTAGAGTCCGCTAGACTTTACCCCATGGTTCATGAATAAAAACAGCCCATGTCTCTTGCGTCTCTAATAAATGCCATCACATCTTCGCTAAATGTTGTTGCGTCATCATATTTATGTAATATATTTCTATACTAGCGACTTGCCTGTCAAAAATGACAGCAATAAAATTTGAAGGCTGGCAATGATGTTTGCCACACAATGCAAGACTTTCCTCCCTCTAACTTGCCTCCTTCAGTGCTCATTGCGAGCCTCTCCCACCGTCTACTTTATGGACCAATGAGCGTTCATTTCAGAAGTCGTCCAACCCGCCATTTTCGTGCCTCATTCTGAGGGCCTTCAACACTCATTGCAAAACTCTCCCCACTCTCTGACCCCTATGTCTGTTTCCCCCTCT
Source organism: Discoglossus pictus (assembly GCA_027410445.1). Lineage (NCBI taxonomy): Eukaryota > Metazoa > Chordata > Amphibia > Anura > Alytidae > Discoglossus > Discoglossus pictus. The sequence continues at coordinate 2,126,561 of JAPZIH010000011.1, read as the reverse complement.
CACTTCCATGTGTCTGTTTCCCCCTCTTTCTCCCTCCCCCTCTCCCTGCCCTGTGTTTTTTTACCTTATTTCCCTCCCCTGTGTCTTTTTACCCTCTTCTCTCATCCCCGTGTCTCTTTCCACCCTTTCCGCCCTCTCCCTCCTCTGTGTCTTTCTTCTCTCTCTCTCTGCTCATCTTGTGTGCCTTGCGATGATCGCCGTTGCTTTTATTTTTTAAGCCTTGCATTGATCGGCTAAGTGTTCGGCCTTGTTTTGAGCCTTTTTGAAAACATTTACGTCTTTGGCGCTTATTGCCAGCCTTTTTCAAAGTCTTGCGGGCCTCATGATGAGCGCCTTTGGTGCACAAGCCCGTAATTTTTAACATTGCGTGACGACAACTCGTAATTACGACAACTATTATATGTAATAATGTAGATTATTATATCGTACCTTTCAAAAGCTGCTGCCTTCGGCCTCCATTCCATGGCTCCCATAAGAACTCTTGGACGGCTGACTCGTAAATACGAGAGTTATGAGAAGCTATTTGGTGGAGCTATTCTATGGCTCCAACATAAAATAATCTTGTAAAACTTACTGATTCGCATCCAGGGTCTGTTTCCAAAGATTATAAGAGGTAACTGTATAAAGCCTTATTGTGCCGAAATTAAGCAATCAAGCCTCAAATCATACACAATTAAAGTGTTGGCTTATTCATAGAGATGGATTTGAGGCATCCATGGATTCTCTGGGCATTTTTCTATCTTTACATCAGTTTGAAAATACCCATAGACTTTTTTTTAATTTGCGGGACTCGGATTGACTTCCTAGTAAACATCAGTGAGATTGGATATTTTTGTGATAGTAATTTGTAAAATAGTTATGGGACCATTACTCTGGGCTTAGTATATTAGGCACATTCAAGTGCTCGGATTGCATTTCTCAGAGCTTAGAATTAAAATATTGTACATTCTCAGTAATGTTTTCTCTTTTAACTTTCTATATAATGCAGAGATTGTATGAATTGGAATATTATGTATTGATATGTCATTTTTGTTTATTTGTATGTTCGAATAATTAAATAAAAAAAAAGTTAAAAAAAAATAATTGTGTGTATGTTGTGTGTATGAACTTCACTGGACTTTTTTCTTATGAGAGCCATGGATTGGAGGCCTTATTGTCTTAAAACTGGATTGATTATAATACCATATACTGGAATTAAACGATTGAAACATTGAGTTTTATGTCACTTCTCATTCATTTTCCATCAAAAGTTCTCTGATAAGATTTTATGTTTATATGTTGCAGCTTTTTCTAGGTATAAACTGTACATATGGTGATTTAATTTCTAATTCAGATTAAGCTATAATTCATTATTCTAATTTCAACCCAGCTCTTCTTATGGGATGTCCATTAGTTTCTTTGCATTTCCTTTCTAAACACATTTATCCCATTATCATGGTTAGTTATTCATATGTCTACATAAACATTTGGACAATAATGGCCTTTTAAGTACCTCATAATTTATAAAATATCTTTAGAATGTGAAGAAATGTAAAAAAACAGACCATTTTTTTTAAATTATAGTATAAAATAAATTTATGGGTGAATATATTGGGCTATTTGTTCTAAATGGAGAAGTGTTGGAGAGGTGGTATGTTTTGAGCCTCATTTGCATTGCCCTACCCAGAATCCTTACCTACACTGGAAATACTGTACTTGAGACATGCACGTTCAATCAGAATCACCTTTTTACTTTACAATAACATAGTAATGGATAGATTCTATATAAATTCACCTATTAGTATATCTGGCCCATTCTTCACATATCTATTGTTTATTTTACATGTTTTGAATTTCGTTGTACAAACAGTAAGTTAATATTCTTGGATTTTGCATTTACCCAAAGTCACGCTATGGAAACAATGACATCAACTTCTTGGAAAACCTTCTGCAGGAAGCCCCATCAGCATGACATGGGATTATTCATGGGCTGCATAAACATATTTGTATTATATATGGCCATTACTGACAATACTAACTGTGACAACATTACAATAGACTATTCATACGTATACCATACGACAAAGAAACAGTATTATTAATCAGGACAAATCTGAACACGATACAGGTAAAAGATGAAGGATTCCCAAACCAACAAAATCAATTTAGAGAATATTGTATATTGTTTGGACAAGATCCAGCAAATATTTTTCATAAAAAGGCAGAATTACATCTCCAATAGTTTTCACATCAGTAAATCCCACCAATATCCAGTGTATTTGGGGACAGTAGTAGGTGAAGGACATTGAGATTTGTATTTACCAAGAGGTTAATGATATGTGTAAATGTGTTTGATTACATTAAAGTACAGACAATAAATGCACACAGTCTCCTGTCTTATATTTACTCTTGTTTAGTCTTAACATATATATTTATTTAGTTTATACACATTTGTATAGCACTTTTAGTATAATATAAAGCAGTTTTCAGATTTGTGATAAAAGGGTAAATTACAATACAAATATAATAATACAAATTAGATATAGGAATGTTATTTTAAATCAGTGAAAAAGTAGCATTTTGTTACAGATGTAGAATAGTATTTTCAGCCCAAAATGGTAATCTCTTGAATCGCACCTTTTATTACACAGTTGCACAGTAATTTCCTCTCTGACAATATAAACATGATCAGATCTTCTCCAATCCAACATGTTTGAAATATTACCAACTGTCTCCTTTGAAATAAATACATTATTTATTTGCCCCCAAAACATTTTTCTTCTCAATGTCTACCAATTCAATGGTGATCTTTTATCTAAAAAAAATTTCCAACCTGTTTTTAACACTTTCTATTGAGCTTAGTATGACGGCCTCCATTGGTAGAGAATGCCACTGTCTGACCTTCCTTACTGTAAAGATCCCATTTTATTGGTGAAGATGAGACCTCAATTTCCTCTAACAACATCATTGCATGAAAGTTTATCCTAAAACAGGACTAATATTTTCTCTGGATATATTTATTTGTATGGAGATAATTACCACTGTTTTATGAAACTCACGAATCCAATCATGTTGAGTGCAGCTACCGCTGGGCAACTGGAAGTTGGATTTGCCCATTAGTTGGCAGTTGAACATAAACCCTTTATAAAAGTTTTATATTTTATTTCACTCATTAAGACATTAATACAGTGGATATAAAAAAGTCTACACACCCCTGTTAAAATGTCAGGTTTCTGTGCTGTAAAAAAATGAGACAAAGATAAATCATTTCAGAACTTTTTCCACCTTTAATGTGACCTATAAACCGTACAACTCAATTGGAAAACAAACTGAAATCTTTTAGGTAGAGGGAAGAAAAAAATATAAAAATAAAATAATATGGTTGCATAACTATGCACACCCTTAAACTAATACTTTGTTGAAGCACCTTTTGATTTTATTACAGCACTCAGTCTTTTTGGGTATGAGTCTATCAGCATGGTACATTTTGACTTGGCAAGATTTGCCCACTCTTCTTTGCAAAAACACTCCAAATCTGTCAGATTGCGAGGGCATCTCCTGTGCACAGCCCTCTTCAGATCACCCCACAGATTTTCAATCGTATTCAGGTCTGGGCTCTGGCTGGGCCATTCCAAAACTTTAATCTTCTTCTGGTGAAGCCATTCCTTTGTTGATTTGGATTTATGCTTTGGGTTGTTGTCATGCTGAAAGATGAAGTTCCTCTTCATGTTCAGCTTTCTAGCAGAAGCCTGAAGGTTTTGTGCCAATATTGACTGGTATTTGGAACTGTTCATAATTCCCTCTATCTTAACTAAGGCCCCAGTTAAAGCTGAAAAACAGCCCCAAAGCATGATTCTGCCACCACCATGCTTCACTTTTGGTGATGTGCAGTGTTGTTTTTGCGCCAAATATATCTTTTGGAATTATGGCCAAAAAGTTCAACCTTGGTTTCATCAGACCATAACACCTTTTCCCACGTGCTTTTGGGAGACTTCAGATGTGTTTTTGCAAAATGTAGCCTGGCTTGGATGTTTTTATTCGTAAGAAAAGGCTTTCTTCTTGCCACTCTACCCCATAGCCCAGACATATGAAGAATACGGGAGATTGTTGTCACATGTACCACACAGCCGGTACTTGCCAGATATTCCTGCAGCTCCTTTAATGTTGCTGTATGCCTCTTGGTAGCCTCCCAGACCAGTTTTCTTCTTGTCTTTTCATCAATTTTGGAGGGAGCTCCAGTTCTTGGTAATGTCACTGTTGTGCCATATTTTCTCCACTTGATGATGACTGGCTTCACTATGTTCCATGGTATAGCTAATGCCTTGGAAATTCTTTTGTACCCTTCTCCTGACTGATACCTTTTAACAATGAGATTCCCTCTGATGTTTTGGAAGCTCTCTGTGGACCATAGCTTTTGCTGTGGGATACGACTAAGAACATTTCAGGAAAGACCAACTAGAGCAGCTGAACTTTATTTGGGGTTATTTAGAGGCACTTTAAATGATGGCATGTGTATGCTGACTCCTATTTAACACAATTTGGAATGTGATTGCTTAATTCTGAACACAGCTACATCCCCAGTTATAAGAGGGTGTGCAGACTTATGCAACCACATTATTTTTTCTTTTTCCCACCACCTAAAAGATTTCATTTTGTTTTTCAATTGAGTTGTACAGTTTATAGGTCACATTAAAGGTGGAAAAGTTCTGAAATGATTTATCTTTGTCTCATTTTTTTACAGCACAGAAACCTTACATTTTAACAGCCTTTTTATATTCACTGTATGTGATACCCAGAGCTTTTTAAAAAAAAATTAGACAAAGTTTTATCATTTATCTCCTGTTTTCTATCTTAACTTCAGTATAACAAGTGTTAGGCACTAAGGAATTTATATCCTCATTACTTTTTTATATTTTTTTTTATAAATGTATGAATAAAATGTAAGTTTCACAGAAAATCTAAGTGATTATAAAGAGTTTATGTTTAAGTACTATCCTCTTCTTTTGTGGAAACAAGTATTGTTTGTATCATAGTGGTAGTAGCACCAGTACCCGTGACAAAATAGTGTTATCCTTTTATCTATATTGTAATCAGAATACTGGCGATGGCGCAAGAGACTCGTGTGACCTGACATGTGACCTGTCTGTGCTATGCCAAGGATTAGGCCATTATGAAAGTAATCACATCATTTGCTTCATTCAAATTCACAACTTACTCCGATTACAGCAAAACTATCCTGATATGTAAAGTAGATTAAATACAGATACATAACAGATGAGAGAAGCCGCGGAGAGGACGCTACATACGTGCGCTGCTTAGTATTACATTTACATTACAGCACGGAGCAAACAAACAACGGCGTTAGAGGACATTTTTCAAAATTAATATTTTTGCTTCTGTATCCAACGTTCTTCTTAAGTAAAGGAAACAAAAACATGCAGATTGCAGCATTAGGTATCTTAGCGCTTACCATTACCTCATTCTTTAGCGGCGTTCCTTTAAATGCTTTTATTCTGATGGTCAGTATCAGATCCTGGATTATGGGAGGATATCAAAGTCCACCTGATCTCATCTTAACCATCCAAGGACTACTTAGCATCATTGCACAAACCTTTCTATTAGTTATTAATATTATAAAGATCTGGAATAACTATTTATTGTCATACAACCTATACATTCCCAATGCCATTTTTTGTGTTTCAATCCTATCGAGCTCCTGGACCACTGCCTGGTTATGTACCTTCTACTCCATCAAGATTGTCACCTTCCAGCACCGTCTCCTCATGTACCTAAGGCTCAGATTCACCAGTTTGCTGCCTTGGCTGCTCACAGGATCCATTGTGTTATCCATTTGTCTCTTTACTCTTCTGTTGGTATTTACTGATCCTGCCATCAATACAGCAAATAGCACAGCTTCCAGCAGAGAAGAAAATATTTTTCATATTAAGATTGTATATCTATATTTATATGGAGTAAACACCGGAGCTTCCATCCCATTGCTTCTGACCCTAATATCACTGGGATCGACCATCACCTCCCTCATCCTACACGTCCTGAGACTGCACCGAGGATCATCCACCATTAGCTTCTCTCATGTGAAAGCTCATGTTCATGCAGCTATGACCATGACCCTACTGCTAACACTGCAAATAGTCTTCTACTTAGCATGTTTAGGTTTAACATTCACTAATGATTATAATACCCCTGGATTCTGGGTTTGCCGAGTTTGTTTATATTTGTTCTACCCTCTCCAGGCTCTTACACTGATCTTTGGAAACAAGAATCTTAAGCAATCATGTGGGGTCTTCAGATGTCTTTGCAGAAGAGAAAGTTCACAAGTAAATGAATAATTAGAGCACTTATTTCATTCAGATGTCTTAATATGCTCCTAGAATGGGAAGTAGAAGAATTGTGAGAATTTATTTCACACAAAAAATATAACTTTTGATTTAAATTATCAATAGTCTTTCCCTATTATGAGTTAAGAAATGATAGAAAATATGCAAATAAAATATCAATAATATAAAATATCTAGAATATTAATAACATGCACTTTCCAATATAAATGTTAATTTATATTGGAAAAAACTGTGGTCAAGATGTTAACATAGCCCTTAGAAAAACTAAACTTGAAAATAATCAACAGATTTTTAAAATTTATAAAACTTTTTTTTTACAGATTCTGATTTATTACTTGTATATGTAATTATGCTGAAGCGGAAACTGCCATTTTAGTTTCGACTGACTCCCTTCCTGAAGTGTGTGGAGATTTTTTGAATACACAGGAAGTTTTGATTCACACAATGGTTATGTGTCATGTGCAAGTGCCTGGGCTTTCATTAGCTTTAATAGTAAGCTTGAGACTAAAGCTATAAGAACCAGCTTTGTAATGAAAATATAAGTCTGTAGTAAAATAATATTAGCATATACAAGTGAAAAATGTGAAGACTGTGATTTTTTGGCAACATTTTTTCCAGGTTATGAGGTTTCACCGCAGTGATCCTTATAAAGGAGGTTTAGTCCCCCGGGCTCAGCGGCCAGAGCTCGGGATAATGTATATACTGTATGTGTATATGAGTTTTACTAAGGACATGATATAGGTGGGAAATAATTATAAATATTAACATTATAGTATGTAGTGCAATGTTCATTTTATTATGCAGGGCTATACTTATAATGTGTAGGATGTACAATATTAATCTACAGTGCCTTGCAAAAGTATTCACCCCCCTTGACTATTTACCTATTTTGTTACATTACAGCCTTAAGTTTAATGTTTTGTTAATCTAAATTTTATGTGATGGATCAGAACACAATTGTCTAAGTTGGTGAAGTGAAATGAGAAAAATAAATACATAAAACTATTTTTTTAGAAATAGAAAACAGAAAATTGGCATGTGCGTATGTATTCACCTCCTTTGTTATGGAGCCCATAAAAAGCTCTGGTGCAACCAATTACCTTCAGAATTCACATAATTAGTGAAATGATGTTCACCTGTGTGCAATCTAGGTGTCACACGATCTATTATTACATAAACACACCTTTTTTGAAAGGCCCCAGAGGCTGCAACACCTAAGCAAGAGGCACCAATAACCAACACTGCCATGAAGACCAAGGAACTCTGCAAACAAGTAAGGGACAATGTTGTTGAGAAGTACAAGTCCAGGTTAGGTTATAAAAAAATATCCAAATCTTTGATTTTCCCCAGAAGCACCCTCAAATCTATCATAACCAGATGGAAAGAACATGGCACAACAGCAAATCTGCCAAGAGACGGTCGCCCACCAAAACTCATGCACCGGGCAAAGAGGGCATTAATCAGAGAGGCAGCACAGAGACCTAAGGTAACCCTGGAGGAGCTGCAGAGTTCCACAGCAGAGACTGGAGTGTCTGTACATAGGACGACAATAAGCCGTACACTCCATAGAGTTGGGATTTATGGCAGAGTGGCCAGAAGAAAGCCATTAATTTCAGCAAAAAAACAAAATGGCACGTTTTGATTTTGCAAAAAGGCATGTAGGACACTCCTAAAATGAATGGAGGAAGGTGCTCTGGTCTGATAAGGCTAAATTTGAACTTTTTGGCCATCAAAGAAAAAACTATGTCTAGCGCAAACCCAACACATCACCCAAAGATCACCATCCCCACAGTGAAACATGGTGGTGGCAGCATTATGCTGTGGCAATGTTTTTCAGCAGCCGGGACTGGGAAACTGGTCAGAGTTGAGGGCAAGATGGATGGTGCTAAATACAGGGATATTCTTGTACAAAACCTGTACCACTCTGTTAATGATTTGAGACTAGGCCGGAGGTTCACCTTCCAGCAGGACAATGACCCCAAACACACTGCTAAAGCAACACTTGGGTTTAAGGGGAAACATGTAAATGTGTTGGACTGGCCGAGTCACAGCCCAGACCTCAATCCAATAGAAAATCTGTGGTCAGACTTAAAGATTGCTGTTCACAAGCACAAACCATCCAACTTAAAGGAGTTGGAGCAGTTTTGCAAGGAGGAATGGGCAAGAATCCCAGTGGTAAGATGTGGCAAGCTCATAGAGACTTATCCAAAGTGACTTGGAGCTGTGATTGCCGCAAAAGGTGGCTCTACAAAGTATTGACTTTAGGGGGATGAATAGTTATGCACATTGACTTTTTCTGTAAATTTTGTCCTTTTTGTTGTTTGCTTCACAATAATAAAAAAATATATATCTTCAAAGTTGTGGGCAAGTTCTGTAAATTAAATGATGCAAATCCTCAAACAATCCATGTTAATTCCAGGTTGTGAGGCAACAAATCACGAAAAATGCCAAGGGGGGTGAATACTTTTGCAAGGCACTGTAGCTACATAAGGACTTCTGTAAAATATGTACTAGAAAGATTACCAACAGGAGCCTTGTAATCAAGACCTAAGTTGGGGTTGTGTGTAATATTAGTGGAGATGTAGAAGATAGGAAGTAATTATAGTTTTATTTTGTATTAAGAGTTTGAGAACAATTGTAGAAATGTTCCATTTATGTGTAAACTAAAGGAAGGAGAAGAAATTAGACTAAAGAGTAGAAGGTGAAGGAGAAGATACCAAAGACATATCACATCTTGAAATAGAGGCAGGTGGTGGTTAGCCACCAGAGGAGTGTTATTAAAGCATTAAAGTTTTGTACTGGAACCATAATATCCTAGAAATGTCCAAAGGTGATAGCACAAGTTGATGGGACTGAAGGTGAACACTGGATATAAAAGCAACTGATAGAACATTTTAGTATGTGGGTAATTTGGGTGGTAAACAATGTGGACTTGGCAAATAAATCATGTATGACGGTCATTTTGTTGTCCTGCTGCAAATTTCCATTTCAGCAGATGTGAGGATGGAAATTAGCATTTTTACCAATGCTACATAACATGACTTTATTGTTCACCAGCAATATCTCTAATAGAGGAATCATCAAAATAGAGGAACAAATTGCTATAATAACCTTTGATATCAGTTTCTGATTTATGGTATTTCCCAACAGACTTTATCCCGGGTGCCTGTGTCAGATCATGGAATAAAAAAACAATGTGAAGAAGCTGAGGCTAATGTTGGTCATTAGTGACTTTATGTGTGAATACCATGAAAACTCAGGTAAAGCAACTCATGTCACCAAAATTGCACCACAGTCGATTTTGCAAATCGTCCCCAGAACTTTTGAAGGAAATTAAGCACACAATATAAAAAATATTTTAAATGCAATTTTCTGGGCCTTTGCCTGTATCCATGTGGCCAGACATGTTGACCAAGTACTTAGGGTCCTACCAGCACTATCAGAGGTCCTCCAACTGAACGCTGATTCGAAGCAACCTTAAGCTAGACCTGGAGAATCCCATTGTATTAATTGCAGGATCTCCCACTATTTCACTATTCAATTGAATCAATTGTCTACTGAGGTCTAAAACCTACAACCATAGCCTTGTTGTAAGTGGATTGAGATTCCTGCAATTTACCGCAATACCCATGGACCTGAGAATGTCTATCAGCCTCAAGGAGGATAAGGAAGCAATTACCAAGATAATGAAGGAAAGTTCTTTGGTACCATGTGGCCCATCCTCTGTTCTTACCATCTAATGTTCTGGTGTCACCTGGAATAGACCTAAAAGGGCTTGTTTAATCGAACTGACCCTACATTTAAGACTTACATAGAACCCACAGGCAACTTCACCAGTGATACCCCAACCTCAAAGATCAGAATCAGACACTGGTCCTGAACATGAATTTCTTAAATATGTATGTTTTGTCTATCCTTTGGTGACAAACCTATTTCCAGATTTATTTTAAAGTACAGCCATTAAACAACTAAATTATAGATTCTTATTTTTTTGTTGACTGAGTATTCATTGTAGATATTTACTAATTATTATCTCTTTTCTAAATAATACATTGTTTTGCAGTTTTCTTTATATTTGTTATTTATCTTCTATTTCGTTATATCGATTGAAAACTGAAAAAAAAAACAGGGATAACATCCTATATTTACATACACATGGAACATCTAATTTCTACTGTCATACACCATGATATTAATGATAGCATGACTAGTGGATACCAGACTGTGTCCCTTTCCTTTCATAACTTAATATTTTCACCCACATTTAAATATTTTAAAATAATAAACTGAAATTAAGTTGCTAGGGATATACTCACAATGGGCATCTGAGCAGGCATGTGGAGTTAGTATTTCAATGTATTAATCATGTGGTTTTATTAACCCATGGAATCTCCAGTTTCCAATGTTTGAGCATCTATTAAAGGTTTATGTAAGTGAGGTGGGTTATGAATGCATCATAACCCACAGAGCAAAAATGTGAAAACATGCAAACCATTTTTGCAATATAATAAAAAATGTGCTGTGGGTGATTTAGACACTCCCAGAAACCACGATTTGCATAATGGATATCTCATTTTTAATGAGATATACATTATGCAGCACATGCGCATACTGATTGGCATTTGAGCCAATCAGCAAGAAGCGGTGACGTCATCCATGACCTCACTGCTGCTGCCAACCACCTGCCGACTAATTCTCTGGGGTTGGGGGCAATTCTCTGGGGTTGGGGAGGTCACGGGGCAATTCTCTGGAGCTGGGGGTAATTCTCTGTGGTTGGGGGCAATTTACTGGGGTTGGGGGAGGTCAAGGGGCAATTCTCTGGGGCTTTGGAGCAATTCTCTAGATCTGGGGGGCAATTCACTGGTGTTGGGGAAAATTCTCTGGGGCTGGGGCAATTATCTTGGGCTGAGAGGCAATTCTCTGGAGCTGGGGGTCAATTCTATGTGAGTTGGGGGCAATTAACTGGGGTTGGGGGAGGTCAAGGGGCAATTCTCTGGAGCTTTGGGGCAATTCTCTAGGGCTGGGGGGCAATTCACTGGTGTTGGGGACAATTATCTGGGGCTGGGGGCAATTATCTTGGGTTGAGAGGCAATTCTCTCGGCTGGGGGGCAATTCTCTGGGGATGGGGGGCAGTTCACTGGGGTTGGGGGAGGTGATGGGGCAATTCTCTGGGGTTGGTGGAGGTTATGGGTAATTCTCTGGGGCTGGGGGGCAATTCTCTGGAGTTGGGGTCAATTCTCTGGGGCAGGGCAATTCTCTTGGGTTAAGAGGCAATTCTATGGGGCTGGGGGCAATTCTCTGGGTTTGGGGGGCAATTATCTGGGGTTGGTGGAGGTCACGGGTAAATTCTCTGGGGCTGGGAGGCAATTCACCGGGGTTGGGAGAGGTCATGGGGCAATTCTTTGGGGCTGGGGGACAATTCACTGGGGCTGGAGAACAGCCATATCTCTACCTGTAGCCGGGCCCCCTCCGTCTCCTCTCCCTCCATGCCCATGCTTCCTGGAGGAGGTGCTGTTACTGCATCTGTGCAATGTAGCAGAGTGACAACATGGAGGAAAAGCACAGACCACGAGGTGCTGCTAAGAAGTAGGTAAAGCCCCTGCTGTGATATTTACATAAACTATTTTAACTGTTGGTGTGTGTATGTCAGTGTATGTATGTCTATGTGTGGGTGTATGTCAGTGTATGTATGTTTGTCAGTGTATGTATGTATGTCACTGTGTAGGTGTATGTCAGTATATGTATGTTTGTCATTGTATGTATGTATGTCTATGTGTGGGTGTATGTCAGTGTATGTATGTATGTCAGTGTATGTATGTATGTCTATGTGTGGGTGTATGTCAGTGTATGTATGTCAGTGGGTGGGTGTATGTCAGTGTATGTATGTATGTATGTCAGTATGTGGGTGTATGTCAGTGTATGTATGTCTATGTGTGGGTGTATGTCAGTGTATGTATGTCTATGTTACATAGTAACATAGTTACATAGTATTTAAGGTTGAAAAAAGACTTTCAGTCCATCAAGTTCAACCTTTTAAGATCTCCTTTGATCTGCAATATGCGGATTAACTATTAATTCATTAGTTGTTAATTAATTATTAATCAATTATTTAATGTTTTTTTTTGTTTGTTTTTTTTTTTTATTATTATCAATTAGTCCAGAGGAAGGCAAATAGAAAAAAAAAAAAAAACAAGCAAGACTTAGCCAATTGTCTAAAGGGGAAATGTTAAAAATTTGGATCATTACTGTCTCTCTAATTATCCATGATAACCCTGAATACCCTTTTTAATTAGAAATAAATCTAGTCCCCTTTTAAAGTTATCTATCGAATCCGCTGTCACCACCTCCTCTGGTAGAGAATTCCAAAGATTAACCACCCTTACTGTGAAGAACCCTTTTCTTTCTTTGAGGTGGAATCTTTTTACTTCTAACCTCAATGGATGTCCTCTTGTCAGTTGAAAACCTCTTGGCACAAAAAGCTCCCCCGACAAATCTTTATACTGACCCTGGATGTATTTATATAAGGTAATCATATCTCCTCTTAGACGCCTTTTTTCTAGAGAAAATAAGTTTAATTTGGTTAGTCTTTCTTCATAACTTAGCCCCTCCATTCCCCTTATTAGTTTGGTTGCCCTTCTCTGTACCTTTTCCAGCTCTAAAATGTCCTTTTTATGAAGTGGTGCCCAAAATTGTACTCCATATTCCAAATGAGGGCGTACTAGAGATTTGTATAGTGGCAGAATTATATTTGCTTCCCTGGCTTCTATACCCTTCTTAATACATGCTAATATTTTATTTGCCTTTGCAGCTGCTGCTTGGCTTTGAGCACTGTTACCTAGGTGGTTGTCCACAAGCACTCCCAAATCCCTTTCAATATCTGATACCCCTAGATTTGCTCCATTAAGATTATAAATTGCATGGCTATTTTTCCTTCCCAGATGCATAACCTTACATTTATTCGTATTAAATCTCATCTGCCATTTAGATGCCCATTCCTCAATTTTATGTAAATCCCCTTGGAGGGAAAGCACATCATTTTCTGATTTAATTACCTTGCACAACTTTGTGTCATCAGCGAAAATGGAGACCCCACACTCCAATCCTACCTCTAAGTCATTAATAAAAATGTTAAAAAGGAGAGGACCTAATACTGAACCCTGAGGAACCCCACTTACCACATTAGTCCAATCTGAGTATGTTCCATTTACAACAACCCTTTGCTTCCTGTCTTTTAGCCAGCTCTCAATCCATGAGCAGATATTTACTGCAATTCCTGTATCCCTTAGTTTGCCCAATAGTCTCCCATGTGGCACTGTATCAAAAGCCTTTGCAAAATCCAAAAAGACTACATACACTGAGTTGCCTTGATCCAGGTTCCTACTAACCTCCTCATAAAAACTAATTAGATTTGTTTGACATGACCTATCCCTCATAAACCCATGTTGACTCCTACTTATAATCCTGTTCAAATAGACATATTCTTGTATATTATCCCTTATTAACCCTTCTGAAAGCTTCCCCACTACAGAAGTGAGGCTCACTGGTCTATAATTCCCCGGATTTGCTCTTGCTCCCTTTTTAAATATAGGTATCACATCAGCTTTTCTCCAGTCATTTGGTAGAGACCCTGTGTTGAGTGAATCTTGAAAAATTAAATATAATGGTTTGGCTATTACAGAACCCAGTTCCCTTAGTACCCTTGGATGTATTCCATCAGGACCCGGGGCTTTATTAACATTTATTTTTTCCAACCTCTTTTGGATTACTTCCTGTGTTAACCAATTATTTGGCAAAGGTAGTGTAGCCCCATTATGTTGCAGTGTCCCAACCACTGGTACCTCCCTTGTGTATACCGAAGAAAAGAACCTATTTAGCTCATCTGCCTTTTCTTGGTCACTAATTATCAGACAGCCTGTTTCACATTTTAATGTTCCTATAGCTTCCTTCCTCGCCTTCTTCCCATTAATATACTTAAAAAATATTTTAGGGTTAGTCTTACTCTCTTTTGCAATTAATTTTTCATTTTCTATTTTAGCCAGTCTAATCGCGCTTTTGCAAGCCTTGTTGATTTCCTTGTATTCCTGTAAAGCAGTCTCTGTCCCCTCTTGTTTGTATAATTTAAATGCCTGTTTTTTACTCCGTATTTTGATCTTTAAATCATTGTTAAGCCACATGGGTTGTGATTTACTCTTTTTACTTTTATTCCCACACGGTATATGCCGATGCGTATATATATTAGTAAGGATTTAAATGTTGTCCATTTATGTTCAGTATTTTTACCTGCCAGTTCTCTGTCCCAGTCTATACTTTGTATTGCCGCCCTTAGACCGTTAAAATCTGCCATTTTAAAATTAGGAGTTTTTGTTGGCCCCTTAAAATTTAGTTTTTTTTTATTCAATCTCAAATGAGACTTAGCTGTGATCACTGTTTCCCAAAGGTTGCCCTATTCCAACATTTGATACTATATCAATATTATTTGTGATGACTAAATCTAAGATAGCTTCATTTCTAGTAGGCTCTTGTATTACCTGCGGCATATAATGATCCCCGAGTGTACTCAAAAACCTGCTCCCCTTAGCTGAACTGCTGGTCTCATTTATCCAGTTTATTTCAGGGTAATTATTATCTCCCATTATTAGAACTTGCCATGCTTAGCTGCATTTCCAATCTGTAACAATAATTGTATTTCCTCACTTTCAGCTATATTTGAGGGTTTATAGCATACTCCTACTAATATTCTTTTGGAATTTGCTGCTCCGCTATTTAACTCTACCCACAAACATTCAACTTTATCACTAGGTCCACCATAAATATCTTCTAAGACTATAGGCTTAAATTCAGGCTTAACATACAGACAAATCCCTCCTCCTCATTTACCATTGCCTCTATCTTTCCTAAATGGGTTATAACCATCCAGATTAACAGTCCAGTCATGAGATTCATCCCACGTAGTTTCGTTAATGCCTATTAAATCCCATTTTTCATTAATTGCTAATAATTCTAACTCTCCCATTTTTCCTGGCAAGCCTCTGGCATTAGCAAGCATACACCTTATGTTATGAGTCTGTAGTTCTGAAGTGTCTGCCACTGTACTTGAGTTACTTAGTAATACCTCCCTATTGACTATACTACCCCTCCCCCATCTTGTACACTATGAGTTTTTAATTCATCCCTATACCCTCTACACTTTCTACCCCATTACTTATCTCTAGTCCCTCCCCCCCACCTACTAGTTTTAGAACTCCTCCAGCCTTTCTACCATCCAATCCCCTAGCATAAAAACACCCTTTATCATTAAGGGGCATTCCATCCCTACTGTAGAGATTGTACCCAAGTGAGAAGTCAGCCCAGTGCTCTAAAAACCAAAACCCCTCCTTAGTGCACCACATCTTTAGCCACGCATTAACCTCCCTTAGCTCCTTCTGTCTCCCTGGGCTAGCACGTGGCATGGGTAGTATCTCAGAAAATACTACCTTGGAGGTCCTTGCCTTCAGCTTATTACCTAGTTCTATAAAATCATTTTTTAGGACACTCCATCTTCCACTAACTTTGTTATTGGTACCAATATGTACAAGACCGCCGGTTCATTTCCAGCCCCTCACAATAATTTGTCTACCCGATCCACAACATGACGAACCAGAGCACCCGGGAGACAGCAAACTGTTTGATTGCTGGGATCTGGGTGACAAATCACCCTGTCTACCTTCCTGTCTACAACCAAAACCTGTCTGTTGCTCTGCCTATTCTGCCCTCCCTCTCCTCCAGTAGAGCTGTTCTCCCAGCTGTTAGAGGGAACAGCTCTATCTGGCATTGCCATTCCTGAATGAACATCCCCAACAGTTTCACTCAATCTGGCAAATCTGTTGGTGTTTGCCAACTCAGAACTGACCTGCCTCCTCCTGTTCCCCCTGCTTCTCCTTGTAACTGTAACTCAGCTACCTCCCTGGACATCCTCACTAGCCCCAGCTCCACCCTCCATGCTAGGCCCAGCTAAACTGTGCTCCGTGAGCACCACCTCCCTTTCCAGTGTGACAATATCACTAAGTGCTGCAATTCTCCTATCCAGATCTCCAATTTGAGCTTCTAGAGAGGCAACATGCTCACACCTGTCACAGAGGTATAGACCCTGGATCATCTCTTCCAGTAGTGCATACATATGAAAGAGAAGCTGCCTGGGTTGGAGTACCAATGGTTTGGAGAAACAGAAAAAACACTTTGATGATTGTTATTTTTGTACTGTTAATATCATAGGCATTAATCTAAATAATAGTGACAAGTGGTCTTACCCCGATCTACCTTCAACCAGGAGACCTTTTCTGCACTCGGATCTTGTACCCGTTCCACCTTTCAGTGAACTACCACAGCTCTCAGAGAATGAGTCTTACATGTCTGATATCACACAAGGTAACGAAAGTGGGGTCAGTGACTGTGGTTTCCAAACAACTTCACATAGTGAATGTTTTGACTGAAATGAATTGAGTGATCTTAAATCTTTCCAAGGATTCTTCTGAATTGCTTGCCTCCAGACTAAAGGAAAAAAACTACTTTAGTCTGGAATGAAAAAGTACATTTTATCAAAGGAGAGAAAATGATTTGCTGCCATTCTTTACTGAAGACAACAACGTAGTGTTCTGCAATGACATTGGAAACCTTCTGAAGAAAATTGGTCTTTCAGAATATAACCCAAGTGCGCGGCGCCTTTTCACCCACAGTTCAAAGCATACAGTATTTTAAAATTGTTCTTTTAAATAATGGCAACAAATGGTTCTATTCCAATCGGCCACTCCACCAGGATGAAAGAAGACTACAAGGCCATCTCATTAGTCTTGGAAAACATAAATTACCAAGAGCATCAATGGGTGACCAACTAGTTATGAAAGCCCTTAACCCCCGAATTAATCCTTCTACATATATGATGTATCTGAAGTGAATGTGTCAAGGACACCATGACTCAGAACGACATCAGACTTGTTAAACAGACTTTTAGACTCTAGTACAGAGTCAGGATGGAACTGGGCTAATGTCCCTTCCATTACGTGACAATGGATTCCAGGATTTAAAGGCAATTAATTACTTAGTCATCCCAATTGCCCCAATTTGTCCCTGATATCACCGCTCTCATTACGGCCATTCCCCATGATGCCACTATATTTACTGTTATTGATTTATGTAATTTCGGTCCCATTGGACTTTGAGACATAACTACTTATGGCTTTCACTTTTGATGGGCGCCAATTAACATGGACCCGTCTTCCCCTAAGGCTACGTGGATTCACCAGCTGCTTACTCACTGGTGCTCCAACATACCTTGCGGTCATGGACCCGGGTCATGGCTCCGTCCTGCTACAGTACGTCAAATGACCTACTGTTTGTTGTGTACTCCTAACAGGGAAAGGATTGTGTACTCCTAACGGAGACAGGATTCACTCAGTTTGCTACAGCACCTAGCAGCTGAAGGTCACAAGTAGTGATGTCGCGAACAACAAATTTTAGGTTCACGAACAGAGGACACGAACTTCCATCTAATGTTCGCGAACGGGCGAACCCGGCGAACCGCCATAGACTTCAATGGGCAGGCAAATTTCAAAACCCACAGGGACCCTTCTGGCCACAATAGTGATGGGAAAGTTGTTTCAAGGGGACTAACACCTTGACTGTGGCATGCCGGAGGGGGATCCATGTCAAAACTCCCACGGAAAATTACATAGTTGATGCAGAGTCTGGTTTTAAGCCATAAAGGGCATAAATCACCTAACATTCCTAAATTGTTTGGAACTACATGCTTTAAAACATCAGGTATGATGTTGTATCGATCAGGTAGTGTAAGGGTTACACCCGCTTCACAGTAACAGACCAATCTCCCCATTTAATGCACCGCAAACAACCGCAAACAGTCCCTTTGCACAACCGCAAACTCCCCATTTGCACAAGGTTGGATACCAAGCTAGCCATGTCCCGTTCCTTGTCCTCACTGATGTCATTGAAGGTCTTCCTCCACCCAGCCACCAAGGGTCCCCGAAAGGTGACAACAAGCCCCCTGGGATGCCTGCTGTGTTTGGTCTTCCACCTCCTCAAAGCCACCTTCCTCCTCTGATTCCTCTTCTTCAGACTCTGTATGCGTTCTTGCTCTGTACCTGTCCTCTGCATTGTGGGCACTCCTCATGCATTGTGGGTACTCCTCAGGCATTGTGGGCACTCCTCTGGCATTGTGGGCACACCTCGGGCATTGTGGGCACTCCTCGGGCATGGCTCCAGGACTATATGACTGCACTTTGATGTCCCTCATGTTTCATCCTTGGACCCTTGCATTTCTCACTCTATCGTACCTTGAAGGAATTATTCCCTCTATATCCTCTTCTCATTTATTTGCTGATGACCCAGATTTCCTTTTCCTTCCCTACATTGACATCCGATCTATCCTTTCAGATCTCATCTTGCCTCACTGCCATTCAATCTTGGACGGCATCTCACTTTCTCCCTCACAAAATTGGTAATGTTACCCTTTCTCCTCTCTCTGACTAATGTTATATCCTCAGTCACTTGTGCCAGCCAGTTCCATCTTTCCAATATTGGCAAAATAGGCACTTCTCTCATTGCCTCTGCAACAAAATTGCTAATTCACATTCGTATCTTCACCCGCTTGGGCTACTACAATGCATCCATCTTCCAGATCCTGCACTCACCCCACGCCTATAACAAAATGTCTCTACCCACATCATATGCAGTGCTCCCCACACACCTTACAACTCCACTCTCCTTCTTCGACTCCAATGACTTCTTGCCTACTACCACTGTCTTCAAGTTCCTAACCCTTGTCTAAAATGTGCTACATGTCTTGCTCCCTATATCTTACCCCACTTATATCACCCTATGTGCCACGTCTCTCACTGACATCTAAACACCTCTCACAGTCCCATCACCACCTTGTGACCAATTCCTACAACACCTTCACTGGTATAAACTCATAAGACAGTCCCCCAACCTAAAGCATTTCCCAAATATCTGAAAACCCACTTCCTGTATCTTTCTAGCTTAAACCCCACCCCCCACCCCCTATCTATAGTCTTGCCTGACTATCTATAGGACCATGGGCTTGCCTAAAGCTCATTGCACTATTTCAGCAGCAAACCAAAATCTCACTTTATGCTCTATCTCTTATGTTTGTTCAGTAAAACTAAATGATGCGCCATTTTATTACTATATAAAATGCCTTGGATAAAAGTGTATATATATACTTATATATATATATATATATATATATATATATATATATATATATATATATATATATATATATATATATATATTTTATTATTTATTATTATTGTTTATTTGTAACATGCCAACATATTCCTTGCCAATAGCTTCCTTTCCATTCACACATTGTCATCATTTTATCTGATTATTATTATTGCAAAATATCCCACATAGAGCAGAGCAATCACCATTAATGCTCCTACAGAATAACATATGTAAGTGCCCGGGTGCTCATGGGAGCTTGATAATATGGAGTAATAGAATACAAAAGATAATATAGAAAGACAGAACACTCCATTAGAATATAAAGACCCCGGAGGCACCCCCCAGACGTGCTTCATGAGGAGAATCCTGCATTAATATGAGCCTGACACGGGTCACTCTATGGGACACCAGGACACCGGGCAATGTATATAAATGAGAACAATTCCATACAAAACTATTTTCTGTTGTTTGTCTCATTTCTAGCAGGTGTCCTTGTCTTGTGTATTGACTGTAAGAGAATATCTTCACAATTTCCATGTATCCAAATCCAATTTCCAGAGAATGACACCAGTAATAAGAGAGAGTGAAGGACCAGACATGTCTTCTGTGCAATCATCTCCTTTCCTTCAGTATCTAAGCAAAGATCTTATACTGCAAACATTTGCCTCACTATTCTGAGATAAAAGCACATTTCACCTCGTCGGAGCAGATGAAACTCACAGCTCTGTATTTTATGTCATGTCTGAAGTTGAGATGGTTTCTGGGGTCACCATTTGGCTCCTTCATTGTATGTGAGAATTTTCTGGAATGGTTTAAAGAATAAACTCTACAATCTTGTGACCAGATTCTGCTTGTACGGGGCATTTGCAATACGGTTTACTCTTGTTGGAGTGGTTCCTTGGTTTATATGAGACTTTTATGGCAGGATTGTGACTTAAGATTCCTTCAAGTGTTCATTTCCTCAGTATGTCCTTATTCCTTCATGGGTCGCGGCCTTGCTCTGCATGTTTTATTGTGTGAAGATTGTGCATTTCAAGAGCGACCTTTTTGTCCAACTAAAGATGAAGATTGATCTCATGGTGCCCATGTGGTGGGCATTTGTCTATACTTACCTGATTATAACAAACAGGGGACATCCTCCACTCCAAACATCACTTTTGCAGTTTTGGTCTTTAGGGATTACACGCAAATTCTAATTCCAAATTTTTCTCCCATTCATGATAGTGATGGGTACCACAATTTGTATTATTTGGACTCTCATCATGCAAATACTTAATATGGAGTGAATATGAGACCTGCTGATTGCTTGAAGATCCACAAAAGACCAGCCTGGACAATGATGTCTCTTCTCCTGCCGTTACCACTGAATACAGAGTACTTGGGAACGCTCATGTTGTTTTTTATATTATTCTCATCGTGGGAAACAGCAAACTGATGAAGATCTGTCAGAAGCCGCTCTCTCATGTTATGTCACGTACGGTAAGTGGGATGGGACACTAGTCTGTAATGTCGTGTGTAATTACTGCAACTGCTTTTGTTGTAGAGTTTGAGAGATTTCTGGGTGGTATTTATTAGATAGTCTTTGCAGTGGGAGATTTGCTATAATGCCATATAATTATTGTACCATTATAACATTAGAATATGAAATATGCCAAGAGGATTGATCATATTATTATACTTGGCATGGGTGGATCTACCAGTGGTGGGGCTGGTGCCGTACACTAGGGCCCTCCTTTTTAGTTTCTTTATTTTTTTGGTTTGTTTTTACACATCACTGTACAGATAATATATTGGTGTTTTGGGCATTGCCCACAGATTGTGTTTGTTGTGATCTGATTGGGCTGCAATATCTGAGAGGTGATTGGACGCATATAGTTTTGTTATTTATAGTAAACACAGAGTCATTTCATTAGCTGGATTTGGACAATTACACAGATTAAAGAGCCAGACATGCCACCCATCTCTACCCAGTAAATACATGATATGAAGTTAGCATATACATACATGTGAGGGCTATATGAATATGGGGCGAGACTATTTATCTTAATGTACTAACTCCCATCATTTCATTCACATACATACATACATGTGAGGGCTATATGAATATGGGGCAATACTATTTATCTTAATGTGCCAATTCCCATCATTTCATTCACATACATACATACATGTGAGGGCTATATGAATATGGGGCGATACTATTTATCTTAATGTACCAACTCCCATCATTTCATTCACATACATACATACATGTGAGGGCTATATGAATATGGGGCGAGACTATTTATCTTAATGTACCAACTCCCTTCATTTCATTTACATACACACATACATGTGAGGGCTATATGTATATGGGGCGATACCATTTATCTTAATGAACCAACTCCCATCATTTCATTCACATACATACATACATGTGAGGGCTATATGAATATGGGGCGATACCATTTATCTTAATGTACCAACTCCCATCATTTCATTCACATACATACATACATGTGAGGGCTATATGAATATGGGGCGATACTATTTATCTTAATGTACCAACTCCCATCATTTCATTCACATACATACATACATGTGAGGGCTATATGAATATGGGGCGAGACTATTTATCTTAATGTACCAACTCCCTTCATTTCATTTACATACACACATACATGTGAGGGCTATATGTATATGGGGCGATACTATTTATCTTAATGAACCAACTCCCATCATTTCATTCACATACATACATACATGTGAGGGCTATATGAATATGGGGCGATACTATTTATCTTAATGAACCAACTCCCATCATTTCATTCACATACATACATACATGTGAGGGCTATATGAATATGGGGCGATACTATTTATCTTAATGAACCAACTCCCATCATTTCATTCACATACATACATACATACATGTGAGGGCTATATGAATATGGGGCGATGCTATTTATCTTAAATACCATATAAATGACTGTATAAAGATGGACTATTTGCCTTTACTAATGGGTCCTTCAGGTCTTTTGTTTTTACACATTAAGGTTTTGCATTTATACAAATACCAAACACAAAGCTCTTCACCAGACAGTGAGGTCTATTTAGACTTTGCAGCCAGTGGGACTTCTTCTAGATCTGGTCCAGTATCTGTACAAACATTGGAAGAACAGACATTTCACAGAAGACAGCAGCTTATCCCGGGTCTGGTGAAGATCCCAGAATGCATCCAACTGATTTTGTTGTCTTTGTGGTTCTTTTTGAAGCTGAAGTCATAGCTGGAATACTTATCAGCACTTTTATTGTGATTGTGAATTTCCTTGATTGGTCTGAGAAGAAAATGCTGAGCTCCTGTGATCAGATCCTACTTGCGCTGGGTATTTCCAATGCATGTTACCCATGGTTCAGTGGTTGTTTGCTTTATGTCTGCTTTGTGCAGCCACAGAGTATTTTGGCCAATTACTTTCCAGTTGTCTACGCTCTTACCATCTCCGCCTTCCTATCCAGTTCTTGGATCACCGCCTTGCTGTGCTTGTATTATTTTGTGAAAATTGTGCAGTTCCCAAATGGTCTTCTTGTTCGACTCAAGATGAAGATTGATCTCTTGGTACCTTGGCTGATATTAATAGTATACGTGATATCTATCTTGAGTAGCATCCCTATGGCATTGAGCTTTACCAATGTATATTGTAATGTTACAAATCCCATCACTGGTAACATCTCCTCAGTGACATCTTGGATCAGCAATAACTCCATGCAGATAGTATCTCCTCTCATTCCAAACTTTCTGGTTCCATTTCTGACTGTGATGGTCACCACATTTTGTATCATGCGTTCTCTCTACACACACGCACGTAAAATGGAGCAGAACATGGGAGAAGCTGGCAACTTGAAGGTGCACAGACGAGCAGCCCGGACCATGCTCTCCCTTCTCCTTCTATATCTAGTCTTCTATGTGGCACAGCTTGTTTTGGTGTCCAGCGTTCAGCCACAGTTGGGTCTACAGTACTGTGTGACTGTTGTATTGGTCTTGGCTTGTTCTCCTATTCAATCCGTTATTCTCATTTTGGGAAACAATAAACTGATTCAGCAATATCAGTCATTATATCATTATATGTCATGCAAGGAAGATGCTAAAGAGACAGGACCCTAGTCTGTAATCTCCAGCCCAGATAGTAAACCTTCTATAATTAGTCTTTTATTCAACTAATATTTTATATTCTTGGAAAAAAATATACTAAAAATATGAAATAAAATTGGATTCTTGGTTATAGAAAATGTGTGTTTGCTTTTTCAAAGTATCAGATGATATAATGATATTGAGCAGTGATCCAGAGCCAGTTCTGGGACCGGTGCTGGTCTTTTGGACCTTAACAGCTGGTCCTCATAAAGGACTAATGGGAATGGGTTTAAAAGAGTCATGAATTGGATGTGAAATATTGATAATTAGGATTGGTTGACCACTTCTACATGTTACAGTTATAAATAGGTTATTGAAGATGGTGGTTTAGACAGATATACCATAATTAGGTCCATTTACAATAAAACTACAGGCTGTCAGTGTCTAACATTAATGGTTTTGTGATGATTTAGTGTAGATTGCCTGGGCACCGGGGACTTATACGCAACATAGGTATGTATAGGTGTAGATACAAAGATAAGTGTGAGATCTAGTTGCTCGGTTTTTATATTTTAATGTTTTAGACTTTCTAGTAATCAGTAAGTTGTGAAAAAGACAATTGATTTGAGTAGGTATTCTTTTCAGAAGCACACACGTCTTCTTTGTGAGATATCTATTTATTGTTCCTCGTGTACCATGGATGTAAGCGCTACAGGATATTTACAGATAAAGATGTGCTAAAATATCCCCGTCATTTTACTGGGTTAAGTAAACACAATTTTGGTTCTTTTTCCATTGAAGTAATTGGAAATGGGTATCATGTTGAGATACCAAGCTGGTGAAAGTATGGTGAAGTCCTTTAGAACATCCATATATGGATTCCCTTTGGTTATTGCAGAATTTAGTGCTGCCTTTTATTGGACAAACATTTTATAATAATGCTCCCCCTTACATCTCTGCTCTCATCTCCAAATACTCCCCCACCCGCCCTCTTCTTTCTGCTAATGACCATCTTCTTTCTACAACTCTTGTCACCTGCTCTCACTCCAGCCTCCAGGACTTTTCTCGTGCTGCTCCTATACTCTGGAACTCCTTGCCTCGCTCCACCAGATTATTCTCTTGCCTCAAAACATTTAAAACCTCACTTAAAAAGCATCTCTTTAAAGAAGTGTATCACCTTCCACCCTAACACACTTATCACCTCTCTCTCCCTCTTTTACCGCTCACTATACTATAGATTGTAAGTCTGTGAGTTTCTATCCTAAGTACTTCGGGAATGCACCATGGCCATTGGATTCCTAGCTCAAAGAAAGGGACCTCCTTCCTTTGCTAAATGTTAATCTGTATTTATCTTTGTCTGAACCTAATTTATGTACAGAGCTACGGAATATGTTGGCGCGTTATAAATAAACAATAATAATATTTAAGGAATAACAAAGCAATATTGCTCCTGACTTGATAAAGAGAGCTGTATGTCTCGAAAGCTCATCACTCGAAATACAAAGTTTGTCCAATAAAAAAAGATATCACTGTAACTTAGATTTTTCTACTGATTTTAAAGTAGCTTGGTATACTACAAAATAATCACTAGATGTCAGTCTACCACAGACTACACCACAAGAGAAGAAAGCTGTGACCAAAAGAAGAAATAATGAGAAAAGAAGAATTAGTATAAAAGAATTAAAAAAAAACATAGATAAGAGTACATATATTTTTTTAAATAAAAAATGATGGCTTCTTCAGTTCACAGATAAACAGAATTTGGACACTATATTATTATGAAGTTGTTTGGTCATCACACACAAAAATGGTAGCAGTGGAAAAAGGTTGGATCCAGGGGCGGAGCTACCAGTGGTGTAGGTGGTGCATTGCACCAGGGGCCTCCTCTGGGGGGGTGTTGTATCATTTTTTGTGGGTGTTGTGTGGGATGAAAACTAAGAGGAGATGGCTACCTAGAGGACTGGGTGCTAAGTAGGGATGGCTACTATGTAGAGATAGTATATGTGTATATACAGTATATGTGTGCTTCACACAGACAGGAGATAAGGAAAGGTGAACAGCTATGGAAATGGGTCTTGGGGGAGTAGCTATGGGAAATGGTCTAATGGATAGTGGTCTTAGGAGGGCAATTGCTATGGGAAGAGGTCTTGGGAGAGGGGAGAGGCGGTCCCCAATTTTTGGGGGGGATCAGGCCCCCCCATTCTCTAGCTCCCCCACTGGCTGGATCACATGGAGATAATGTATAGACTAAAGGTGCAGAAGGTCTCACTGTCCATATACAGTGTATGGAATGAACTCAAATGAGCCAGGTGCTGTAGTCCTAGACTGTAATCTCTCACCAGAGCGGGGCCCTCTACGCCTTCTGTATAGAACATTATTACACATAAGCAGGTTCATCTAAAGAAACATCAAACGTCATCATCACACAAAAATCTACCTACATTGATAAATATAACAATAATACACATAGGTAGAGATGTGATGAACATACACAACAATATAACACATATAAAATGTACATGACCGTCTCTTCCATTGTTTTAATTCACATGCATGAAAAAGATAGAATTTTCTTTAAATATTTCATTTTCCTAATTTTAATTTTGAGGATCTGCTCACAGTTTAGTTTTGAAAATTATTTTTGCATGAATTTTGGGGAATTAAAAAATGTTTTGTCTCTTCAGAAATAACTGTACACACATACACATAAAAGCCACAAATGTACATATCACCACCTAAAAATGAGCCACATTAACCCACAGCTACACACCTACTGCTGTGCAGAAACATACAGAGGAATCAGAGTGAGGCGTCTGTATACACTCCTTACAGAGAGGGAAAGTACCCCAAATAAAGTGATAAGTGATATAAAAAAGGGACACGGACACTCCAGAAATGTTGGTTTCATCTTAAAGAGCCTGTACATTGTCACATACTTTATGTCTATACATCGTGGCTATACATTATTTTTATACATTGTGCCTATTAATCGTGCCTATACATCTTGTCAACATTGTGTCTATACATTGTGTCTGTATGTTGTGTCTGCACAATGTGCTGGCTAGTAAATCAGTAAATAATTCCTGAAATATTCAGCATTATTGACACAGCTCTTTTGTGCTAATGTGCGGCTCCTTATGCTAATCAGTAGCCCAGAAAGTTTGATAAATGTGGAAGAGGGAAAATAATGGCATAATAACATTAGGGAACTTTGTTTTTGACCTGATAGTGATACTAATTAGCACAAGCTGTTCTTTTATATAACAGCATAAACACGATGAAAATCTCAGGAACTATATTTAAGAATAATTAAAAAATATAAAATATAAAATATGAATTTGAAGTGTCAGGGTCCCTTTAAGAATAAATAATATGTACTAATTACTCTGACAAATCTGAGATTATTATAATAATTTTATCACAACTAAGTACTGAAAATACTTTTATGTCACTCAGATCTCGTTGTTTCAGATTTACCTGCAAGATTTCCAATGGACGGGGGTTATAGACGGGGCTTCCAGGTGACCTAAGGTTTCTTATTCTTTGAGGCCTTTATGGTTTAACATCACTTCCTACAAACAACTTTTGTCAATAACAAATCTTCATTTTGAATATAATATGCCAATAGCTGACAAACCCAATCCCACACATAGAAGACATCACCCCGAAGACTTGGGGTATCTTCTGGACTCTCCTCACCAGCCACATTGGAATTGGGCACATTCAGCAACATAAGAGGCAACAAATGATCCACAGTTTACTGCAGAAATACAATTATATTTGTATTAGACCTTAACATGACTTGGATATAACATTATATACGCCGTCTTGGCAGCGTCACATGCCAGTGGGTGCCGTGGTGTGATTACGCTGTAATTGTCAGTGAAGTGGGGTGAAGCTAAGTGGGGGCACCCATGTATGAGTAGGCACTACAGTGGGTCAGCCACCATATTTGTAATGAATATTTACATTAGATTGTTAAAGAATTAAAGGACCACTAAAGTGTAATAATTATAATAGGCTGTGTTGAAGAGCCTGACTTGATAAAGTACATAATGACAACCTGTAATTTTCAACTATTGTATTCAATTTTACTTTATTGATATATACTTTAATGATATATATAACCCCTTGACAATATGGGGGAGTGAGGACCCCAAAGGATAACCCACCACAACAGACAGACAACAAAACAGAGATGGAATTGCCCATGACATAATTAGAGTCATATAAATATAAGAATTTCTTATATTCGCATGTGGCGATATCACAAACATTCAGTGGTCTTTTAACAAAGTAATAATGTTTTAACTAGATTTATTTAGTAAACTTGTATCTTTTTTTTATATAGTTTTCATATTTACATTTAACTTCCTAACAGTCTGTCAGGTTCTAAAACCACCCCATTACTTTGGTTTTATTCTAATGGGTGCTGCCAGTAAGTCTTCACAACTGTGGCCTGGAAGGTGCTATATTCTGAGAGTGAAGGATAAACTAAGACGTTACCCCAAGAACAGGGATTCCCACTCCCAGTGTGTAACTGGTAGGAACAGCACGAAGATAATACATACTGATATGGGTTTAATTTTGAAACTTTAAGGATAATGTTTATTTTAATTACAGAATACTAATTATTCTAAAGTAATATGTAAGTAGATGTATTAAAAAAATCATATATATTTATATACAAATAGCCTAGTTTTATGCTAGTCTTAGCTCCCAGAAAATAATGCTGTGACCTATATGTGAAACATTTTATTTTATATTGACTGCAAATAAAATCCTAACATTTAGTATTTATGCAAATGTCACATCTATAGTGTGTGGCGTGTGTGGCGTGTGTGGCATGTGTAGCGTGTGTGGCATGTGTGGCGTGTGTGGCGTGTGTAGCGTGTCATTGCTCTAATTTCATTTTCACAATTCAGAGATGTTGGTACAATGAGCATTCTGAGCATTCTCCTTCCACTACTGATTGTGTTGGGCACCACCGGGCGTATCACTTGGTCGCTCTTCTTAAACACATTTACCATGTGGAGAAGTTAGCAATTGCTACAGTCGCTTGGCCATTATTGTCTCTTCTCCTGCTCTGAATCATTTTCTATGAGACAGAGCTCCTGGAGACACTTGATCTTCTGGGGTTTCTCCTACAATATTTTGTTCTAACTTTATCAAACAAACAAAAGAATATTCAGAAATATCACAAGTTATACATTATATGTCATGCAAAACAGAGACTAACGGGCAGGACACGAGATCCTAAACTCAAATCAATTTTATATCATTACAGGTTTAAGGTCTTATTATATCCTCATTAATTAGAAGCAGAAATTCCCAAACTTCATTAAAATGTAAATGTGAAATATCCCTTAGTTTTATAATATGACATGTTTTATATTTTACTTTTGATTTATACTACATGTTTTTATCTCTTTGGGAAGGGTATTAGAGTCCGCTAGACTTTACCCCATGGTTCATGAATAAAAACAGCCCATGTCTCTTGTGTCTCTAATAAATGCCATCCCATCTTCTCTTATTGTTGTTGCGTCATCATATTGATGTAATATATTTCTATACTGGCGACTTGCCGGTCAAAAATGAAGGCAATCACATTTGAAGGCTGGCAATGATGTTTGCCACACAATGCAAGGCTCTCCCCCCTCTAACTTGCCTCCTTCAGTGCTCATTGTGAGCCTCTCCCACCGTCTACTTTATGGGCCTTGCGATGAGTCGCTCATTGCAGGCCTCGGCCAACCCGCCACTTTCATGCCTCAAAATGAACACCTTTGGCGCTCATTGCAATCCCCACGATGAGTGTCTTCAGTGCTCATTGCAAGCCTCCCCCCCCCTCAACTTTACAGGCCAATGAGCGCTCATTTCAGACGTCATCCAACCCGCCACTTTTGTGCCTTGCGATGAACGCCTTTGACACTCATTGCAAATCTCTCCCCACTCTCTGACCCCTGTGTCTGTTTCCCCCTCTCCCTTCCATGTGTCTGTTTCCCCCTCTTTCTCACTCCCCCTCTCCCTGCCCTGTGTTTTTTTACCATATTTCCCTCCCCTGTATCTCTTTTCCCCCTCTCTCACCCCCGTGTCTCTTTCCGCTCTCTCCCTCCTCTGTGTCTTTCTTCTTTCTCTCTGCTCATCTTGAGTGCCTTGCGATGAGCGTCGTTGCTTTTATTTTTTAAGCCTTGCATTGATCGGCTAAGTGTTCGTCCTTGTTTTGATCCTTTTTGAAAACATTTACGTCTTCGGTGCTTATTGCCAGCCTTTTTCAAAGTCTTGTGGGCCTCATGATGAGCGCCTTCGGTGCTCCTTGCGCATGCGCAAGCCTGTTATTTTTAACATTACATGACGACAACTCGTTATTACGACAACTATTATATGTGATAATGCAGATTATTATATTGAACCTTTCAAAAGCTTTCAATTCCATGGCTCCCATAAAAGCTCTTGGACGGCTGACTCGCAAATACGGGAGTTATGAGAAGCTATTTGGTGGAGCTATTCTATGGCTCCAACATAAAATAATCTTGTAAAACTTACTGACTCGCATCCAGGGGCTGTTTCCAAAGATTATAAGAGGTAACTGTATAAACCCCTGAATTGTGCCAAAATTGAGCAATCAAGCCTCAAATCATACACAATTAAAGTGTTGGCTTATTCATAGAGATGGATGTGAGGCATCCATGGCTTCTCTGGGCATGTTTCTATCTTTACATAAGTTTGAAAGTACCCATAAACTTTTTTTTAATTTGCGGGACTCGGATTGACTTCCTAGTAAACATCAGTGAGATTGGATATTTTTGTGATAGTAATTTGTAAAATAGTGATGGGACCATTACTCTGGGCTTAGTATATTAGGCACATTCAGGTGCTCGGATTACATTTCTCAGAGTTTAGAATTGAATATTGTACATTCTCAGTAATGTTTTCTCTTTTACCTTTCTATATAATGCAGCATTTGTATGAATTGGAATATTATGTATTGATATGTAATTTTTGTTTATGTGTATGTTTGAATAATTAAATAAAAAAAAGGTAAACAAAAAAATAATTGTGTGTATGTTGTGTGTATGAACTTCACTGGACTTTTTTCTTATGAGAGCCATGGAATGGAGGCCTTATTGTCTTAAAACTGGATTGATTATAATACCATATACTGGAATTAAACGATTGAAACATTGAGTTTTATGTCACTTCTCATTCATTTTCCATCAAAAGTTCTCTGATAAGATTTTATGTTTATATGTTGCAGCTTTTTCAAGGTATAAACTGTACATATGGTGATTTAATTTCAAATTCAGATTAAGCTATAATTCATTATTTTAATTTCAACCCAGCTCGTGTTATCGGATGTTCATTAGTTTCTTTGCATTTCCTTTCTAAACACATTTATCCCATTATAATGGTTAATTAATCATAAGTCTACATAAACATTTGGACAATAATGGCCTTTTAAGTACCTCATAATTTATAAAATATCTTTAGAATGTAAAGAAATGTAAAAAAACAGACCATTTTTTTTAAATTATAGTATAAAATAAATTTATGGGTGAATATATTGGGCTATTTGTTCTAAATAGAGAAGTGTTGGAGAGGTGGTATGTTTTGAGCCTCATTTGCATGCCCTACCCAGAATCCTTACCTACACTAGAAATACTGTACTTGAGACATGCACGTTCAATCAGAATGACCTTCTTTTTACTTTACAATAACATAGTAATGGATAGATTCTATATAGATTCACCTATTAGTATATCTGGCCCATTCTTCACATATCTATTGTTTATTTTACATGTTTTGAATTTCGTTGTACAAACAGTAAGTTAATATTCTTGGATTTTGCATTTACCCAAAGTCACGCTATGGAAACAATGACATCAACTTCATGAAAACCTTCTGCAGGAAGCCCCATCAGCATGACATGGGATTATTCATGGGCTGCATAAACATATTTGTATTATATATGGCCATTACTGACAATACTAACTGTGACAACATTACAATAGACTATTCATACGTATACCATACGACAAAGAAACAGTATTATTAATCAGGACAAATCTGAACACGAAACAGGTAAAAGCTGAAGGATTCCCAAACCAACAAAATCCATTTAGAGAATATTGTATATTGTTTGGATAGATTCCAGCACATATTTTTCATAAAAAGGCAGAATTACCTCTCCAATAGTTTTCACATCCGTAATTCTGGCCAATAACCAGTGTATTTGGGGGACAGTAGTAGGTGAAGGACATTGAGATTTGTATTTACCAAGAGGTTAATGATATGTGTAAATGTGTTTGATTACATTAAAGTACAGACAATAAATGCACACAGTCTCCTGTCTTATATTTACTCTTGTTTAGTCTTAACATATTTATTTATTTAGTTTATACACATTTGTATAGCAGTTTTAGTATAATATAGTTTTCAGATTTGTGATAAAAGGGTAAATTACAATACAGATATAATAATATAAAGTAGATATATGAATGTTATTTTAAATCAGTGAAAAAGTACCATTTTGTCACAGATGTAGAATAGTATTTTCAGCTCAAAATGGCAATCTCTTGAACCCCACCTTTTATTACACAGTTGCACAGTAATTTCCTATCTGACAATATAAACATGATCAGATCTTCTCCGATCCACGTGTTATAAACATTGTGATTTGATTTAGGGAAGGTCACCAACATGTTTGAAATATTACCAACTGTCTCCTTTGAAATAAATAATTTATTTATTTGCCCCCAAAACATTTTTCTTCTCAATTTCTACCAATTAAATGGTGAACTTTTATTTAAAAATGATATCCAACCTGTTTTTAACACTTTCTAGTGAGCTTAGTATGACGGCCTCCATTGGTAGAGAATGCCACTGTCTGACCTTCTTTAGTGTAAAGATCCCATTTTCATTGGTGAAGATAAGATCTCAATTTCCTCTAACAACTTCATTGCATAAAAGGTTCTCCTAAACAAATCTATTATTTTCTCTGGATATATATATTTTTATGGAGATAATTACCCCTTTTTTTGAAACTCATGAATCCAATCATGTTGAGTGCAGCTACCGCTGGGCAACAGTAAGTTGGATTTGCCCATTAGTTGGCAGTTGAACATAAACCCTTCATAAAAGTTTTATATTTTATTTCACTCATTAAGAGATTAATATGTTGGTTTGATAAACAATTCACATATTTCACTCTCACCTCTGGAATATTATCTTAGAGCTGTGGCTGACACAAGTAATCCCACCTGCGTCACCATTTGTAACTGAATATTTTCCTAATTTGCATCCAACGAAAACCAGATTAGTGACGAGAGAAAAACAGGTGAGAAGCAGAAAGCTGAGAGCTAATAAGTGGGATTGGGGTATAGTTATTAAGCAGTTATAAAAATACAGTCAATATTCCAATTGCTTATGTTTTCTATATTAACTTTTTATCATACTGAGTTTAAGCTTGTATAAATAATCATATAAAGAGCTACAATAGAAAACATTGGAAATGGAGATAAAATATGTTTTAACTCCAGTTTTATTCCCACTTGATAAATATATTCTATTGATTTCCTTGTTCCTAGTGTACAAAGTACTATTTTCACTCTTTCAAAACCATTATTATTATTAAGCTCTGTAGTGGTTGATGGTACTAAACAATACGCTTTGCAAACTCAATATCTCACATAATGATTTTGTTCTATTTGGTTGCCATCTTTCTAATAAAGAGTTAAATCAGAAAAATGAATTGATCTGAACCTTTAAATACGTATACAGCACTATATATATGTCCACATACAAGACCAAAATGTGCATAAAGATTGTTGACTCCACTTTTTAAGAGAGGCTGTATTGTGAGTCTAAGAGAAAGTTTATAGTCAATATTAGAAACAGAACCTCATCAATATAGTATATAACCTCCATATTGCACATACTAGCTCTAGTGATGTCCTTAGAAAATAAACCATGTTTACTTTAAGAAATGCCTCATATACTTAAAAATATCTCTGATTTGTTTATTTTCACAAAAGACTCTACAGTTGAACGTCAATGCAAACCCAAATGGCAATTAGAAAATATATTGAATATTTGCATTCATCTTAATCCAGGGATAAAGGAGTTAGCTATAATCCCACTTACTGATGTCATTAAGTAAATTAGTCTAGAGCAAATGACTATAAATGATCTCCAAATAGTGACCTAACTCTTAGACACATCTCTAAAAGGACTGCAATAGGGCCGGTGGAGACAAAATCACACCTTGAGATTCTGGAATCTCTGCCTAAATAAGACCATTGGTGTTGCCATTATTTACTTGCTTGAAGGTCCACTTAAAGTACTTGTCTGAATTTTTATTAACACAAAATGGGTGTTGAAGGTTTTGTGATACCCACATTCATGGAGGTAATTCTAATCATACTAATGGTTGAGACTTTCACAGGTATTTTGACCAATGGCTTCATTTTGTGCGTGAATCTCAGAGACATGATAAAAGGACAACGCTTGAACTCTTGTGATCAGATATTGGTTGCTCTGGGTGTCTCCAACACAGCTTTCTCTTTTGTAATGGCGGTCTCCATCATGTGCTCTGTTTATTTTACCAATATTTTTCTTATTGACTTTGTGTTTTATATACTGTATTTTCTAATGACGTACACCATCTTTTCCAGTTCTTGGCTTACCTCCTGGCTCTGTTTATTTTTTTGCCTGAAAATCATTAACTTTAAACAAGGTCTTCTTGCTTGGCTCAAGATGAAGATCAACACTGTGGTTCCTTGGTTGATTTTTGCTTCTCAAGTGGTAACTTTCCTTAGCAGCATCCCAGTGTTTTGGGCTTTTACTGAAATGCACGCAGAAAATGCTACAGATGCTCTGATGTCCAATCAAACTTCTGCTAATGTTGGGTACAAGATAGACGCCGATTACAATTCATTTGCACTCATCACCAACTGTTGCATCCCATTCCTGATTGTGATTGTCACCACTGGACGTATCATTGGATCTCTCTTCATGCATGCTCATCATATGAAAAAGAACATTGGAGAGTTTGGCAGCCACAGTCTGAAGGCTCACCGAGGGGCAGCCTACACAATGTTATCTCTCCTTATTCTCTACCTGCTTTTCTATGTAGTGGAGCTCCTCATAGGATTCTTGTCCATGTACAATCCTTGGTATTGGGTTTGTTTTATAGTTATTTTCTCTTTCTCGACAGTGCAGTCAATCCTACTAATAATGGGAAACTCAAAACTGAAACTGGCAAGTGTGAAGCTACTGAGCATGTGTAGAAGAAAAGATTAACCACCGGGCCTGGTCACAGTGTTACTCTGCCCAACCATATGTTATGTTATAATGATTACTATATATATAGATAATATAAACTATTGTACTCTACAGAAATACACACATAAACTAGAAGATGGATGACACTGTGGGAAGTTAGACAAAACAAGGTGCCTCAGGAAGGAAAGCTGAATAATGTCCTTGTATATGGGCTTCATTGTGCTATTTTCTACAGACCCATAAAGCCTACTTCAATAAAAAAATTCACTTGCTTGTTAAGTATGTACCAAATTAACAATATTAGCAGATGTGTAAGCCATGGAAATAAAACAACTTTTTTGGTGAAAACCTGAATGTTTGAGGACTCTGTTTATGGATACAGGCAGCCATTTTGTGTTTGTTACATCACATCTTGAGAGCTTGATGATGGGGTGAATTTTTCATATTCAAGTAGGACAGTGAAGCAAACAAGCTAAATATATCTCGTGGTTCAGTCTGTCTTTGGATGATGCAAACCAACAGGTTCACCATCTTTCTTTTACAAGGTACCAGTGGCATAGTCTGTATGTTGCCTCCCTGATCCAAAATATATTTATAGGCCCACCATGTTATATTTGGCTTTTTTATATATGTACAAATGTTTTTGCTGTTCACTTTGAGATAAAACATCATAGAAACGACATATACTTCTCTCGCCCTCTCTGTTCGCATTCACTCGCCACCACCCACTTTATTCACGGCAAGTCATCATCACCCTCTTTTCTCCAAGCCTCTCACAGTCTACACCTCACCTCCAACCCATTCTCCGTGATGCTCCATTTCATTTCCTCTTCCCATGTAAGTGTTTCTATTTGAACAGTCCCTCACTATTTATGGTTTCTACACTACACATTGATAATGTAAAAATCAGATGACAAATTGACCCAAAAGGTGAATAAAGGTAGCTTATTTGATCTGCCTAAAACTGTCCTTAATTTTACTGACCTTATTTATGGCTTACCGGAGGCATTCTTGAATTATGATACTATGTTCTCCTTACCTACATTTTGCTAAAACAGTAATATTAAACATACTTCAATGAATAATTACTGCATATTAAGTATTTATAACATAAAATTAGTTCTCTAAAGACTACTGATCGAGATCCCACACAAGGAAGCTGCAAGGTGTTTGCTATCAACTCTTCAACTTGACAAAGAAAGACAAATGACTGAAAATCAGAATTAGCCTCAGATAAGATGAACAAATTAACTTATAATAAATTTGCAACAGCTTTTGGTTGGTTGGGTCAAGCAAAAGTTCTGTTTCTAATGATATCAGTATTATTGGCTACAACTTCATTAATCAATAGTTATGGTTGCAGTGCAGGATGGGGCAACTCAAGGCTGAAACATATATAGGAGATTGGTAAATTTGTTCAAGTTGCACTCATGACATATAATATGAAAAATTACATCATCCATGATATCACTGATGACATCACATTAGAATCACTATGAAATAACTTTATGCATTTATAATTATACACCTACTTGTATTGTTACATTTGGAGGATCACACATTTTCAACTGAATCTTAATATATATGTCTAAGATATACAGTATTTGCTTAAAGACACCTTCATTAATGCCTGACTAAATGTAATTATAAATGACATCAATAATGGTGTCTATGTGTGATGTCTGGTATGTTACTTAAACATAGAAACAGATTTGATTGGAGATAAGAACCTAAAATTAGCTTAATTGAGTCACATAATAAGCTTGTGTTTATCCCAGGCATGCTTACATCCCTTAACTTTGTTTGACTTTACCACTTCCACTGGAGGTCTGTTTTAGTAAAGTATTACTTCCATTATGCCGACATCTTCCAACTTGAAGTCATGACCATCTATTCTTGCATTTGTTTTGTGCTAATGTACATATAACTTTACTAGCTAACAGTATGTAGGGCTATATGTGCAGTGTAATGCCCTAGCCTATCAGGTACCATGTCTCATATAAGAGCAACCAGTCATAAGATGTCTTCTTTTAGCTCACACTACTGTTGCCCAAATGAAATTAATCATATAATATAAAAAATAGTCACCAGGTCTGCTGGACTTTAACAGCTATATAACATGATACGTGATCCATGATAGACTAGGACACTGGGAATAAAGTAAGCACATTACTTATTGTTATCTTTAACTGGTTTATATACTACCTTAGATGAGCATTGTATTTGTTATTTGCTTTTAAGACAACAATCAAAGGATATAAAAGTGCAGCTAAATATATTTTATTATAGACTCTGACTTCAAAGCAGAAGCCGATAAATTAAGAACAAGGTTTAAGGCTTGTGGGTACCCCAATATGTGCTTAAAAGCAGCGTACAAAACAGATTGGGAGCAATTACTACACACTGCGAAAAAAGAAGATTCAGTGAAAACAATTAGACCAGTATTTATACATAGAAATAGCTCAATTATAGTGCATCCCATTACAGGTCAAGAATTTGGGGTGAATAATTTCTATAACTTTTCATCAGTAGGAGTTATCTATGTGATACTTTGCTCCTGCAAAAAAAAAATTATACGTGGGCAAAACGCACAATTCCGTCAAAGTATAAAAAATTAACAAAAAAGGTTAGATGAAGCATTCTGAAAATTTGAACAATGACAATATCTCTGGAAGAGATTTAGCAAAACAACTAAAGATAAGAAATGTGAATAATTGTCTTGATAAAATTAAATATAATATTATTACAAATCCAGATAAGATTGTTCAGGCTTTTGGTAATTATTATTATAAACTGTGAATGAGATTAAAAACTTGGGTAAAGCACCGGGGGAAATGTTGGAAGCAACAATAATATACCAAACAAAGAGAGTGAGCCTTTAGAATGTAAAGACGTCTGCCCAATCGCACTCTAGAACTCTGACATAAAGATTATTCTTTAATTGGTAAAGATCAAACAGGCTTTATTGTGGAGAGGCAGGGGAAAATATAAGAAAACTTTTTAATTTGATTATTTATCTAAAAAATAGTGACACCCCGGCAGTGTTTCTCTCCCTAGATGCAGAAAAGGCCTTTGACAGGGTCGGATGAGATACATGGAGCTAGCACTAGAGAGATACGGCTTTGGAGCTTTCGGCTCTTGGGCGATTAGTGCACTCTCTGGGTCTCCATCTGTCATGGGCCTACGGTTCACCTCAAGGACTTTCAAAATCTCAAATTAGACCCGCCCGGGGTGCCCATTGTCACCAGTTTTGTTTGCATTATTAATTGAGCCATTGTATGAGGTCATTAGAAGCTCAGAGAAAAATGTGGGGATTAAGATTGGTTCAAACGAAAAGAAAATGTCACTGTTGGCAGATGAAATGGTGATCTCAGTGGCGAACCCGGTGAACTCTTTCTGGGTTCTACAGGAGGTTAATGAATAAATATTTTTTAAATCAGAGGCCCTACCCATTAATGTAACACCTAGAGAAATGGTAGCTCTGAGAGAAGCATTTGCATACAAGTGGCAAAATAAGTTTAATCTTCTAGGAATCAGTGTACAAATGGATTTTCACCAATTAGTCCTACAAAATTAAGATGAGATTTATGGGAAACTAAAGGAGAACATCTTAGCATGGAATAACAGAATAGTCTCTTGGTTAGGGAGAAGAGCATCTGTAAAGATGTCTTTTACCTAAAATAACGTATATCATGAGGTGTATTCCGATATGGGTTCCGTCACATATTATTCTCAAATTCCAGTCCTTAACCCTCCAAGCGGTAATCCCGAGCATGGCTCAGGGTTAATTTTTGCATCCTAAAGTGGTAACCACGAGCCACGCTCGGGGTTACTGCAGGGAGGATCTGGAGGGGGCTCAGTGCTGCAGAATTTGCCTGGGCCCCCTCAGCACACCATTCCTTCTCCTTCCTATGCTCCTCCTTCTCATCCTCCTCCTCCCTTCTTTACATCCTCTTCCTTCCGATCCTCTGCTAACCTACTTCCCCCATCCTCCTTCACCCCATACTTTTTTCATCCCCTATCCTCCTTCTCCCCTCTCCAATAACATCCCTTTCTCCTCTCTTCTCAGCATCTGATCACCTCTTGCTGACGATACTTCCCCCGCAGCGCATTTTATGCCATTCACCGGAACCAGTATATGCTAATGACATGACTTCACACGTCATGTCATTAGCATATACAGGTTCCTGTGAATGGCATAAGACACGCTGCGGAGGAAGTATCGGCAGCAAGAGGTGATCAGTTGCTGATAAGAGAGAAGAGAGGGTAAAGGGTTGTTATTGGAGAGGGGGGAAGGAGGGAGGAGAGGATCAGAAGGAGGAGGATGTAAAGGAGGGAGGAGGAGGATGGGGAAAAGGAGGATGGAAAGGAGTGAGGAGGTGGATGGAAAGGAGGGAGGAAAAGGAGAATGAGGGGGGATAGAGGAGGAGGGGGGAAAGGAGGATGAGGGGGAAAGGAGGAAGATGAAGGGGAAAGGAGGAGGATGAGGGGGAAAAGGAGGATGAGGGTAAAAAAAGGATGAGTGGGGAAAGAAAGAAGAAGGATGAGGGAGATAGAAAGGTGGAGGATGAGGGGGAGGAGGATGAGGAGAGAGTAGGATAGGGGGAGGACAAGGAGGATAAGAGGGGAAAGGGGGGCTGATAAGGGGTCGGATAAGGGGTCGGAGGAGGATAAGGGAGGAGGCAGATAAGGGGAGAGGTGGGAAATGGATGAGGAGGATAAAAGTAAAGGGAGGAGGAGAGGGGGAAGGAGTAATGGTGTCCAAAGGCGGTATGATTATGTCAGTATTTTAATCATACCGCCAGGCGGGTTATTAGATAAATACATTCACAGGAATAAAAAATATGGTTATTAAAAATATACATGATATGTGATTTTGACCGGGGAGGTATAGCTTACCCTTTGATCAAAAGTTATCAGCAGGCTATCCAAATGGCACGATTAGTAATGTCGTCACAACCTGCCGACTTATTTCAGTGGCCACAAATTTAAAATGTTGGATTAGTGAAAGGAGATATAACATTATTATTATTTAACATAAATGCGGAATTTAAGGAAAGGAAGCTTGGGGAATTCTCCATTGCCAAAAATCATAAATGGTGGTGTAGGATTAATCAGCTCGTCTCTTTGATGCCCTGACCTCCCTGGCCAAATTGTATGACTAAAACTTGCTCAAGATTCGGGTAGGAAAAGGTATTATATACCTCAATGACTTATACTGTAAAGATAAGTTTAGGGATTTTCAAGAGTTTTGTATCAATTTCGGGATTCCTAGTTTGAATATATTAAGTTACGGAAAGTTATAACCTCTTCTACTTTTCATTTGGAAACCACAAGAAAGTTAACAGATTTTGAAAAGTTGTTGATCTTTGGAGACACGACTCATCTAGCTGCAAAGTGTTATAAGATTGTTAAGTATTGTTATCAAGATGTGAAACCTTTCAACTGAAGGTTGTGATAAAGAAATATGGAAGTTACCTGGCCTATTGAAAAGTATCACTAAGCCTTTGCCAGAACTACCAAATATATAAAAAATGTACCACTCAGGGAAACATACTTTAAAGTCATCAATAGATGGTACATAGTTTCCCTTAAATTGGGGCAGATGAATAGGTCAGAAGAACTTAAATTGTGTTGGAGAGGGTGTAAACAGAGTGGGACCCACATACACATGTGGTGGCATTGCCCCTGCATACAGAAATTTTGGCAGGAGAGCTTTAGACAGTTATCAAGTATATGTAATATCACCATAGAGCCTTCTCCAGAACTTGCTCTGCTTCATATCCTGGTGGACACTTGGGCTTTGGATGTCAAGGCTATGGTAATTCTATTCCTCAAAGTAGATAAAAATGTTATAGCTTTAAGATGAAAGAATATCGAAGTTCCAACATGGTTTGATCTCAAAGAGAGGTTGGGGAAAAACACTTACTTAATGTAATGTAATACCCAAAACTTAGAGGCAAGTCCACAGATTAAAATTAAATGGTCTCTCTGGGAAAAATATAATAGATGAGAAAGAGATACACTACCCTGGGGAAAGCTCTTATCATGATGGGATGAAAGTGTTTCTCAAGTAGGGAAGCTCATGGAGGTGAGCTCCTCTCCCCCTCCTGATACCCTCTCCTGCTGGATGTATTGTTTTATGTATGTAATGTATTTTTCTTTATTTGTTCTTTTATTCTAGAAAATTCAATTTTGTCAATTTTTCTGTTTTAAATCGTTGTTGAATAGATGTGTTATATACAGCTGGTTAGGATATGCATATTGATCCGCCAGGTTCATTTAGTAACAGAGATGATTCTAGGACGTCTTCAAGTTTTATGAAAGTAAATTATTTTTTTGAAGAAAACATTTGTCCATAGGTCAACTGGCAAATAACAACATGAAGCCATCCATCTGCCATTCGTGTGAGGAATCATCTCACAACGCCAGCTGATACTGCTCATTAAAATAAAGCCATCTCACATTTGAATCCATGCAAACCTGGGCTAATCCTCCTGAACATAAATGTGTCTGAAGTATTCATAGCATAAAACCATCTCACCCAGGCAAATGCCACAAAATATTATTGTGAGGTCTAGAAACAATTCCAGAACTGTGGTGAACTCACTGCCATAAGGATGTACATTGGACGCTATTATTTCATTGGGTTCTTTAGATGTTCAGTTGAGCTCTTGTAAGATCCGGCAATGCATTGAAGGTTATGCTATATTTTTTAGCTAAATATTGATCATCTTGAGCTTCTATTGTTTTGATGCTGCTTCTCTAATTTGTAAAGTGACAACAGAAAACAAATACGTGTCTCCATTAATAAAATATGTTATTAATGTGACAGCAAAACGTTGCTAAATTAATTGCTGTATCACGATCTGACTCATGCAAACCAACAGCTTCATCTTTCAGTCATAAGACACTGGATACAGACAATGTGACTGCCTAGGAGAAGACAATAATATGCAAATCTAAGTGATTTAAGAGGCAAAGCATCCAACAAAACAAGCACACCCGAATTTGCATCAATTACTGGGTTTTTAAAAAGTGCATGTGAGGAGGTTTGTGCAATCGCCTTAATCCATCCTCAAGAACATATACATCCACCATCAAGAACATATACATCCACCATCAAGAACATATACATCCACCATCAAGACATATACAGCTGAAGAAAGGAGAGACTGAGCATGGCTTCTAGTCAAGGGGTATTTGCTGCAGCCTTTGCATCAATTCAGATAATTACTGGAATTCTCTTTAACTCATTCATTATGATTGTGAGTTTACAGGACCGAGATGATTTTAGCCAAAGCCCCAGTAGTCAGATCCAATTCACTATGGGAATGGCTAATGGTATCCTACAGTGTGTCCTTGCTACATATGGGTT
Organism: Discoglossus pictus; assembly: GCA_027410445.1. Taxonomy (NCBI): domain Eukaryota; kingdom Metazoa; phylum Chordata; class Amphibia; order Anura; family Alytidae; genus Discoglossus; species Discoglossus pictus. Next base: position 2,084,215 of record JAPZIH010000011.1, on the reverse strand, counting down.
TGTGGCTGTGTTTTCACCTTTAATGATTTGTTCTAAAGAATTCAGCACAATTATGCTTTTTCTGATATCTTTCCTTGTTAACCTCAGTTTTTGGCTCACCGCCTGGCTCTCCTCTTTCTACTGTGTGACTATTGTCAGATTCAGCAACAAATTCATCTCAAGTCTGAAGATGAAGCTGTCTGGTGTGGTACCAAAGCTTTTGTTGGTCACAGTCCTGGGGTCCTTTGCCATCAGTGTCCCGTCCATTTGTCTTTCTCATTTTGAAGTTCACTTAAATTTAAGTGGAAATATGACATCCAATTACTCTGGAACTGTTGATGTACTGATCCAGCCTCACTTTGATTCCATCCATTTGATTGTTTATACCACATTTGGATGCTTCCTGCCTCTTATTATAACCCTAACCTCAATAGGCTTTACCTTGTACTCTCTCTTGGGACATGTCTGGAGAATAAAACTCAAGACTTCCAGTTCTGGTGCTCCCCAACTGGCAGCTCATTACCGAGCGTGTAGGACAATGATACTTCTTTTGACTCTTGATGTGATCTTCAGTCTTGTTTCAATCTTAGCAGCTTCAGCCTTTATGTCATTTACTAATGTATGGTCTTTCATTGCTTGGTATACTTCTTTCCTATATCCCACCATCCAGGCTGCCATTTTGATCTCTGGGAGCTCGAAACTGAAAACGCCTCTCCGTAGGCTTATCCAATACATGAACAATGTCTGATACTGATGTAGTGCTAAGGAATGGTCTAGAGTTGTAATCTTAATACACCTGTGTGATTTTTCTCTTTGTGTTTATATGATAATTTTTCTGAGAAATATTTTATGTTGACAATTGAAAGGGAAATAGGAAGTACCCAAATTAAATATAAATAATTAAATGAGTTGATAGTAAATGTGAATACATTAAGTGGCCTTTTAATCTGCCATGCTGAGAGAGAGATAACAAGAGAGAGTTAGAGAGAGAGGAGAGGAGAGGGGGGGAGAGAGAGCAGAGGGAGAGGAAAGGAAGGGAGAGAGAGGGGGAGAAGGAGAGGGAGAAAGAGAGAGGGGGAAGGGAGGGGGAGAGGGAGAGGGAGAAAGAGAGAGAGGAGAGGAGAGAGAGGGGGGAGAGAGAGAGCAGAGGGAGAGGAAAGGAAGGGAGAGAGAGGGGGAGAAGGAGAGGGAGAAAAAGAGGGGGAAGGGAGGGAGAGAGGGGGAGAGGGAGAAAGAGAGAGAGAAAGGAGAGGAGAGGGGGGGGAGAGAAAGCAGAGGGAGAGGAAAGGAAGAGAGAGAGAGAGGGGGAGAAGGAGAGGGGGAAAGAGAGGGGGAAGGGAGAGGAGAGAGAGAAAGAGAGCAAAGGGAGAGGAAAGGGAGGGAGAGAGGGGAGAGGGAGAAATAGAGAGGAATGAGAGAGGAGAGAGAGAGAAAAAGAGAAAAAAGAGAGGGGAGGGAGAAAGAGAGAGAGGATGGAGAGAGGGAGAAAGAGAGAGGAAAGAGAGAAGAGAGGGAGAGGAGAGCGAAAGAAAGAAAGAATGAAAGAAAGAAAGAAAGAAAGAACAAAAGAAAGAAGGAAAGAAAGAAGGAAAGAAAGAAAGAAAGAAAAAAAAGCTAAATATGTATTTTGGCATATATAATTTGAATATTTTCAATACTGATTCAAATTGCTTAACACTAAAAAGATTTGTAAGCAAAATACCTATCTAGATATGTTTTACAATATTGGTTTAGTGTATGTTATAGTTTAAATAATTTATATTACCTGTGTTTTCAGTAAGTTTCAGTTGGTCTGTGGTTTACTCATTTCTTCCCCAAAATAATCTGCTCCCCGCATATCAAAAACTTACCATCATTTAAAATAAATAATACATATATATTTTAAAAAAGCAGCTACAACACTGCTTACAATACAATACAGCTACACAAGTTTATATTTTACAGAATATAAGTGGATAATGCTAGTATTTAATAAAGTCTATTTTTAAATCTGAAGGTTTTTGGCTTACTTGAGTTAAACCCCAATAAAGAAGCTCAGAGAAAATAAAATGGACAAAAAGAAGCTAATTGAACATAATGATGTAGCTGAAGTCCTGTTCTGTTGGAACATGGGAGGTCTACATGATGATGTTTCTCCTTTTATAGGAAAACATTTGCAATTAATATGATCATATCCTTCAATACCAAATATTTACCACTTTGAAAGTTTACAGTTTTTAGCAACAAAACTTCATAAGAACCTCTCTTTTTTGTTCTCATGAGTTGTTGATTTATTTTATTTCTATATGTGGGAATGATGTGTTTGTTCATACTATAGTTACATGTATGTAATATGTTTATATCTAGATTCTATTTGTCTCCCTTTATCTGTCTGATCTTGTGTGTTCACCTCATACTCTATACATACTTTCTCTGTAATGTCCCCTCACCCGGGGTCTTATTATTGTTATTATTATTGTTATTATTATTATGATTATTATTATTATTATGATTATTATTACTATTACTAGTAATTTTCAATGTGTGTCTCCCCATCTTCCCCTGAGTTTCTTCCCTATCCTCCCTCTCCTGTTTATCTTTTCTCCCGTGACTCTTCCCCCCCTCTCTCGTCTGTGTCTCTTCACCCCTCTCTTACCCCTGTGTCTCTTTCTACCTTCTCCCTCCCCTGTGCCCCTTTCACACTTTCCCCATCTCTTTCCTTCCCCTCTCCTGTGTCTTCCTCCCTCCCTGTGCCTCTCCACCCTCTCCCTCAGCCCCAGTGGTCAGATCCAATTCACTATGGGAATGGCTAATGTTATCCTACAGTGTGTCCTTGCTACATTTGGGTTTGTGGCTGTGTTTTCACCTTTAATGATTTGTTCTAAAGAATTCAGCACAGTTATGTTTTTTCTGATATTTTTCCTTGTTAACCTCAGTTTTTGGCTCACCGCCTGGCTCTCCTCTTTCTACTGTGTGACTATTGTCAGATTCAGCAACAAAGTCATCTCAAGTCTGAAGATGAAGCTGTCTGGTGTGGTACCAAAGCTATTGTTGGTCACAGTCCTGGGGTCCTTTGCCATCAGTGTCCCGTCCATTTGTCTTTCTCATTTTGAAGTTCACTTAAAGTTAAGTGGAAATATGACATCCAATTACTCTGGAACTGTTGATGTACTGATCCAGCCTCACTTTGATTCCATCCATTTGATTGTTTATACCACATTTGGATGCTTCCTGCCTCTTATTATAACCCTAACCTCAATAGGCTTTACCTTGTACTCTCTCTTGGGACATGTCTGGAGAATAAAACTCAAGACTTTCAGTTCTGGTGCTCCCCAACTGGCAGCTCATTACCGAGCGTGTAGGACAATGATACTTCTTTGGACTCTTGAGGCGATGTTCAGTCTTGTTTCAATCTTAGCAGCTTCAGCCTTTATGTCATTTACTAATGTGTGGTCTTTCATTGCTTGGTATACTTCTTTCCTATATCCCACCATCCAGGCTGCCATTTTCGTCTCTGGGAGCTCAAAACTGAAAACGCCTCTCTGTAGGCTTATCCCATACATGGACAATGTCTGATACTGATGTAGTGCTAAGGAATGGTCTAGAGTTGTAATCTTAATACACCTGTGTGATTTTTTTCTTTGAGTTTATATGATAATTTTTTCCAGAAATATATTATGTTGACAATTGAAAGGGAAATAAGAAGTAAGCAAATTAAATGTAAATAATTAAATGAGTTGATAGTAAATGTAAATACATTAAGTGGCCATGCTGAAAGAGAGATAACGAGAGAGTGAGAGAGAGAGGAGAGGAGAGAGAGAGGGTGGGAGAGAGAGAGCAGAGGGAGAGGAAAGGAAGGGAGAGAGAGGGGGAGAAGGAGAGGGAGAAAGAGAGAGGGGGAAGGGAGAGGGGAGAGAGAGAGAGAGAGAGAGAGCAGAGGGAGAGGAAAGGGAGGGAGAGAGGGGAGAGGGAGAAATAGAGAGGAATGAGAGAGGAGAGAGAGAGAAAAAGAGAAAAAAGAGAGGGGAGGGAGAAAGAGAGAGAGAGGGTGGAGAGAGGGAGAAAGAGAAAGGAAAGAGAGAAGAGAGGGAGAGGAGAGAGAAATAAAGAAAGAATGAAAGAAAGAACAAAAGAAAGAACAAAAGAAAGAAGGAAAGAAAGAAGGAAAGAAAGAAAAAAAAATAAGCTAAATATGTATTTTGGCATATATAATTTGAATATTTTCAATACTGATTCAAATTGCTTAACATTAAAATGATTTGTAAGAAAAATGTCTATCTAGATATGTTTTACAATATTGGTTTGGTGTATTTTATAGTTTAAATCATTTATATTACCTGTGTTTTCAGTAAGTTTCAGTTGGTCTGTGGTTTACTCCTTTCTTCTCCAAAATAATCTGCTCCTGCATATCAAAAACTTACCATCATTTAAAATAAATAATACATATATATTTTAAATAAGCATCTACAATACTGAAAATCCATTTTTGAAAAAGTGTATACTGTACAGAAAATAAGTGGAAATAGATAGTATTTAATAGTATATATTTTAATCTGAAGGTTTTTGGCTTACTTGAGTTCAACGCCAATAAAGAAGCTCAAAGAGAATAAAATGGACAAAAAGAAGCTTATTGAACGTAATGATGTAGCCGAAGTCCTGTTCTGTTGGAACATGGGAGGTCTACATGATGATGGTTCTCCTTATATAGAAAAACATTTGAAATTAATATGATCATATCCTTCAATCCAAAATATTTACCACATTGAAAGTTTTAATTCTTTAGCACCAAAACTTCATAAGAACCTCTCTTTGTTGTTCTCATGAGTTGTTGATTTATTTTATTTCAATATGTAGGAATTATGTGTTTGTTCATACTACAGTTACATGAATGTAATATGATTATATCTAGACTAGCGACTTGCCCGTCAAAAAATGACGGTCAATAAAAGAAAGTGTTGAAATGCTGTTTGCCACACAATGTGAGTGTACTGTGTGCCTCAACTATATAGACACCTATAACATAGTAATGAACGCATTTAATAACACTATAAGTGCCATGTGGGTCATCCAGGACCCTTATGACCCAAAGTGTAAGCACTACACCATTTTAACCTGATCACTTATGGGGGTCTATCCAGACCCTCATAAGCCTCTATTTAACCCAATCAGTCCCATAAGGGTATATTATGACCATTATGGGCCTGTTACAACCCAACATTAATCACATAAGTGCCATGGTGGTCCTCAAGGACCTTCATGACACTAAGTAGAAACACTACACTGCACTATACCCCCCAATAAAACATTAAATATCAACTAAACACTCTCTACACTAACCTATTAACACATACACTACCTACCTACCAACCCCCTAATAAAAAAAACTGTCACAAAAATGAAAAAAAGGAACATTACAGAAAATTAAAAAATACATTACAACCCCCCCACTACAGAAAAAAAAAATACACACCGGAAAAGGAAATACATATAATACATACAATACAATTAAATACAATAAAATTAAATAAAATACAATACAATACAATACAATTAAATACAATACACCCCTATCTAATATACAACCCCCTATCTAATATACATCCTCATATCTAATATACAATACTATCTATCTAATATACATCCCCCTATCTAATATACATTCCCCTATCTAATATACATCCCCCTATCTAATATAAAATACTATCTATCTAATATACATCTCCCTATCTAATATACAATAAATACTATCTATGTACTATACATCCCCCTATCTATCTAATATACAGTACATGCTATCTCTATATAGCAACCCTAATCCTAAGCTACAATAAAATAATTAAGACCACTTACCTTTGAGATGTTTTTTCAGATCACCAACCTAGCGTAAAAAAAGATTTAAAAAATGAATACAACACGTTTACATAAAATAAATTATCATTCCAAACATTCTAAATATTATACTCACCTTTCCAGCATGTCCCGTTCCAGCATGTCACGTCCTCCATCTTTGCTTCTGCGGCGCGGCCCCTGTTAAAGAAAAACATTACATTATCACACATATATAAACATTAAACCAAGTAAAATTAACACAATCTACATTATCTCCCCACGATGTCTCCGGCCTCCTGGTGTTCTGCCCCGGATGGGCCCTGGAAGCATCCGCGCTGTTTAAAAAAAACAAAAAAACAACACACATCCGCCCTGGCGGATGTCCCCGACGCTAATGAGCTTCCTACGGAGTGTTTCAGAATAAAATTGGCAAATCTGATTGGCTGAAAACGCTATCTATCAAATTCAGCCAATGAGAAGACGCCAGTTGTGAACCAATGAGAAAGGGATACAACCCAAAATCCCACGCTGATTGGATAACGCACCTGTCAATCTTTTTTTGAACCAATCCAAAGGCTTTATTGCCATCAGCGAATTACAATGGGATACACCCCCACGTACTGATTGGTGAAGGCATCTGCGCCTTCCCATTGGCTGTAATACTGATTGACATTGACAATAGCCAATGAGAAGGCGCAAATCTTTCACCAATCAGTACGTGGGGGTGTATTCCATTGTGATTGGCTATTGTAAGTGCAACCAATCAGAATGCGCAGAATCCTCCAGCCAATCACCCTGTGGGGTATATTCCATTGTGATTGGCTGAAGGCATCTGCGCCTTGTGATTGGTTTAAATAAAGATTGACAGTTGCATTATCCAATCAGAGTGGGATTTTAGGGTGTATCCCTTTCTGATTGGCTCACACATTGGCGCCTCCTGATTGGGTGAATTTGATAGACAGTGTTTTCAATCAATCAGAAGGCGCCATTGCCTATTTTCTTCCGGAAAAGTCTCCGGGAGCCTCATTAGCGTCGGGGATATCTGTGAGTGCGGATGAAAGTACTTTTTTTTTTTTTTTACAGAGCGTGGCAGAAGAGGAGGAGGAGGAGGCCGGAGACATCGCGGGGAGGTAAGTACAATATAGATTATGTTTATTTTATTTAGTTTTTATGTTTAAGTATGTGTATTAATGTTATGTTTTTTTTAACAGGTGTCGCGCCGGAGAAGGGTAAAAGAATAAGGACGGCACATGCCAGAAAGGTGAGTAGAATATTTAGAATGTTTAGAATGCTTATTTATTTATTTTCTTCCGGAAAAGTCTCCGGGAGCCTCATTAGCGTCGGGGATATCTGTGAGTGCGGATGAAAGTACTTTTTTTTTTTTTTTACAGAGCGTGGCAGAAGAGGAGGAGGAGGAGGCCGGAGACATCGCGGGGAGGTAAGTACAATATAGATTATGTTTATTTTATTTAGTTTTTATGTTTATGTATGTGTATTAATGTTATGTTTTTTTTAACAGGTGTCGCGCCGGAGAAGGGTAAAAGAATAAGGGCGGCACATGCCAGAAAGGTGAGTAGAATATTTAGAATGTTTAGAATGCTTATTTATTTACTGTAAACGTGTTGCACTATTTTTTTTATTTTTTTTCCCTAGGTGGCTGATCTGAATGGACATCTGCAAAGCTAAGTGGTCTTAATTATTTTATTTTGGCTTAGAATTAGATTATTTTATATATAGATAGCATTTATTGTATGTTAGCTAGGGGTATGTGTTTTATATAGATAACATAGCATGTATTGTATATTAGATTATGGTATTTATTTAGATAGATTGGGGGATGTGTTTTATATTAGATAGATAGAATGTATTGTATATTAGATAGGGGTGTATTTAATTGCATTGTATTTAATTGCATTGTATTTAATTGTATTGTATTGTATTATATTATATTGTATGTATTATATGTATTTCCTTTTCAGGTGTGTTTTTTTTTTCTGTAGTGGGGGGGTTGTAATGTTTTTTTTTAGTTTCTGTAATGTTCCTTTTTTTATTTTTTGTGACTAAGGTTTTTTTATTTTCTGTAATGTAGATTTATAATTTTTGTGACTAGGATTTTGTATTTTCTGTAATTAGAGTGGTGGGGGTTATTAGGGGGTAGGTAGGTAGTGTATGTGTTAATAAGTTAGTGTAGAGGCTGTTTAGTTGATATTTAATGTTTTATTGGTGGGGTATAGTGCAGTGTAGTGTTTATACTTAGTAGTGTTTATACTTAGTGTCATGATGGTCCTTGAGGACCGTCATGGCACTTATGTGGTTAATGTTGGGTTGTAACAGGCCCATAATTGTCTTAATATACCCTTATGGTACTGATGGGATTAAAAAGAGGCTTATGAGGGTCTGTATGGACCCTCCTGAGTGACAGTGTTAATTGAGGGATTATGGGGGTCTCTATGGACCCCCATGAGTGAGAGGTTAATTTAGGGCTTATGGGGGGCTGTATTGACCCTCCTTAGTGACTGGGTTAATTAAGTGCTTACGGGGGTCTGTATTGACCCCCATGAGTGACAGGGTTAATGAAGGGCTTATGGGGGTGTATATTGACCCCTATGAGTGACAGGATTAATTAGTAGTTTATGGGGGTCTCTATTGACCCCCATGATTGAAAGGGTTAATGAAGGGCTTATGGGGGTCTATATTGACCCCCTTGAGTGAGGGGATTAATGAGGTGCTTATGGGGGTCTGTATTGACCCCCATGAGTGACAGGGTTAATGAAGGGTTTATGGGGGTCCGTATTGAACCCCATAAGTGAAAAGGTTAAAGAAGGGCTTATGGGGTCTGTATTGACCCCCATGAGTGACAGGGTTAATTAGGGGTTTATGGGGGTCTGTATTGATCCCCATGAGTGAGGGGATAATTCAGTGCTTATGGGGGTCTATATTGATCCCCATGAGTGACAGGGTTAATTAGGGGTTTATGGGGGTCTGTATTGACTCCCATGAGTGAGAGGGTTAATTAAGTGCTTATGGGGGTCTATATTGACCCCCATGAGTGACAGGGTTAATTAGGGGTTTATGGGGGTCTGCATTGACCCCCATGAGTGAGGGGGATAATTCAGGGCTTATGGGGGTCTATATTGACCCCCATGAGTGACAGGGTTAATGAAGGGCTTATGGTGGTCTATATTGACCCCACATGAGTGACAGGGTTAATTAGGGGTTTATGGGGGTCTGTATTGACCCCCATGAGAGGCAGTTAATTAAGTGCTTATGGGGGTCTGTATTGACCCTCATGAGTGACAGGGTTAATAAAGGGCTTATGGGGGTCTATATTGACCCCCATGAGTGACAGGGTTAATGAAGCACTTATGGGGGTCTGTATTGTCTCCCATGAGTGACAGGGTTAATGAAGGGCTTATGGTGGTCTATATTGACCCCACATGAGTGACAGGGTTAATTAGGGGTTTATCGGGGTCTGTATTGACCCCCATGAGAGGCAGTTAATTAAGTGCTTATGGGGGTCTGTATTGACCCTCATGAGTGACAGGGTTATTAAAGGGCTTATGGGGGTCTATATTGACCCCCATGAGTGACAGGGTTAATGAAGCACTTATGGGGGTCTGTATTGTCCCCCATGAGTGACAGGGTTAATGAAGGGCTTATGCGGGTCTATATTGACCCCCCTGAGTGAGGGGATTAATGAAATGCTTATGGGGGTCTGTATTGACCCCCATGAGTGACTGGGTTAATGAAGGGCTTATGGGGGTAAGTATTGACCCCCATGAGTGACAATGTTAATTAGGGGTATGTGGCGGTCTTTATTGACCTCCATGAGTGACAGGTTTAATGAATGGCTTATGGGGGTCTATACTGACCCCCCTAGGTGAGGGGTTTAATATAGTGCTTATAGGGGTCTGTATTGACCCCCAGGAGTGACACATTTAATGACGTGCTTGTGTGGTTCTGTATTGACCCCCATGAGTGATAGGGTTAATGAAGGAGTTATGGCGGTCAGTATTGACCCCCATGAGTGACAGGATTAATGAATGGCTTATGGGGGTCTATATTGACCCGCATGAGTGACTGGGTTAATTCAGTGTTTATGGGGGCCTGTATTGACTACCATGAGTGACAAGGTTAATGAAGGGCTTATGGGAGTCTGTATTGACCCCCATGAGTGACAGGGTTAATGAAGGGCTTATGGTGGTCTATATTGACCCCCATGAGTGACAGGGTTAATTAGTGGTTTATGGGGGCCTGTATTGACCCCCATGAGTGAGGGGGATAATTCAGTGCTTATGGGGGTCTGTATTGTCCCCCATGAGGGACAGGGTTAATGAAGGGCTTATGGTGGTCTATATTGACCCCCATGAATGACAGGGTTAATTAGGGGTTTATGGGGGTCTGTATTGACCCCCATGAGTGAGGAGGTTCATTAAGTGCTAATGGGGCTCTGTATTGACCCCCATGAGTGACAGGGTTAATGAAGGGCTTATGGGGGTCTATATTGACCCCCCTGAGTGAGGGGATTAATGAAGTGCTTATGGGGGTCTGTATTGTCCCCCATGAGTGACAGGGTTAATGAAGGGCTTATGGGATCTGTATTGACCCCCATGACTGACAGGGTTAATGAAGGGCTTATGGGATCTGTATTGACCCCCCTGAGTGAAAGGGTTAATGAAGGGCTTTTGATGGTCTGTTTTGTCCCCCATGACTGACAGGGTTAATGAAGGGCTTATGGGATCTGTATTGACCCCCATGAGTGACAGGGTTAATGAAGGGCTTATGGGGGTCTATATTAACCCCTGAGTGAGGGGATTAATGAAGTGCTTATGGGGGTCTGTATTGACTCCCATGAGTGACTGGGTTAATGAAGGGCTTATGGGGGTAAATATTGACACCCATGAGTGACAGGGTTAATTAGGGGTATATGGCGGTCTGTATTGACCTCCATGAGTGACAGGGTTAATGAAGGGCTTATGGGGGTCTGTATTGAACCCCATGAGTGACAGGGTTAAAGAAGTGCTTATGGGGGCCTGTATTGACCCCACATGAGTGACAGGGTTAATGAAGGCTTATGGGGGTCTGTATTGACCCCCATAAGTTACAGGGTTAATGAAGGGCTTATGGGGGTCTATATTGACCCCCATGAGTGACACAGTTAATGAAGCGCTTATGGTGGTCTGTATTGTCCCCCATGAGTGACAGGGTTAATGAAGGGCTTATGGGGGTCTGTATTGAACCCCATGAGTGACAGGGTTAATGAAGGGCTTATGGGGGTCTATATTGACTCCCATGAGTGAGGGGATTAATGAAGTGCTTATGGGGGTCTGTATTGACCCCCATGAGTGACAGGGTTAATGAAGGGCTTATGGGGGTAAGTATTGACCCCCATGAGTGACAGGGTTTATTAAGGGTATGTGGCAGTCTGTATTGACCTCCATGAGTGACAGGGTTAGTGAATGGCTTATGGGGGTCTATACTGACCCCCCTAAGTTAGGGGTTTAATGAAGTGCTTATAGGGGTCTGTATTGACCCCCATGAGTGACACAGTTAGTGAAGTGCTTGTGTGGGTCTCTATTGACCCCTATGAGTGATAGGGTTAATGAAGGACTTATGGGGGTCAGTATTGACCCCCATGAGTGACCGGACTAATGAATGGCTTATGGTGGTCTATATTGACCCCCATGAGTGACTGGGTTAATTAAGTGCTTATGGGGGCCTGTATTGACTATCATGAGTGACAGGGTTAATGAACGGCTTATTGGGGGTCTGTATTGACCCCCATGAGTGACAGGGTTAATGAAGGGCTTATGGTGGTCTATATTGACCCCCATGAGTGACAGGGTTAATTAGTGGTTTATGGTTGTCTGTATTGACCCTCATGAGTGAGGGGGATAATTCAGTGCTTATGGGGGTTTGTATTGTCCCCCATGAGTGACAGGGTTAATGAAGTGCTTATGGGCGTCTATATTGACCCCCATGATTGACAGGGTTAATTAGTGGTTTATGGGGGTCTGTATTGACCCCCATGAATGAGGGGTATAATTCAGTGCTTATGGGGGCCTGTATTGACTATCATGAGTGACAGGGTTAATGAACGGCTTATGGGGGTCTGTATTGACCCCCATGAGTGACAGGGTTAATAAAGGGCTTATGGTGGTCAATATTGACACCCATGAATGACAGGGTTAATTAGGGGTTTATAGGGGTCTGTATTGACCCCGTGAGTGAGGGGGTTCATTAAGTGGTTATGGGGGTCTGTATTGACCCCCATGAGTAACAGGGTTAATGAAGGGCTTATGGGGGTCTATATTGACCCCCATGAGTGACAGGGTTAATGAAGTGCTTATGGGGGTCTGTATTGTCCCCCATGAGTGACAGGGTTAATGAAGGGCTTATGGTATCTGTATTGACCCCCATGAGTGACAGGGTTAATGAAGGGCTTATGGGATCTGTATTGATCCCCATGAGTGATAGGGTTAATGAAGGGCTTATGGGGGTCTATATTGACCCCCCTGAGTGAGGGGATTAATGAAGTGCTTATGGGGGTCTGTATTGACCCCCATGAGTGACTGGATTAATGAAGGGCTTATGGGGGTAAATATTGACCCCCATGAGTGACAGGGTTAATTAGGGGTATATGGCACTCTGTATTGACCTCCATGAGTGATAGGGTTAATAATTGGCTTATGGGGTTCTATATTGAGCCACATGAGTGACAGGGTTAAAGAAGGCTTATGGGGGTCTGTATTGACCCCCATGAGTTACAGGGTTAATGAAGGGCTTATGGGGGTCTATATTGACCCCCGAAGTGAGGGGTTTAATGAAGTGCCTATGGGGGTCTGTATTGACCCCATGAGTGACACAGTTAATGAAGTGCTTATAGTGGTCTATATTGACCCCCATGAGTGACACAGTTAACAAAGTGCTTATAAGGGGTCTGTATTGAACCCCATAAGTGACAGGGTTAATGAATGGCTTATGGTGGTCTATATTGACCCCCATGAGTGACTTTGTTAATTCAAGTGCTTATGGGGGTCTATATTGACCCCCATGAGTGACAGGGTTAATGAAGGGCTTATCGGGGTCTATATTGACCCCCATGAGTGACAGGGATAATTAGGGGTTTATGGGGGTCTGTTTTGACCCCCATGAGTGACAGGGTTACTGAAGGACTTATGGGGACTAATTTGACCCCCATGAGTGACAGGGTTAATGAAGGGCTTATGGGATCTGTATTGACCCCCATGAGTGACAGGGTTAATGAAGGGCTTATGGGGGTAAATATTGACCGCCATGAGTGACAGGGTTAATTAGGGGTATATGGCGGTCTGTATTGACCTCCATGAGTGACAGGGTAAATGAATGGCTTATGGGGGTCTATATTGACCCCCATGAGTGACAGGGTTAATTAGGGGTATATGGCACTCTGTATTGACCTCCATGAGTGATAGGGTTAATAATTGGCTTATGGGGTTCTATATTGAGCCACATGAGTGACAGGGTTAAAGAAGGCTTATGGGGGTCTGTATTGACCCCCATGAGTTACAGGGTTAATGAAGGGCTTATGGGGGTCTATATTGACCCCCGAAGTGAGGGGTTTAATGAAGTGCCTATGGGGGTCTGTATTGACCCCATGAGTGACACAGTTAATGAAGTGCTTATAGTGGTCTATATTGACCCCCATGAGTGACACAGTTAACAAAGTGCTTATAAGGGGTCTGTATTGAACCCCATAAGTGACAGGGTTAATGAATGGCTTATGGTGGTCTATATTGACCCCCATGAGTGACTTTGTTAATTCAAGTGCTTATGGGGGTCTATATTGACCCCCATGAGTGACAGGGTTAATGAAGGGCTTATCGGGGTCTATATTGACCCCCATGAGTGACAGGGATAATTAGGGGTTTATGGGGGTCTGTTTTGACCCCCATGAGTGACAGGGTTACTGAAGGACTTATGGGGACTAATTTGACCCCCATGAGTGACAGGGTTAATGAAGGGCTTATGGGATCTGTATTGACCCCCATGAGTGACAGGGTTAATGAAGGGCTTATGGGGGTAAATATTGACCGCCATGAGTGACAGGGTTAATTAGGGGTATATGGCGGTCTGTATTGACCTCCATGAGTGACAGGGTAAATGAATGGCTTATGGGGGTCTATATTGAGCCCCATGAGTGACAGGGTTAAAGAAATGCTTATGGGGGTCTGTATTGACCCCCATGAGTTATAGGGTTAATGAAGGGCTTATGGGGGTCTATATTGACTCCCCTAAGTGAGGTGTTTAATGAAGTGTTTATGGGGGTCTGTATTGACCCCCATGAGTGACACAGTTAATGAAGTGCTTATGGGGGTCTATATTGACCCCCATGAGTGACACAGTTAATGAAGTGCTTATGGGGGTCTGTATTGACCCCCATGAGTGACAGGGTTAATAAATGGCTTATGGTGGTCTATATTGACCCCCATGAGTGACTGGGTTAATTAGGGGTTTATGGGGGTCTGTATTGACCCCCATGAGTAACAGGGTTACTGAAGGACTTTTGGGGTAGTATATTGACCCCCATGAGTGACAGGGTGATAGTGTTTTTTTTTTTTTTTTTATAACGGGTCCTTTAAGGACCTTTACTGTCCTTTAAGGACTCGTAATGCACGAATTTCAAATTTTCATTGCAGCGGGGTTTCCGATCGCGTGTGATCTGGCCCTGCTCTGCGATGGTTAATGTGGGGTTAATGCCGGTCTCCGAGCTTATCTCACATACTGTGGGGTTAATTCGGGTTTCCGAGCTTATCTCGGATCCCTTCTTGGGTAAGTTGTAGGTGGCTGGGCGGTCCTGGGTCTTTGAGCCTCGTTTTCGGGGGTTTTCGGCGTCCATTTTTTCTCTTGCTTAGGGGATTTTCGTGTGTCTAAACTCTGTGTCTGAAACCTCACTTTCAGAGGTCCTGGGTGCCCCCCCCCTTGCTATGGGTAAGCATTTTATGTATATTTTGTGAGTATTTGGTGTGTTTTGACTGTTTTTAGGATGCTTGCGGTTCCGCCATTTTTCGTGTGTGTTTGTTACGTAAATGTTGGTTCTGAGGTCGTTTTTTTTTCTAAGTTGTGCGTGTTTGTGTTTTTAACCGCGTGTGAGGCGCCTTTGAGCCTAAACCTTCGCAAATGCGGTCCATCGCTTCGCAAGGGTCCGCATTTGCAGACAAACACAGCCGACGTTGGAGCCTCCACCTTCCGCAAATGTGGCCCCTCGCTTCGTGAGGATCCGCATTTGCAGAGCAAACTGCATCCCTCGCTTTGCGAGGGACGCAGTTCTTGCTTTAGCAACGGCTCGTATGCTCACAACTATATATGTGATTCTACTTGTCTCCCTTTATCTGTCCGACCTGGTGTATTCAGTTCATACTCTATACATACTTTCTCTGTAATGTCCCCTTAACCAAAGTCTTATTATTGTTATTATTATTATTATTGTTATTATTATTACTATTACTAGTTTTTCAATGTGTGTCTCCCTCCCCTGTCCCTTTTTCCCCCTTTCCCCATATCTTTCCTTCCTCTCTCCTGTGTCTCCCTCTCCCTCCCTGTGTCTGTCCTCCCCACTCCCTCCCCTATGTCTCTCCCCTAATCACCCCCACTCTCCATCCTCTGTGTGTCTTTCCCCCCTCTCCTTCACCTGTGTCTGTTCCTCCCTCTCCTTCCCCTGTGTCTCCTCATCTCTCCCCTGTATCTCTTCGCCCCTCCCCTGTCTCTTCCCCATGTCTCTTTCCCCCATGTCTCTTCCCCCCTTCCGTGTGTCTCCCCTATGTCTCTTCCCCATGTCTCTTCCCTCCCCTCCCCTGTGTCTCTCCACCCTGCCCTGAGTCTCTTCCCCCTGCCCTGTATCTCTTCCCCCCCTCCGCTGTGTCTCTCCCAACTGCCCTGTGTCTCTTCCACTTTCCCCCTTCTGTCCCTTTCCCCCTCCCAGTCCCTTTCCCCCCTCTGTCCCTTTCCCCCTCCCAGTCCCTCCCCCCCTCTGTCCTTTTCCCCCTCTCAATCCCTTTCCCCCCTTTCCCTCCCCTGTGTCTCTTCCACTTTCCCCCTTCTGTCCCTTTCCCCCTCCCAGTCCCTTTCCCCCCTCTGTCCCTTTCCCCCTCCCAGTCCCTCCCCCCCCTCTGTCCTTTTCCCCCTCTCAATCCCTTTCCCCCCTTTCCCTCCCCTGTGTCTCTTCCTCCCTCTCCCTCCCCTGTGTCTCCTCCCCTACTATCTTCCCATGTATCGCTTCCCCCCTCCCCTGTTTCTCTTTCCCTATGTCTCTTTCCCCCATGTCTCATCCCCCTCTCCCATGTGTCTCCCCTACGTCTCTTCCCCATGTCTCTTCCCTCCCCTCCCCTGTGTTTCTCCACCCTCAACTGTGTCTCTCCCTCTGCCCTGTGTCTCTTCCCCCCTGCCTTGTATCTCTTCCCCCCTCCCCTGTGTCTCTGCCCGCTGCTCTGTGTCTTTTTCCCTTTCCCCCCCTCTGTCCCTTTCCCCCCTCTCAGTCCCTTTCCCCCCTCTGTCCCTTGGCCCATGCTGTGCACCACAGTTTGTGCATGCACGGCTGGTGCAGTGCTGTGTGAATGCGTGGCTGGCGCAGCGGCCTGCGCATGCACTACTATTGTTGCGATGTGCGCATGTGGTGCTGACGCTGCGCTTTGCGCAGTGCTGTGTGTATGGAATCCATACAATAGTTCATGTTATGCGCATGTGCTCCCACTGGAGCGTTACACACTACGGAATCTATTATATCTGATTATTATTATCCTTTTTTTGTAACACACCAACATGTTCCGTATCGCTATACAGGGGTTAAGTACAAGTCAAAAACAATCTGAATGTAAATTAAAAGAATGGTGGGTCCAGTTATTGAGATTTCAATCAAACACACACAGAGCTTTCCCTAAAGTACCTAACGATTGAAAACTCACAAACTTACAGTCTAAAGGGTATTTGTGTGGCACAGGAGAGTGATAGATGTATTCTGCATATAGAGGCTAAAGATGATAAGCTTCTTTAAACAGATGCATTTTTATTGAGGTTTTAAAGGATTGAGGCAGGAGGAGTCTAGTGGAGCGAGGCAAGGAGTTCCATAGAGCAGGGGCAGAATGAGAAAAGTCCTGAAGGAGGAAATGAGAGGAGAAGATGAGAGAGGAGGGAAGAAGAAGGTCACCAGCAGAGCAAAGAGGGTGGTGGGGGAGTATTTTGAGACAATAGGCAGAGATATAGGACGTTGCATTATTGTTGAGGGCTTTATATGTTAGGATCATGATTTAGAATGTTATTCTGGTGGCTACAGGAAGCCAGCGGAGTGCGTGACAAAGAAGTGCTGCGGACACTGAGCGCCGAGTGAGGAAGATGAGTCTAGCGGAAGCATTCAATGTGGATTGGAGTGGAGAAATACAGGTGATGGAGAGCTTCTCTAAACGGGGTGCCTAATTAATACATTTTTAATAGTTTTGAAATAGGGCCATGATAGAAGGCAAAAAGAGACTGTAATATTTGTTAAGGAGAGATCATTGAGATTAATTACTAATTAACCACTGAGGTGCTGCTTTTGTTGTGTTTGTGCCTGTTCAGGAAATTGGTTACAATGCCTTAGGGGCTTATCTGTAATTAATGCTAGTGATCTCCCATTAACAACATATTGGGGTGAATCAGAAAGGCTGACAGACACTTAAAAGTGGCAAACTTCAATGTTAGTTTATTGTATGAAAATTACATTTTTAAATAACATTCAACTGATAGAGTACTTGTTATTTTTCTATGATGTCCAATACACCATATTTGAAGCCTCCATTGTGTATCTTTACAATAAATGTCCTTGTCAGTCAAAAAACATTGTGAATTCAGTCTATGAGAGCTTCACAGATGACTTGCTGCTCTGGTTATAATAAGACATTGACATCAGCGGCAAAACTCTCAGCAAAGACAATTCAAATTTGCAGTATTTACTGGTTTACTGGTGCCGTTATTTCAATTTACCATCAAGACATACAGTAGAAGCAAGGAAAGGCAGAACATGCCCTCTCTCTTCTCTGCTTTAGCCCTTGGTTCACTTGAAACCATTGTCCGAGTTTTATTCAACTGTTTCGTATTAGCTGCGAGGACCAGAATGAGTGTTTCACACTAAGTCCCAGCAAACAAACCCAATTGTCCATGGGGCTAACCAACGTGATCATACAGAGCATGCTTACTTTAGAAGAACTTGTTTCTGTGCTTTTCACCGGTCACAATGTTCTCCAAAGTATTCAGAGCAGTTATAGTTCTTCTCTGTTTTAGTTCTTGGCTCACTTTCTACTGTGTGACTATAGATAGATCCAAGCACAAACTCATCACAAGTCTGGAGATGGGACTCTCTGTCATGGTACCGAAACTGCTGATGGTCACAGCCCTGGGATCCTTGGGCATTAGTGCCCCCTCCATTTTTTGCGATTGGAATCCAGCAGAACATAAATGGACATTTGACTAACAATCACATTGGAGAGGATGATGAAGTGATCCAGTTTAGTGTTGGTTTCCTCTATGGCATGGTTTTTATCAAATTCAGATGTTTCCTAACCCTCACGCTTACAGTAATCTCAATTGGTTTTTCTTTGGCCCCTCTTGAGACACATCTGGAGAATAAAACTCAATGCATCCGACTTCAATGGACAGCAGCTTAACACCCATTACAGAGCGTGTAGAACCAACATATTTCTTGTCATTTTATATGGGACATCCAATCTGTGTGCAGCCACAATGACCTTCTTTCCCATGTCATCTGTGAGTGTATGGACTACGATTGCTACTTTTTATACTTTGTTGTATCCTACTGTTCAAGCTGCCATTTTAATCTCAGGCAGTTCAAAACTGAAAAAGATTTGTCCTATGCATCAAACTGATCGTTTCATAGCTAAGGATGTCTGTTCCAAGTTACCCCCTCCCCCAATTAAACTCAGGGCAGCCCCGGGTGGCAAAAGCGCAACGTTGACGCTGATGTAGTGACGTCATTGCGTTTCGCTGCCGCGGGAGCTACAAAAAACCCTTGTTTGCTACCCAGAGTTGTCCCCTGATGAATCCGCAGTAAATACCACGGTGAAACGTGCGTCTTTAGGGTAAGCAGGCTACAGGGGTAAGCTTTCCCACTTTCTATATATGCCTTAAATGGTAAATTGAATATTCTATTAAATGTGGGATATCATGAATTTGATTACTTAGATTACTTTGACCCAATAATAGGGATTTTGAGAACAATATTTTTATATTGCTGTTTTGTCAAAACAATTGGTTTATTCGATTTTTGGAATCTCTATGCATTGATCCTGTGAAGATATAAATTTTATGATCAAACTAGACTGATGCTGTTTTAGTATATTATATATTAATATCTGGAGATACTCATATTGTACACTTGAAGGGGTCATTAATAGCAGCTTACATTCCCTGCATAGCCTGCTTTATTAGATTTGCTATACTTCATATCTTTTTTAAATCACTCATTATGTTTTTTAATTAATAAAGGGTTCTTCTTTTTCTTTAGTTTGTTGCTACACATTTAAAAATATAGTCTTGGATTCCTCTCTAAGTGTATGGGTGAGCGCCATCCAGTGCACATAAGAATTCCATTATTTACATTAATCATTTACTCTATTTCATTTAGGGATTTTTTTTTGTTCTTTCTATTTAATAACATATTAGCATGTATTAAGAAGGGTATAGAAGCCATGGAAGCAAATATAATACTGCCACTATACAAATCTCTAGTACGTCCTCATTTGGAATATGGAGTACAATTTTGGGCACCACTTCATAAAAAGGACATTTTAGAGCTGGAAAAGGTACAGAGGAGGGGACAAAACTAATAAGGGGAATGGAGGGGCTAAGTTATGAAGAAAGACTAAACAAATGAAACTTATTTTCTCTAGAAAAAAGGCGTCTAAGAGGAGATATGATTACCTTATATAAATACATCCAGGGTCAGTATAAAGATTTGTCGGGGGAGCTTTTTGTGCCAAGAGATTTTCAACTGACAAGAGGACATCCTGAGGTTAGAAGTAAAAAGATTCCACCTTAAAGAAAGAAAAGGGTTTTTCACAGCAAGGGTGGATAATCTGTGGAATTCTCTACCACAGGAGGTGGTGACAGTGGATTCGATAGATAACTTTAAAAGGGGACTGGATATATTTCTAATTAAAAAGGGAATTCAGGGTTATACTGGATAATGAGGGAGAGAATATTGATCCAGGGAGAAATCCGATCGCCAGTATCTGGGGTCAGAAAGGAATTCATTTTTTCCCCTTTGAGACGATTGGCTGAGTTTCATTTGTTTTGTTTTTTTCTGTTTGCCTTCCTCTGGATTACTGAATAATTAAAAAATAAAATAATTAAAAAATAGTTAGTTAACAACTAATTTATTAATAACTAATCCGCATATTGCAGATCAGAGGAGATCTTAAAAGGTTGAACTTGATGGACTGAAAGTCTTTTTTCAACCTTAATTACTATGTAACTATGTATGTGTGTCTGTGTGAGTCTGTATGTGAGTGAGAGTGTGTCTTTGTGAGTGTCTAAGTGTGTGCGTGTCTGAGTGTGAATGTGTGAGTGTTTGTGTCTGTGAGTGTGTATGTCTGTGAGTGTGTATGTCTGTGAGTGAGTGTGTGAATGTGCGAGCGTGTGTGTCTTAGTGTGTATGTCTGTGTGAGTATGTGAATGTGTGAGTGTGTATGTCTGAGTGTATATGTCTGTGTGAGTATGTTAATGTGTGAGTGTGTATGTCTGAGTGTATATGTCTGTGTGAGTATGTGA
The DNA here is from genome assembly GCA_027410445.1 of Discoglossus pictus. NCBI lineage: Eukaryota > Metazoa > Chordata > Amphibia > Anura > Alytidae > Discoglossus > Discoglossus pictus. The sequence continues at coordinate 2,063,632 of JAPZIH010000011.1, read as the reverse complement.
ATGTGTGAGTGTGTATGTCTGAGTGTATATGTCTGTGTGAGTGTGTGTGTCTGTGAGTGTGTATGTCTGAGTGTATATGTCTGTGTGAGTGTGTGTGTCTGTGAGTGTGTGAGTGTGTATGTCTGTGAGTGTGTGTGTCTGTGAGTGTGTATGTCTGTGAGTGTGTGAGTGTGTGTGTCTGTGAGTCTTTGTGTGTGTCTGTGAGTGTGTATATGTCTGTGAGTGTGTATATGTCTGTGAGTGTGTATATGTCTGTGAGTGTGTATATGTCTGTGAGTGTGTATGTCTGTGAGTGTGTGTGAATGTGTGAGTGTGGCTTGCATATACCTTTATTATTGAATAACTATTAACATGTGAATCTCTATAATCATTATTATGGAAAATGCCTAATTTCTGAAATGCAAATGTGACAGACTTCAGAGAGAGCATAAGCATCACAAATGTGCATCAGCTTCAAATGTCCACACAGGGTATTATATCAATACTCGGACAAGAGGAACGCACAAGCTGCAGAAAACATGCTTTCTCCTGCATGGACAATCAGTATAACTATAGCTGCAGCTGAGACCATTGTCAGCCATGTCTATAACTCATCAATGAGGATTCATCTCTGTGATAGCACCTAACATGATGTATTCCAGATAACTTGGCTCAGCTTTGGTGTTACCTTCGCTTTTTCTTGCTCCCTCAATGTTTAGTTCACTACCTAGATCTCCTTCTACTGTGTAACTATTTTCAGCTTAAAACACAAAGTCATCACTAGTCTGAAGATGACACTCTCTGCAGTGGTACCAAAGCTACTTCTGGCCACAGCCCCGGTGTCCATCTATATCTCGAATATTAAACATGTACCAAAACAGCAGATGGTGGGGAACCTTGAAACTAGTATAAAGGAAGGTGATGATGTGTTTCATTGCAGTTTTTATTATGTCCTCATTTCCATCCAATTTGGATGCTTTTTACCTCTTATTATAAGCTTAACTTCTACAGGTTTTATTTTAACCTCTCTTTTGGACATGTTCAGATAATAAAACTCAGAGTACCCGGCACGAGTGCTCTCTGGCTTGGGGCTCATTACCCAGCATGCAGGACCATAAAACTTATTTTCATTCTCTATGTGACTTTAAATCTTTCTGAAATAATAGCTGCCATCTCCACCAAGTCTTCTGTAAATATAGGGTCTGTTATTGTCTGCTTGTTATTATTGTATTCCACAGACCAGTCTATCATCCTTATCTATGGGACTCCTAAATTAAAAAGTAATTTCTGTAGGATTGCTCATTGCGGAGATACAGACACAGAGGACTGGAGGAAGTTATCTTCCATTTGTGGACATTACTAAACCCAATATAAGCTTTTTATATAATTTTTTTACTATGTATTAAAACTATATTGACCATACCTTTCTCTCCCTGAAGACTTCATGCATAAATCTAACTGCACACATAACCCAGCAAAAGGAGAGCTGTGACAGGACCTGAGGGTCTTAAAAACCTGATATAAATCTGACTGCACAAATAACCCTAAACAAGTAGAGCAATGGCAGGATCTGAGGGCCTAAATACACTGACATAAATCTGATTGCACACATAACCCTGTACAAGGAGAGCTGTGACAGGATCTGAGGGTGTGAATAACCTGACATAAATCTGACCACACGAAACCCAGCACAAGGAGAGAAGAGACAGCATCTGACGGCCTAAAAACCTGACATGAATCTGATTGCACACATAACCCTGTACAAGGAGAGCAATGAAAGGATCTGAGAGCCTAAATAACATGACATAAATCTGACTACACACATAACCCTGCACAAGGAGAGAAGAGACAGGATCTGAGGGCCTTAATAACCTGACATAAATCAGACTTCACACATAACCCTGTACAAGTGTAGTAGTGACAGGATCTGAGAGCCTGAATAATCTGTCATAAATCTGACTGCACACATAACCCTGTACAAGGAGAGCAATGAAAGGATCTAAGAGCCTAAATAACATGACATAAATCTGACTACACACATAACCCTGCACAAGGAGAGAAGAGACAGGATCTGAGGGCCTTAATAACCTGACATAAATCAGACTTCACACATAACCCTGTACAAGTGTAGTAGTGACAGGATCCGAGGGCCTGAATAACCTGACATAAATATGACTTCACACATAACCCTGTACAAGGAGAGAAGAGAGAGGATCTGAGGGCCTTAATAACCTGTCATAAATCAGACTTCACACATAACCCTGTACAAGGAGAGCAGTGACAGGATCTGAGGGCCTTAATAACCTGACATAAATCAGACTTCACACATAACCCTGTACAAGTGTAGTAGTGACAGGATCCGAGGGCCTGAATAACCTGACATAAATATGACTTCACACATAACCCTGTACAAGGAGAGAAGAGAGAGGATCTGAGGGCCTTAATAACCTGTCATAAATCAGACTTCACACATAACCCTGTACAAGTGTAGTAGTGACAGGATCTGAGAGCCTGAATAATCTGTCATAAATCTGACTGCACACATAACCCTGTACAAGTGTAGTAGTGACAGGATCTGAGAGCTTGAATAATCTGTCATAAATCAGACTTCACACATAACCCTGTACAAGGAGAGCAGAGATAGGATCCGAGGGCCTGAATAACCTGACATAAATATGACTGCACACATAAGCCTGTAAAAGTAGATAATTGACAGCATCTGAGGACTTGAAAAAACTGACATAAATCGGACCTGTCACTGCTCTGCTTTTTTAGGGTTATGTGTGCAGTCAGATTTATGTCAGGTTATTCAGGCCCTCAGGTCCTGTTGTTTTGGAGAAAACTAAAGTAGTTCTCGGAGATATCTGTCCCTGGCCAAATTACCAATATACAGATAGTGTGCACACCTTAGAGAAATAATACACCAACACAGAGTTCTGGTATAAAGCTTTCTCTCGCCTACTGTTTATTGAATCAGCCGCTATATATAACATTTAACAATCAGATAAATGTTGCAACTAAGCAAATCATCAGGTTTATTTGGTAATTCATTGGTTCTGTGATGTCTGCTTTTACAGAATCTCAACAAGGCATTGGGTTAGTGCATTAAGGAGTCTCTAGGTGTCATCCCACAGTGGGATGAGTCTTTCTCTCATTGGTCAGAAGGTTGGGACAAAGGGAAGATGGCATTCTCCTTCTTGTGTCCAAGGTGTGGTCGTCATCGTCACCCTTAGCAGACCGGAAGTAGTGTTGCCTACATCCTGTATGCAGGGAAGTGGCAAATCCTCCATCTTAGAGTCTCCAATAATCAACATTGTTAATAAGATTACGTAATACTGAAAAGAGAAAATGTATGAGTAGGGCAAACATAAAATGCATTTTCTTGTAGATCCTGATCCATAACAGGAACAGGATCTGAGGTCCTGAATCACCTGACATAAATTTAACTGCACACATAACCCTGCACACGGAGAGGGGTGACAGGATCTGAGAGATTTAATAACATGAAAACTCTCTGCCTACAGACATAACCCTACCAAAGGAGAGCAGAGACATGATCTGAGGGTCTTAATATCCTGATATAAATCTTTCCACACATAACCCTGCACAAGGAGAGCAGTGACAAAATCAGAGGACCTTAATAATCTGACATAAATCTGACTACACATAAAACTGCACAAAAAGAGCAGAGACAGGACCTAAGGGCCTGAGTAACCTAACATAACGCTGACTGCCCACATTGCCCTGTAAAAGGTGAGCAGTGACAACATTTTAGGGCCTGAATAAACTGACATAAATGTGACTGCACAAGGAGAGCAGAGACAGGATCTGAGGGCCTTAATAACCTGACATAAATCTGACTGCACACATAACCCTGCACAAGGAGAGCAGTGACAGGATCTTAGGGCCTTAATAACCTGACATAAATCTGACTGCACACATAACCCTACACAAGGAGAGCAGTGATAGAATCTGAGAGATTTAATAACCTAAAATAACTCTGCCTACAGATATAACCCTGCCAAAGGAGAGCAGAGACATGATCTGAGGGTCTTAATAGCCTGACATAAATCTTACTAAAGACATAACCCTGTACAATGAGAACAGTGACAGGATCTGAGGTCCTGAATAAAGTAAAATAAATCTGACTGCATACATAACCCTGTAAAAGAGAGCAGTGATGGGATCTGAGGGCCTGAATAACCTGACATAAATCTGACTGGATACATATACCTTTACAAGGGTAGTAGTGACAGTAACTGAGAACCTGAATAATCTGACATAAATTTGACTGCACACATATCCCTGCACAAGAAGAGCAGTGACAGGATCTGAGGTCCTAAATAGCTGGATATAAATCTGACTGCACACATAACCCAGCACAAGGAAAGCAGTGACAGGATCTGAGGGTCTTAATAACCTGACATAAATCTGACTGCACACATAAACCTGCACAAGGAGAGCAGTGACAGGATCTGAGGGCCGGAATAACCTGACATAAATATAAAGAGATTACCTACTTTTTAAAGAATTTTCCTAATTTACAAAACCTCAAACCTTCGAGGAGCATCCTTTCTCCTTGTCTATTTTTCAGCACTATTGAAAAATAAACTGAAGATAAGCGCCAAGGATCTAAAGACACAATTTAAAAACATAGAAAAAGATTTTAAAGGGATGTGAAAAATTGGATCAGGCTTCTTGTCTTAAGAATATTGTATTTGATATATATCACAATTACTTTTTATAATTTCTTATCTTTTATTTAATTGCTTAAAAGTGTGTTTCAAAATGTTCCTGTTTTCTAATCCAGAAGTGCAGTTAGATATACAATTAATATGTATATATATATATATATATATATATATATTTATTTATATATATTTGTAGTAGGGACCCTCTCCCCTGGTAGCTCATGTGTGGCCAAAGCTACATCATCTTGGCCTGAAAAGAGGTCCAAGCCATAGAAAGGAGTGTTGTGAAAAAAGGGGAGAGGTGGGTGTGTTGACTGTCAGCGTGCTTGGTGAAGACAAGTGAGTGGGGTTTAAATAGGTGGCGTAGGGAGTAGGGCCCTCGCACAATTTCAGGTGCTCACCTGATTATTTGTAGTAGAGACCCTCTCCCCTTGTATCGGGTGTGTGGCCAAAGCAGTTCATCTTGGTCTGAAAAAAGGGCCAAAAATTGTCTAGACATTTATGGAGTAAGCCATTTGGAGCTTCTCTTAGCTCAAGTTTGGGTCAGATATGTATCTGGCATAGCATTTGGTTTTCTACAGTCCAAAAGATTTTAAGACATGGACGGGTGTTTTATTACGGGAAGCTGATTAGGCTGTTACGTTTCTGAAGGAGTGGCCCAAGTAGTTAAAGGGGTTCTGGCTTAGGCGGGCGAAGACTAGTTTGATGTAGTGGGTTAGTGTGGTTGTTTATAGTAGCTGGCTTGAGATGCTTAGTAATGGGTGAAGTCTTGGTTTGTGGTGTAATGCTTAATGGAGATGGCGAAGAGTGGTGTCTTGGCACCGTGGGCCTGTGCTAGGATAGTAGGTTATGGTTACTGGAGTGCGGCTGGTGTGAGTGAATGATAGGGTGATTTTTCATGTGTCTTTAATGTCTTTGTCCTGTTTGGTAAGGTATACAGCTTGAGATTGGGATGTGGTGCATTCGTTTGGACATAGGAATACAAAAAAGGCCATTATTGAGGCGGCTGAGATAGTAAGGGATATGACGTTGCCGAATGGGTTTGGTGAAAGGTTCGGAGGTTCGGAGAGTTTGACTGGGGAGAGGATAGGAGAGGAGGTGGAAGTGGGCTCCTGTGGGATAGGTTTTAATTGTGGATGGGTGGAGGTGTAGGGTGATTTGGCGGGCTGCAAAGGCCAAAAAGTTGGTGAGTACATGAATGAGGCGAGGGATGGCATGAGCGACTGGTGTAGTGCAACTGGTGTAGAGCTACTGGTAAGGCACAGAGGAGCGCCTGAGATGGAGTGACTGGTGTGGAGCAACTGTTGCAGAGCAACTGGGTAGGGTGCAGAGCGGCTGAGACTAAGTGACTGGTGTAGAGCAACTTGTGTAGAGTGACTGGTTAGGGCGCAGATCGACTAGTGTAGAGTGACTGGTGCAGAGCGACTGGGTATGGCGCAGAGCGCCGGAGACTAAGTGACTGGTGTAGAGTGACAGGTGTAGATTGACTGGGTAGGGTGCAGAGCACCTTACACTAAGTGACAGGTGTAGAGCGACTGCTGTAAAGTGATTGGTGTAGAGCAACTGGGTAGGGCGACTGGGTAAGGCGACTGGGTAGGGCGCAGAGCGCCTGAGATTAAGTTACTGGTGTAGAGCATCTGTTGTAGAGTGGCTGGTGTAGGGCGACTGGGTAGGGTGCAGAGTACCTGAGACTAAGTGACTGGTGTAGAGCAACTGGTGTAGAGCGACTGGTGTAGAGTGACTGGTGTAGGGTGACTGGTGTAGGGTGACTGGTGTAGGGCAACTGGGTAGGGTGACTGGGTAGGGCACAGAGCACCTGAGACTAAGTGACTGGTGTAGAGTGACTGGTGTAGAGCAACTGGTGTAGAGCAACTGGTGTAGAGCAAATGGGTAGGGTGCAGAGCGTCTGAGACTAAGTGACTGTTGTAGAGCAACTGATGTAGAGCGACTGGGTAGGAAGCAGAGCGACTGGTGTAGAGTGACTAGGTTGGGTGCAGGGCACCTGAGACTAAACGACTGGTGTAGAGCAACTGGTGTAGAGCGCCTGAGAGACTGGTGTAGAGCGACTGGTGTAGAGCGACTGGTAGGGCACAGAGCACCTGAGCCAGAGCAACTGGTACAGAGCGACTAGTGCAGAGCGACTGGGTAGAGTGACTAGGTTGGGTGCAGGGCACCTGAGACTAAGCAAATGGTGTAGATCAACTGGTGTAGAGCGCCTGAGAGACTGGTGTAGAGCAACTGGTGTAGAGCGACTGGGTACGGCGCAGAGCACTTGAGACTAAATGACTGGTGTAGAGCGACTGGTGTAGAGCGACTGGGTAGGGAGTAGAGCGCCTGAGAGACCGGTGTAGAGCGACTGGTGTAGAGCGACTGGTGTGGTGCAGAGCGCCTGAGACGGAGCAACTGGTGCAGAATGACTGGTGCAGTGCGACTGGGTAGAGGGCAGAGTGCCTGAGCGACTGGTGTAGAGCGACTGGGTAGGGCGCAGAACGCCTGAGCGACTGGTGTAGAGTGACTGGTGTGAAGCGACTGGTGTAGAGTGTAGACTGGGTAGGACGCAGAGCGCAGAGACGGGCAGCAGGAGTGAGATGAGGTGGGCAGCAGGAGTGAGATGAGACTGGGTAGGTAGGAAAGGCAGGTAGATGGGGGTGCAGGGACTTACTGAGCCAGAGAAGCATGAGGATTCGCAGTGAGGACAGGAGACAACGAGTGAGCAGACCGGCAGAGGTTCCCCAAACAAACTGGCTGTCAGCGTGCTTGATGAAGACTGGTGAGTGGGGTTTAAATAGGTGGCATGAGGAGAGGAACCCTCCTACAATTTCAGGTGTTCACCTAGTTTTTAGTGATGTCGCGTACATAAAATTTTCGGTTCGCAAACCGCGAACGCGAACGGCCGCAAATGTTCGCGAACCGGCGAACCCGGCGAACCGCAATAAACTTCAATGGGCAGGCGGATTTTAAAACCCACAGGGACTCTTTCTGGCCACAATAGTGATGGAAAACTTGTTTAAGGGGACTAACACCTGGACTGTGGAATGCCGGAGGGGGATCCATGTCAAAACTCCCACGGAAAATTACATAGTTGATGCAGAGTCTGGTTTTAATCCATAAAAGGCATAAATAACCTAACATCCCCCTTCATCATCATCCTCCCCTGTATCTCTTTACCCCCTCCCTCATCATCCTCCCCTGTGTCTGTTTCTCCCCTCCCTCATCATCCTCCCCTGTGTCTCTTCCCCCCTCCCTCATCATCCACCCCCTCCCTTGATGATAAGGGGGGGAAGAGACACAGGGATAAGTGTGAGGGGTGTTGGGGTAAGGGGTGTTAGGGATAAGGGTGAGGGGGTTAGGTGTTAGGGTGAGGGGTGTTAGGGCTAAGTGTGAGTGGTGTTAGGGTGAGGGGTGTTAGGGAAAAGTGTAAGGGGTGTTAGGGTGAGGCAAGTTAGGAATAAGTGTGAGGGGTGTTAGGTCTTAGGGATAAGTGTGAGAATGTTAGGGTTAGGTGTTAGGTTGATGGGTGTTATGGATAAGTGTGAGGGGTGTTAGGGTTACGGTAAGGGGTGTTAGGGATAAGTGTGATGGGTGTTAGGGTAAGGGATGTTAGGGTTAGGTGTTAGGGTAAGGGCTGTTAGGGATAAGTGTAAGGGGAATTAGGGTTAGGTGTTAGGGTGAGGGGTGTTAGGGATAAGTGTGGGGGGTGTTAGGTCTTAGGGATAAGTGTGAGAATGTTAGGGTTAGGTGTTAGGGTTGATGGGTGTTAGGGATAAGTGTGATGGGTGTTAGGGTAAGGGATGTTAGGGTTAGGTGTTAGGGTGAGGCATGTTAGGAATAAGTGTGAGGGGTGTTAGGTCTTAGGGATAAGTGTGAGAATGTTAGGGTTAGGTGTTAGGTTGATGGGTGTTATGGATAAGTGTGAGGGGTGTTAGGGTAAGGGGTGTTAGGAATAAGTGTGAGGGGTGTTAGGGTTAGGTGTTAGGGTAAGGGTTGTTAGGGATAAGTATAAGGGGTGTTAGGGTTAGGTGTTAGGGTGAGGAGTGTTAGGGATAAGTGTGAGGGGTGTTAATGTAAGGGGTGTTAGGGATAAGTGTGAGGGGTGTTAGGGGTTAGGGTGAGGGGTGTTAGGGATAAGTGTAAGGGATGTTAGGGTTAGGTTTTAGGGATAAGTGTGAGGGGTGTTAAGGATAAGTGTGAGGGGTGTTAGGGTTAGGGTGAGGGGTGTTAGGGATAAGTGTGAGGGGTGTTAGGGTTAGGTGTTAGGGTGAGGGGTGTTAGGGATAAGTGTAAGGGGTGTTAGGGTTAGGTGTTAGGGTGAGGGATTTTAGGGTTAGGTGTTAGGGATAAGTGTGAGGGGTGTTAGGGTTAGGGTAAGTGGTGTTAGGGATAAGTGTGAGGGGTGTTAGGATTAGGGTGAGGGGTGTTAGGGATAAGTGTGAGGGGTGTTAGTGTTAGGTGTTAGGGTGAGGGGTGTTAGGGATAAGTGTGAGGGGTGTTAGGGTTAGGTGGTTGGGTGAGGGTTGTTAGGGTTAGGTGTTAGGGAGAAGTGTGAGGGGTGTTAGGGTTAGGATAAGGGGTGTTAGGGATAAGTGTGAGGGGTGTTAGGGTTAGGGTGAGGGGTGTTAGGGATAAGTGTGAGGGGTGTTATTGTTAGGTGTTAGGGTGAGGGGTGTTAGGGATAAGTGTGAGGAGTGTTAGGGTTAGGTGTTAGGGTGAGGGATGTTAGGGTTAGGTGTTATGGATAAGTGTGAGGAGTGTTAGGGTTAGGGTGAGGGGTGTTAGGGATATGTGTGAGGGGTGTTAGGGTTAGGTGTTAGGGTGAGGGGTGTTAGCGATAAGTGTAAGGGGTGTTAGGGTTAGGTGTTAGAGTGAGGGATGTTAGGGTTAGGTGTTAGGGATAAGTGTGAGGGGTGTTAGGGTTAGGGTAAGGGGTGTTAGGGATAAGTGTGAGGGTGTGTTAGGGTTAGGTGTTAGGGTGAGGGTGTTAAGGATAAGTGTAAGGGGTGTTAGGGTGAGGCATGTTAGGAATAAGTGTGAGGGGTGTTAGGGTTAGGTGTTAGGTTGATGGGTGTTATGGATAAGTGTGAGGGGTGTTAGGGTTAGGTGTTAGGGTGAGGGGTGTTAGGGATAAGTGTAAGGGTGTTAGGGTTAGGTGTTAGGATGAGGGATGTTAGGGTTAGGTGTTAGGGATAAGTGTGAGGGGTGTTACGGTTGGGTGCTAAGGTGAGGGGAGGATGATGTTAAGGGGGGGAAGAGACACAGGGGTGTCCTTGCAGCAGAGATCAAAAGAGTCCTTCAGGACTGTATTGCACACTGTGTACAATAGCCTAGCTATGGTTTTCCCTATTGATGCAGTATCACCTACACTCAGCCTCCTCTCAGTAAGACTGCAAGTTAGTTATGATTCCAAAATGGCTGCTGTCCATGAGTTAGAAGGGTCTGGAAGGCAGGGTATGATGCTGATTGGCTGGAATGTGTCTGCTGACTGAGTTGCAGGGTCAAAGTTTGCTGAATGATAAAGTATAGGGGGCGGGTCGAATATCGCATATGTTCGCAGTTCGCCGCGAACGCGAACATGCTATGTTTGCCGGGAACAGTCCGCCGGCGAACTATTCGTGACATCTCTACTGGTTTTATATATATACTAGCGAATTGCCCGTCAAAAAATGACGGCAATGAAATTGTAAGTGAGCTAAGGGTGTTTGGTGCATAATAAGGAAATATTTAATACATTAATAAATTAATATACTTTACGTACTTTGAAGCATTGTGTTAAAGAGCTGGCAATCTGTTTTGAGGTTGCTGCAGCATTAGTGGTGTGGAGCTGCTGTGTAAGCGTGCTGAATGTGTACAGTGTAATAGTGTGCATGGGCGAGACCAAACCGTTAGCGTAGTTGTGTACTCCCGCATTGTCGTAAAATGGCGGTAAATGTGTGGTATGCGTCTTAGCAAAATATCCGTAGGTCTTTTGTGGTGTTTTGCAAGTTTCTTGTGTTGTTTTGCGTGTTTAGAGTGCTGTAGCCTCGTTTTCGTTTTGTTTGGCGGCCATTTTTTCGCTCTCAGAAACAATTTTTTTGTGTCTAAACTCTTTTATTTTGAGTTAAATGAAGGTGTAAGTTCCTTGAGGTCCTGGATGCTCCCTCTTGCTGTAGGTAAGCTTTTTATGTATGTGCTGTGTGTATTTATTGTGTTTTGAATTTGTTCATGTTCGAGGGTTGCGGCCGATTTTTGCGAGGTCGTAATGAGTGGTAACGTGTCTCGTATGTGTTTTGTGGTGTTTTGCTTGTTTCTTGTGGTGTTTTACGTGTTTAGAGTGCTGTAGTCTCGTTTTCGTTTTGTTTCGTCAGCCATTTCTTGCTTAGAGAATCTTTTAGCGTGTAAACTGTTTTATTTTGAGTGAAATTAAGGTGTAAGTTGCTTTTTTGAGGTCCTGGATGCTCCCTCTTGATGTAGGTAAGCTTTTTATGTATGTGCTTTGTGTATTTATTGTGTTTGGAATTTGTTCATGTTCGCGGGTTGCAGGCGATTTTTGCGAGGTCGTAATGAGTGGTAACGTGTGTCGTATGTTGTTTGCGTTGCGAGGTAAAGTTTGCGAGGGTCGCAGTTGCTGTTTTGTGTTGTTTGCGTTCGAACGTAAAGTTTGCGAGGGTCGCAGTTGCTGGCAAGGAGCGCCTTCGGCGCTCCATGCCAGCAACTGAGTCCCCCGCTTCAGCTGAGATACAGCTGATAATTTTCAAATATTACATTAGGTATAAGCTGTGTTGTTTTGCGCTGTTCTGTTGTTTCCGACTCTCCGTGACCACATGGACTGTAACACACCAGAACATCTTTATGTCCATGGTCCTGCTGATCCACTTGGTATTCATGGCAGAGATAATGAGGTGGGTTACCAGTTCCTTCTACAGTTGGCCACAGCATACAGCTCCTGGCATTCCTAGGTGGTCTCCCATCCCAGTACTGACCAGACCCAACCCTGCTCAGCTTCAGAGTGGTGTGACCTCTTGCGTTCCTGACTTGGAATCAAACCCAGATTGACAGTGGTGGAAGCACCGAGTCCTAACCACTAGACCACCAGGGAAGCCCCATAAACGATATACTATATTATATTATACTAATTAAACACAGATGTACAATTTTTGATTTAGGAAACATTTAAATGTTTTTTTATGTAGAAGACAAAATTTGAAAAATATTTCCCTTTTTCTGCATCTTGTTAAGAAAACATGTATCAGATGAGATGAAGCGTATGCCCTTTATTTAGCATGATCCATTCACTGCACCACAGACATGCAAATCTGATGGATTAAAGCTACGATGAACTCTGGAATAAATCAGATTTTGCATATGTCATTGCTTCCATGATACTATAAATATATCATCTGTTTAGTTTATCATAACATCAAGGTACAATCAAGAAGTGAAAGAAGCATCCTAGAGAGATAAAACATGATGTCTCCATCATTGATAACTTTGGTGATCATTGTTACTGCTGTAATCCTTTTTGGATTCATATCCAACTCATTTATAATGGCTGTGAGTTTACGAGAGCAGAACGGATGCCTCAGGATGAGCCCCAGCAGTCTCATCCAATTTTCTCTGGGGCTAACCAATGTAATTCATAGCAGCAATTATTTTCCATCGTGCTTACCAGAGAAGTCAGTTTACCTGTTGTTTTCTGTATGACTTTCTTATTCTACCTGAGTTTTTGGTTCACTGCCTGGCTCTGCACCATGTACTGTGTAAGTGTTGTCAACTTCAAAAACAAAGTCCTGACAAATCTGAAGATGAGGCGATCTGCTGTGGTACCAAGGTTACTGCTGGTCACAGTTCTGGGATCCTTCCTCCTCAGCATTCCCATCATTTGGAACGTTCACCAACCAGGTCTGATAACGGGAAATGTTTCAGGCAATTCCAGTGAACATGGTAAAGTAAAGTATGGTCTTAATACCCAATATGCCAGAATTTCCATTATATTTCAATGTGCTTTGCCCATTATTATAGCCATAACCTCCATTGGTTTCACTTTGGCCTCTCTCTTGGGGCATGTCCGGAGGATGAAACTCAGTTCTTCTCTTTCCAGTGCTCCCCACCTCGAGACTCATTACAGAGCTTGTAGGACAATGATACTTCTTGTCATCCTCTATATAACTTTCAATGCAGTTAAAATAATCGCTTCAAATTCTGAAAAATCTACTGGAGATGTGAGGACCACCGTCTTCTGGTTCTTGATCATGTTATATCCTTCAGAACAGTCTGTGATTCTCATATCAGGGAGCTCCAAACGGCCTTTGTAAGGATTGCCCAGTACTTTAAGAAATAACCACTTCATATTAATGTGTGGATGAAGAATAATGCCCACCTTCTAAGCTGTCTATAATAATATGAAATAATGTGAGATTCATTTCTCATAATGCTTCAAATGCCTCTAAACTGTTTGCATGCATTCTTACTGACCTGAAGGAATGTCCTTCTATATAAATGTCTGCTGGAGAAAAGTAGCGATATCTTTAATTATTATAATCTTGCACCTACTGAAAGCTGGAAATTACAGGCAGCTTGTTATATACAAGCCCAAGACATTGATATGCTGTAGAATGACAGGTTTTTATGATCCATAAAAGGGGTAATACAGAGTACACAGTATCCCTCACTTGCCTGGAAGAAAAAGATTAAATCATGGATGACTGCTATGCATGAAATAAAGACAAACTGCTGGGAGAGACCAAGAAGGCGAAACTCATACTTTAAATATTGTTACAATTCTATGTGTGAACCAAAGAGACACCAGAGATCCAGGTATATTACCAGGAAAAGATGAGAGGTCCAGTGGTCATGTCTGCTCAAGCCAACTAGTGATCCAGATATGTGCCATGTGGAAGCCAAGAACATCAAGAACCCAAACCATTGGACCTTGCAGGACCAACATATTTTGTTCCCTCTGGTTCCTGCTCGTTGCAATAATGTCTGAACTATATCTGTATAGATGAATAGTTATAAAGAAAAGGATGTGAAACAGACATTTTGTACTAATATATTATCTTAAAAAAACATAACATGTTGTTTTAATAATATTAATAATAATAATAATAATAATAATATTACATTATAATTACTTAAGTAAACTTCTTAACATAATATATGTTATATTTTCTTCCAAAACAACATCATATGTTTATGTATAGCTCTGATTATCCCATTATGAACCATTTTGTCCAATTTATACCCAGAATAAGCAGTTGGTAATAGGGCAATTTCGTATGTACAGTATGTATACAACAATCATTTAGCATATAGTGAGCACTAGAGTGAGAAAAGCTCTCCACTGTACAGAGTACAGAAAATGAATAATACATTAATAAGCCCATTTGCATGTCTAAAAGGCGGGGACATGCAAATGAGAATACAATGTGCCTCACTCTTTTAATCCAAAAATAGTAACTTTGCTTTGCTTAATAGCTGTTTAATACAGTGGGCATATGCTTTAAGGGAGCAATGTATGAAGTTGCTATTTTTGGATTAAAAGAGTGAGGTACATTGTATTCTCATTTGCATGTCCCCGCCTTTTAGACATGCAAATGGGCTTATTAATGTATTGTTTGTTCTCTGTACTCTGTACGGTGGAAGCTTTTCTCACTCTAGTGCTCACCATACACTAAATGATTGTTGTGGAATACCCAACCCTACAAAATCTATTGCACAAACCAGAATCTGCCTCATACTGATAATAGCCAAAAGCTTGAAACAGGACTGTATATGAGTGATTCTTGGTTTGTGCAAAATCCAACCCAGTGCTTTACTTAAAAGCTATTTAATCTGGCGGGCATATGCTTTAAGGGAGCAATGTATAAAGTTACTACATTTGGATTAGAAGAGTGAGGTACCTTTTATTCTCATTTGCATGTCCCCGCCTTTTAGACATGCAAATGGGCTTATTAATGTATTATTCATTTTCTGTACTCTGTACAGTGGAGATGTGTGTTTTATATATATATATATATATATATATATATATATATATATATATATATATATATTTATTTATATATATATATATATATATATTTATTTATTTATATATATATATATATATATATATATATATATGATCTTTTAGCATAAGTGACTACCTGTATAGAATTACTACTGCTCCACATTCCTCTCTTACCCTCCAATCAGCCTATGTTACGTACTGATGTATGAACTCCATATGATAATTTTTATTTTCTACTAATTTCATGTGTTATACAACTGGGTCCATGTAGATTATTGATTAATTGTACCTTAAATATGCATGTAATTTCCCCATTTCATGTTATTCTAATATTGTTTACTTTCTAATATTTATTGATGGTGTGATATGTAGTTATAGATTTGAAATGTACATATCTTATTTTACATTAAGCTTTCAATTTTATTTGCATACTTTATCTAACTCATTAAAGCAAGTGTGTACATGTAATGTTGTAAGTACCGAGCATTGGGATAATTATGCAAATGATATGGATAAGGACTTCAATTAGACTGAGCTAATACTTGCTAGAAATATATGAATGATAATATATAGCCAGATGACTTTATCACAGGTTTGATAACATCTTTGTAAATAATACTTGTGTTTGATTGGTGTCTGTTATAATAAAGTGATTTGGCTCAAGGAATTGTCTTTGTGACTTCATAATTAATGCAAGATTTGAAACACATCAAGTTCCACAGAGTAAGTTTATTTTTAGAAACTTAAATGACGGAAAGTGAAAAAAGACAATATTGTCCAAACAAAGTCGATAGAAAGTAGAAATGGGAAAGTTACATAGACTTTTGGTCCATGATGACATATGAAGTTCTATTTCTCTTCGGGTGCCCTGCATACTTACACTGTGTAGATGCTTTAGTGAAAACCTACTATTAAAATGTGTACAAAACAAGCCAAGAGAAGGTTTGGCAATGACCCAGTGTCTTTGGATCTAAAAAGATTTTCATAGGATTTCCTGCAATTAATAATTCAGCAGGTTAAGTAATTCAACTGGTCAAGTAAGTCTGGCCCAAACCCAACACATCACATCACCCAAAGAACATAATCACAGTGAAACATGGTGGTGGCAGCATCATGCTGTGGGGATGTTTTTTCAGCAGCCGGGACTGGGAAACTGGTAAGAGTTGAGGGAAAGATGGATGGTGCAAAATACAGGGATATTCTTAAGCAAAACTCTGTGCTTGATTTGAGGCTAGGATGGAGTTTCACCTTCCAGCAGGACAATGACCCCAAACACACTGCCAAAGCAACACTTGGGGGGTTTAAGGGGATATATGTAAATGTGTTGGAATGGCCGAGTCACAGCCCAGACCTCAATCCAATAGGAAATCTGTGGTCAGACTTAAAGATTGCTGTTCACAGGAGCAAACCATCCAACTTGAAGGAACTGGAGCAGTTTTGCAAGGAGGAATAGGCAAAAATCCCAGTGGTAAGATGTGGCAAGCTCATAGAGACTTATCCAAAGTGACTTGGAGCTGTGATTGCCACAAAAGGTGGCTCTACAAAGTATTGACTTTAGGGGGGTGAATAGTTATGCAAATTGACTTTTTCTGTTATTTTGTCCTATTTGTTGTTTGCTTCACAATAAATAAAAAAAAACATATTTAATGTTGTGGCATGTTTTGTAAATGTAATGATGCAAATCCTCAAACAATCCATGTTAATTCCAGGTTGTGAGGCAACAAAACATGAAAAATGCCAAGGGGGGTGAATACTTTTGCAAGGCACCTTACATTTTACTAGACTTTTTTTCTTTATACCAAATAATTCCTGAGAATTAGAATATTATTTTGGGGCTAATGTGTGTCTCAATGTACTCATTTGCGGGTCAGAATACTTGATAAGTGTGACGTGGGGCTCTAACTGAGTGACAACATTGGGTGTAATTGCTTTGGCCACCACAAAGACAGACAGATAGACTGTGATTCTAATATACACATCAAAACAGCTAAATAGTATATGGGAGCTGCTCCTTTGCATAAAAATGTAGCTTAGGTATTATAGAGTCTCTCAGAAATTATCCACTTTAGAAATAGATAGATAATACAATGTATAGCCCGTTTTAATACTTTTGAAGACTAAACTAAAAATAGAAATGTTTTTTGGGTAACAGAGCCACTAAGTAGATTTTCAGTCAAATATGACTCATACAGTTTTGTTACGGCTCATTTGCTGAAATGAACAAAACCATTTTCTTACTGCTCTGAGACCTTCATTTGAAACAAAGAGAACACACTGTGACTCCCATAGTGTCTTTCACTTGCTTCCCATATCCATTTGTAGTCTATACAGGAATACATTGTATCAGTGGTCTACTTGCCCTTATCTCTGGCTTGTGTTGCTCACCCATGTCTGTGTTGTATGAACAAGAGCTCATTAGTAAAACGAAGGCCGGGCCGCTCTCCTTACAATGTAACACAAAGCTCTCGCACATTTGAATATCTCCACTGATGCTTTGCATTGGCAGTGTTGGGTTAACTATTTGTTTGTTGCAGGTAAATCGGTAAACAAACAAATGAGACACATCAGAAAACAAGACTTGAAGTTATGTCTGTATATCTCAGCAGGAATATGTCAATAACTTATATTACTAATGGAAAGTAAGTACCCCTCATTATTGTGAGCTCACACTCAACATTGGCAGCTGCAGCCAATATAATTGTATTAATGTAATTCTGTCAACATAACTGGTTCTGCATTTGGCAAATGTATGTAATTATACAATATTTTATATTTTAAGGATACAATTATCAATGGTTCTCACTTTATTGAGTTCAGCATCAACATCTACATGACCTGTCCCTAAGATCTCAAACTTTGTGATTAAATGACTTGGAGGGTTCCCTATTTGTTAATAATAAAATATACTACTTAATAGTTGATTTGCATATTTAAACATAATTTTATTAACACATGCTTAAAAGCTCTCTTTTTAATCATTTAAACTTTCCAAACATTCCCTGCAAAAGTCCATCCCCTGAAGCTAATAGTTCTGCACATAGTTTCCTATAGTTCTTGATGTACTAGACAATCACAGACTGTGTCTCAGCACCATGTCTCTGAATTGCAATCATGGACTAAATAGCAAAGATTGATACTGAATATTATTGTAAAACTAGCGACTAAACGTCAAAAAATGATGGTCAATAACATTTTAAAGCTGGGAATGCTGTTTGCCGCCCAATGTGAGTCTCTGACACTCTTAACATTTTTCTTATCTACAAAGAAGTATAAAAAATAAAAAATTTTTTATTTTTTTAACATTGAACTGGTATTTCAATATTGAATCCAGAGGAAGGCAAACAAAAAAAAACTTGGTCAATTGTTTCACAGTGGGCAAAAAAATGAATTCCTTCCTGACCCCATTAACTGGTGATTGGATTACTACCTGGATCAATACTTCAAACAAATTATCATTCTCCTACTAACATGAATCCTTATTTACATACAATGAAACAACTTTTCAGTCCTTTGAAAACAGAATTTTAACATTACAAACATGAACTTAATGTATTAAAATGTAAACAGTAAATTTAAGAAAATGCAAGGTAACTGTTTTGTGGGGCCAATCCTGGTAAAAGTCACTTCCAAGACATTACATTATTTTTTTGTTTTGTATGTCAAATTGGTTCCCTTAAAAATAGCCCAGCAGACTTGTAATTTCTTTTTATTCTTGTAGTTGTTTAAAATGGCACATAGAGTTTCCTAAGTGAAATACTGGTCCTCTAAAAAGAGACCGCAAGACATCAAAGTTCATCCCGGGGTATAACCACTGTTCTCTATGTTTTTTGCCATTTAATAGAGTTTCCATAGCGGAATAGTGGTCCTCTAAAAAGAGCCTGAGTGACATAAAATTGCTTCCTGAAATAAAACCACTGTTCTCTATATTTTTGTTTTGTTTTTTGTTTTACAAATTTGTCGTACATATAAGAGCACTATTGCTTATTTCATTGGATTATTTGTAGATTAGTTTTATTTTGTTTTATTTTTGTAATTTAATTTACAGTACTTCATAGTAGACAATGTTTTTTGTAAAAATGCGTCCTTCATCTAATAAATCACCCTAACTTTGGTTGTTTTCAATATAAACTTGAATTTCTTCTGGATTCTTGCATCTTGAAAATGCAACATACATTTGGTCATGGGTAAATACTGGTTCTTCTAAAAAGATTCCAACGGATTTAAAAGTTTGTCCTTGTGATTTAATAATGGTCATGGCAAATTCCATGATGATGAGAAATTGTCTTCTCTGAAGTCCAAAAGGCAAGCTACTTTCATTTGGTTCTAAATCTATTCTTGGTATGAAAACTCTTTCACCTTTATGGGTACCATTGAGAAGTTTTGCATTTATGAAACAGTCTTTTAGTTATTGAATATTTAATCTAGTCTCATTACATAGTCCTTTTTTGGGGTTCATATTTCACAGTAACATGACACTTGCACCTTTTTTGTAGCTGCAAAATATGTGGTGGCATTCCAGATGGAGTTAATGAATTATTAAATTCAGTTGAAAAGTTTGTCTGAGTTTCTTTGTCATCACCAAGTACACAATCAGCACTGTGATCATTTTTTTGTGGTGCATCTATTAATTTTAGTGATTTATTATTGAAAAGCAATGCATCTTTATTTTTGGATGTTAATATTACTTTGGTTGCAAGCTCTGCATAATCGTCATTACTTAATTGTATTTTGGAATATAGCCGATACAATGTCTTGTTTGTAAATCATTTGCAATGGAATTTCCATGGTATCATTGGGTAAATTATGAATTTGTTCTGGTTTTCCTTCTTCAATTTTGATGAGCCAATCATTGAATTAATTCTGTCATTCTGATCTAACATTTTGTTCTAATTTGAGGTAGGTAAAGAGTTTCCATAGTGTGCTTGACTGAATAATTTTTTCTACAATGTCTGTGCATTTTCTATGGACAACAGTTGTTTGCCTAAAATCTCCACCTTACAATATCACCTTTCCACCAAAAGGCAAATCATTATCCATGACTTCACACAACAAACGGTCAATAGATTACAGCGCATGGCATGACATCATTGTAGCTTCATAAATTATAATTAATTTACTATTCTTAATTTTTTTTGCTTGTAAAGATGTAATTCGAATATCCGACACTGATTTTGCGAGAATGGGAACTGGCAGTTTAAATCCACTTTGCACAGTCCTTCCATAAAAAGTGCTGCAATTCCTGTTGTTGCAAAAAGCAGTGCTATTTGACCTTGCATAAACGAAACTCATCATTAAATTATATAGATACGTTTTCCTGATCCACCAGATCCATCTAGATATAAATAACGCTCTTTGAGCAAGTCATCCTCTAGTACACTTTTTATGGAGTTAAATTATTATTATTTTAGTTTATTTATAAAACGTCCACATATTCGGTAGCACTGTACATAAAATAGGTTCAGACAAAGATAAATACAGATTAACATTTTGCAAAGGAAGGAGGGCCCTGTCTTTGAGCTAGGAATCCAATGTCCATGGTGAATTCCCAAAGTACTTAGGATAGAAACTTGCAGACTTACAATCTAAGGTATAGTGAGTGGTAAAAGAGGGAGAGAGATGTGATAAGTGTGGAAGGTGTGGAAGTGTGGAAGGTGATACGCTTCTTTAAAGAAATGCGTTTTAAGTGCGGTTTTAAATGTTTTGAGGCAAGAGGATAATCTGGTAGAGTGAGGCAAGGAGTTTCAGAGACTCTTGGCAGCACGAGAAAAGTCCTGGAGGCAGGAGTGAGAGGAGGTGATGAGATTTGTAGAAAGAAGAAGGTCATTAGCAGAACGAAGAGGGCGGGTGGGGAAGTATTTGGAGATGAGAGCAGAGCTGTAAGGGGGAACATTATTGTTGAGGGCTTTGTAAGTTAGGTCATGATTTTAAATGTTATTCTTGAGGCTAAGGGAAGCCAGTGGAGTGATTGACAGAGAGGTGATGCCGACACTGAACGTTGTGTACAGAAGATGAGTCCAGCAGAGGCATTCATAATGGATTGAAGTGGAGACAGTCGGGTGGTGGGTAGGCCAACAAGAAGCGAGTTGCAGTAGTCTAGTCGAGAGATGATGAGAGAGTGTATAAGGATTTTAGTTGTGTCTTGTGTATGATAGTGACGAATTCTGGAGATGTTTTTTAGATGGAGAAGACAAGATTTAGGTAGTGATTGTATGTGAGGGATGAAAGACAGAGCGGGGTCCAGTAGAACTCCAAGACGCTTCTTTAAAGGGCTTGGGAGGAGGGGGTGATGATGTCTTTGTTGACAGTGAGAGAGATGTGAGGAATTGACGCTGTGGGAGAGGGAGGGAAGATTAGGAGTTCAGTTTTAGACATGTTGAGTTAAATACTTAGATTTTCTTGTGTTATTTGGTTGTGAAGCTGAATATCATAGTCTTCGAAGTGTGTTTCATCTATGAGTCCTGGATCTGGCAGATTAAAAGTTGCACAGTTTAATCCATGAGAGAGAAAGACCTCTTGAATTTCAATTAATGCTTTTAAATGTTTAAAATACACTCATTGTATCGTTGCAAAAAAGTCTTCAGACATATTTGTTTTAAATTTGTCCCACAAAGCTAATGCATTTGTAGCATTTGAGAAGATGCAAATTAATGCAAATTGTTCTCTCATCTGCCGTGGCATTTGACACAGTGCTGCTTCTTCTAGACATCTTTTCCATTCTGTATCATCAGCCAGTAAGTTTCTGTGTCGCGCAGCAAAATAAAATGTGTCATAAACGGTGTCATTAACAGTTCTCAACTGTTCAAAACTTGTGCGCCAGGAACATTCAAAAAGAGTAAACGTAAGTAGAAACGTCCAAGGTCTCTTGGACTTACAGTGTAATTCTAGTAATAATTTTATTTCCACAGCTTTTTCTTTTCTGCCATAATCCATTAACAAAAACATAATGGTATGGAATGTCAATGTACAGTATTACAATTCCCATGCCTCCGAGTCAGTACAATTTAATTGAAACCACGCAGTTAGTGTAGTTTGGCGATTCTCACTTTGTGCCAAAGCTTTTCTTTCATTTTCAACATTAAAGTAAACTAAGTGTCTTTGGGGCGATGTGACCGATCATGCATTTCAAATTTGAGAAGATGCCACATTGCTTCTGGCGCACTTACACAGCGAGCATCTACATGAGATGCAATTTGATCATGTGATAACTCAGTTTGTTCTGGATTTTCTGCACTTTTGACCACTACAGTAGCTGCATCATAGCCTTTGTAAATATATTTGTAGACATATGTAATGGATTTTATAGAAGTGCAAGCTTCCACATTAATGTGTGCATTATACTTCATGAGCAAATGTGGATTGTATGGCACCACATATTTGTTATCAATTTTCCCCCCCCACAAATAATAGCATTTTGTCCTTCTCTTCTACTATATAAAGGATAGCCATCACAATTAGCATATGTTTTGTCTCTATAATCTTTTGGAAATTCTTTAGTGCATTTTTTATTTTCCATACATGGTGATTGTGGATTACTATCTCCACACGGTCCATGAATCATACGATGAATTACAATCTCATATAGTCTACCATGTATTTCTGGATCTGGTAGTTCAGCAATGATCACTGAATCCACTTTGTCACCGGTATCCAATTTATATTTCTCTTGAAGGATTATAAGCATATGTGCATGTGGAAGGCCTCTTTTTTAAAAAATTCTATAGTTTTTTTTTTTTAATTAGTAATTTATTAATTAATTACTTAATTTTAGCTTACCTATTTGCTGTAATTTGCAGGTTTTAAACTTCTAAAGTGATAATGAAGTTGCTTCAGAAGTAACGCCCCCAATGAAATGTACAGTCACACTGTTCATCACCTGAGGAGAAATGGAGAAAATTCTAGAAAGTTTTCAGTATTTATAATGTGTGAGCTGAAGCAGAAACAATTATATTTGCGTTCCAGCAGCTATTTCGTGCAAGGTACTTACTTCTTCCACAGGATGTGTGGTACATGCCGCATGATGTGTTACTGAGTTTGTGTAAGTGTTCCGAGTACGTTGTTGATGTTGACTTCCTTGGCCTTGTTTTCGTTATTTTCATCCACCATTTTTTTTCTTGCATAGCTGATTTTTAAGTGCCAAAACTTGTGAAATTAGACTTAAATTAGCATGCAACCTCACTCTCAGACGTCCTGTCTGTCCCCCCGTGCTGTCTGTGATGTTTTTTCATGTTTGTTTTTTGTTTTTTTGGGGTGTTTTTCATGTTTTTCGATGTGCTGTTCGGTCATTAACTTCGTATTTTTTTGACCTCGGATTTCTTTTTTTCTATGTCCCACGGCTCGTAATTTTTTTTTTCTAAGTCCCGCTTTTCTTTTGCAAAGTGTTTTGGGTCGTAATTTTTCAACGCAATTTTTTCCAACTGTTACAGGGCTCGCACTGTGAATAGGATAATTCAGCTTTCTTTTGCTCTGTAGTCCCACGGGTCGTAGGGATGAGCGCCTATGCCTCTCATCTCCACCAGCACAATGAGCACCTTTGGCCGTAGCACAGTGTTGTAGCGCAATGCACACTCATCTCCACCTGCACAATGAGCCCCTTTGGTGCTCACTGCCTAAGTCGCGTGGGGTCATAGGTATGAGTGCCTACGGCGCTCATCTCCACCAGCGCAATGAGCAGCTTTTGGACTTTGATGAAGCTATGAGCTATACCATGTAGGGTCAGCCAAGATGGGCATGTCAAGGCAGAGAGGTCAGATAAATCACAGTCTAATGGAGAAGGAACTGGAAACCCACTCCAGTATCTTTGCTAAGAAAATTTTATGGACAGGCACAACCAGAGACATAGTGAAATGGCACCGGAAGATGAGTCCCTCAGGTCAGAAGGTGCCTACCCCATTACTGAAGAAGTGCAGAGGGCAAGTACAAGTGACACCAGATCTAATGAAGTGGTTGGGCCAAAACAGCTGTAGATGTGTCTGGAGGGGAAAGGAAACTCTGATGCTGCAAAGATCAATTCAGAATACAAACCTTGAATGTTAGAACTATGAACCAAGGCAAACTAGATGTGGTCAAGAATGAAATGACAAGGTTAAACATTGATATCCTGGGAATTGGTGAACTTAAATGGACTGGCATCCGACAACCACCAGATCTTCTACTATGGTCAAGAATCCCGTAGAAGAAATGGAGTAGCCATCTTAGTCACTCAAAGAGTGGCAAAAGCAGTGCTCGGTAACAACCCAATAAATGACAGAATGATTTAAATTCAAAATCAAGGCAAGCCATTTAATATCACAGTGATCCAAGTCTATGCTCCAACCATGGATGCTGAAGAGGCTGAAGTTCTCCAGTTCTATGAAGACATTCAACCTGTCATAGATGTAACACCAAGAAAATATGTTACTATCATCATAGGAGATTGGATGCTAAAGTAGGGAACCAAAGGACACCTGGAATAACTGTCAAATTTGGCTTTGGAGTACAAAATGAAGCAGGTCAAAGATTAGTAGAATTCTGTCAAGAAAATTATATGATCTTAGCAAACACCCTCTTCCAACAGCCTCCAAGACGACTCTACACATGGACATCACCAGATGAACAACATAGAAATCAGATTGACCACAGTGCCTTGCAAAAGTATTCACCACCCCTTGGCATTTTTATTACCCACATACTTAAATGTTCTATCAGTTGATTTTATATCCAGTGTTCACCTTCAGTCCCATCAACTTTTGTTATCATCTTTGGACATTTCTAGGATATTATGGCTTCCAGTACAAAACTTTCATGCTTTAATAACAATCCTCTGGTGGCTAACCACTACCTGCCTCTATTTCAGGATGTGATATGTCTTTGGTATCTTCTCCTTCACCTTCTACTCTTTAGTCTCATTTATTCTCCTGCCTTTAATTTACACATAAATGGAACATTTCTACAATTGTTCTCAAACTCTTAATACAAAATAAAACTATATTTACTTCCTATCTTCTACAACTCCACTAATATTACACACAACCCCAACTTAGGTCTTGATTACAAGGCTCCTGTTGGTAATCTTTCTAGTACATATTTTAAAGAAGTCCTTATGTAGCTACAGTGCCTTGCAAAAGTATTCACCCCCCTTGGCATTTTTCATGTTTTGTTGCCTCACAACCTGGAATTAACACGGATTGTTTAAAGGATTTGCAACATTTAATTTACCGAACATGACCACAGCTTTGAAGATGTTTTTTTATTATTGTGAAGCAAACAACAAATAGAACAAAATAACAGAAAAAGTCAATGTGCATAACTATTCACCCCCCTAAAGTCAATACTTTGTAGGGCCACCTTTTGCTGCAATCACAGTTCCAAGCCATTTTAGATAAGTCTCTATGAGCTTGCCACATCTTACCACTGGGATTTTTGCCCATTCCTCCTTGCAAAACTGCTCCAGCTCCTTCAAGTTGGATGGTTTCGGTTTGTGAACAGCAATCTTTAAGTCTGACCACAGATTTTCTATTGGATTGAGGTCTGGGCTTTGACTAGGCCATTCCAACACATTTACATATTTCTCCTTAAACCACTAAAATGTTTCTTTAGCAGTGTGTTTGGGGTCATTGTCCTGCTGGAAGGTGAACCTCCATCCTAGCCTCAAATCACGCACAGAGTGATACAGGTTTTGCTCAAGAATATCCCTGTATTTAGCACCATCCATCTTTCGCCAACTCTGACCAGTTTCCCAGTCCCAGCTGCTGCCACCACCATGTTTCATGGTGGGGATGGTGTTCTTTGGGTAATGTGATGTGTTGGGTTTGCACCAGATATAGCGTTTTCTTTGATGGCTGAAAAGTTCAATTTTAGTCTCATAAGACCAGAGCACCTTCCTCCATACATTTTGGGAGTCTCCCACATGCCTTTTCACAAACTCAAAATGTGCCATTTTGTTTTTTGCTGAAAGTAATGGCTTTCTTCTGGCCACTCTGCCATAAAGCCCAACTCTATGGAGCGTACTGCTTATTGTCGTCCTATGTACAGATACTCCAGTCTCTGCTGTGGAACTCTGCAGCTCCTCCAGGGTTACCTTAGGTGGGCGGCCGTCTCTTGGCAGGTTTGCTGTTGTGCCATGTTCTTTCCATTTGGTTATGATAGATTTGATGGTGCTCCTGGGGATCATCAAAGATTTGGATATTTTTTTTATAACCTAACCCTGACATTGTCCCTTACTTGTTTGGAGGGTTCCTTGTTCTTCATGGCAGTATTTGGTTAGTTGTGCCTCTTGCTTAGGTGTTGCAGCCTCTGGGGCCTTTCAAAAAAAGGTGTGTATATGTAATGACAGATCATGTGACATTTAGATTGCACACAGGTGGAGATCATTTCACTAATTATGTGACTACTGAAGGTAAGTGGTTGCACCAGAGCTTTTTATGGGCTTCATAACAAAGGGGTGAATACATACGCACATGACAATTTTCTGTTTTCTATTTCCAAAAAATAGTTTTATGTAAATATTTTTCTCATTTCACTTCACCAACTTAGACTATTGTGTTCTGATCCATCACATAAAATTCAGATTAACAAAACATTGAACTTCAGGTTGTAATGTAACAAAATAGGTAAAAATTCAAAGAGGTGTATACTTTTGCAAGACTCTCTATATACTTTGCTGCCAAAGATGAAGGAGCTCTGTACAGTCAGCAAAATCAAGACCTGGAGCTCACTGCGGCTCAGACCATGAGCTTCTTATTGCAAAGTTGAAAATTAAACTGAAGAAAAGAGGGAAAACCATCAGACCGTGAATATGCAGTGGAAGTAAATAATAAATTTAAGGGACTAGACATGGAAGATAGAATGCCTGAAGTACTTTGGATCGAAGCTTACAACATTAGCCAGGAAACAGCAACAAAGAATATCCCTAAAAGAGAGAAAACTAACATGTCCAATTGGCTGTCTGATGAGGCTTTGAAAGTAGCCCAGGTAAGAAGGAAAGCGAAAGGTAGTTGAGATAAGAAAAGATTTGTCAAACTGAATGCAGAATTCCAGAGGATAGCAAGAATAGACAAGGAGACATTGTACAATGAGTGATGTAAAGAGATTTAAGAAGAAAACCAAATGGGTAAATCAAGAGATCTATTCAAGAAAATTGGGTACCTAAAAGGCACCTTTCATGCACAATTGGGTGTGATAGAAGACAAAAATGGTAGGGACTTAACAGAAGAAGATCAGATAAAGAAAAGCTGGCAGGAATACACTGAAGATCTATACAGGAAGGATCTTAACAGCAGTGATGACCTCAATAATTTGTCCAATGAGTTGGAGCCAGACATCTTGGAGAGTGAGGTAAGATGGGCCCTAGGATGTCTTGCTGATAATAAGGTTGCAGGAGGTGATGGCATCCCAATTGAACTATTCAAATTCTACAGGATGATGCTGTGAAAGTGTTACTTGTCTTATGCCAACACATTTGGAAAACTCAACAATTGCAATAGACTGGAAAAGGTAAGTCTACATCACAATCCCAAAAAAGGCAGTGCCAAAGAGTTCTCCAATTATCAAACAAATGCACTCATTTTACATGCCAGCAAGGTAATGCTTAAGATCCTGTAAGCTTGACTCCAACAATAGGAATGACCAGATGTGCAAGCCAGGTTCTGCAGAGGAAGTGGCACAAGAAAACAAATTGCCAATGTCCCCTGGATAATAGAAAAAGCAAGAGAGATAAAAAAAAAACATTTACAATTACTTCTGCTTCATAGACTATTCTAAAGACTTTGACTATGTGGATCACAACAAAATGTGGCATGTCCTTAAAGAGATGGGAGTACCAGATTAGAGATGTCGCAAACAGTTCGCCCGGGGACTATTTGCGGCGATCATGTTCGCATTCGCAGCGGACGGCGAACACATGCGCTTTTCAGGTTGCCCCCTATACTTTAGGAAACTTTCACCCTGCACCTCACAGTCAGCAGACACATTCCAGCCAATCAGCAGCATACACTCCCTTCCAGAGCCTTCTATCTGAAGGACAGGCTAATATTCTGCTCTGTTTCACCAGTCATAGTTGGTGTACCATACATTGACAAAAAACAACCCTTTTTTCCTTTAATCTAATTTCAGTTGCCTGCCTGTGTCAGGCTCACAGCTTATATTGTGCTCAGTGAAATAAAACAACACTTTTTGACTGTAATAGATTGAATAGCAATTGCCTGCCAACTTTTGTCAGTGCACAGTGATACGTCATATCTGGTGCAACCGTAGTGTACAGTGACATAAAACAACACTTTTTTGACTGTAATAGATTGAATAGCAATTGCCTGCCTATAGGCGTGTGTGTGAAGCCTATTGCATCTACTCTGCCAACTTTTGCCAGTGCACAGTGATACGTCATATCTGGTGCAACCGTAGTGTACAGTGACATAAAACAACACTTTTTTGACTGTAATTGATTGAATATCAGTTGCCTGCCTACAGGCGTGTGTGTGAGGCCTACAGCGCCTACTCTGCCAACTTTTGCCAGTGCACAGTGACACTCATATTCGGTGGCACCTTAGATTGCACGCGCAGTGCCCCAAATTTGAAGTAGGAGGTCCGACCAAGCATCTTTTTCCATCTCCCTGTTCCAAACATCAATGCCATATACACGTCCCCTAATAGTGGACGGAACAGGGATTAAACCGATAGGAATAGTACTACTTAACAGTAAACACCTTATAATAATGCAGACAGAGGCAACGCAGAGAGAGGAGTCTGAAGAAGAGGAGTCAGAGGAGGAAGGTGGCTTTGAGGAGGTGGAAGACCAAACACAGCAGGCGTCCCAGGGGGCTTGTTGTCACCTTTCGGGGACCCTTGGTGGCTGGGTGGAGGAAGAGACCTTCAATGACATCAGTGAGGACAAGGAACGGGACATGGCTAGCTTGGTATCCAACCTTGTGCAAATGGGGAGTTTGCGGTTGTGCAAAGGGACTGTTTGCGTTTTTTTGCGGTGCATTAAACGGGGAGATTGGTCTGTTACTGTGAAGCGGGTGTAACCCTTACACTACCTGATCGATACAACATCATACCTGATGTTTTAAAGCATGTTATTCCAAACAATTTAGGAACGTTAGGTGATTTATGCCCTATATGGCTTAAAACCAGACTCTGCATCAACTATGTAATTTTCCATGGGAGTTTTGCCATGGATCCCCCTCCGGCATGCCACAGTCCAGGTGTTAGTCCCCTTGAAACAACTTTCCCATCACTAATGTGGCCATAAAGAGTCCCTGTGGGTTCTGAAATTCGCCTGCCTATTGAAGTCTATGGCCCGTTCGCGAACATTTGCTGGAATGTTGCGTCCGCTGTTCGCGAACCGAAAATTTGATGTTCGCGACATCACTATACCAGATCATCTCATCCTCCTTCTAAAGAATATGTATGTCGATAAGTACAAACTGCCTTTGTCTTTGCCAGACATCTTCATAATTTGTTATTGTATGTGGACTTATTTTGAGACAGTCTGAGTCTTCTGAAGAATTCATCCATGTCACTGTAAGGTTTATTTTGTCTCTAGGTTTGGTAGGCCAGCAGGAGGGCTCCTTGGGCAGTACAGATAGTCCCTATCTGGAAGTTTAGATGTTTAAATGTGAACTGCTTATTTACAATATATATATATATATATATATATATATATATATATATATATATATACATATAATATATATATATATATAAATACAGTATATATATATATATTTGTTAAAGGTAGATATTTATTGTGGAAATGTTTTTTTTAACTTGAACATTCCTAATGACTGCAATATGATATAATCCTATGTAAAGTATCCCAGCTAAAGATTTCCTTGCCGCATGTAAGATATCTGACTGGCTCCAGTTACAAACCAGTGATGGAAAAACAAACAAAAAATGTTTGCATTAGTTTCTAGTTAAGAGTTAATTTTTGCTTAAATAGGTTAATCCACATCATAGTTTCAGCTGCACAGAAAGACAAACCATGCTTCCACCAAGTACAATAGCTATTGCTATATTCATTACAATAATAACTTTTTCTGGAATTTTCTGTAACTCTTTTATCATAGTTGTGAGTCTTCAAGACCAGGGAGGATGTCTCAAGTTGAGCCCTAGCAATCAGATCCAATTTGCTATGGGGCTGACCAACTTGTTCTTACAGTGTATAATCACTGTGGATGCTGGTGGACTTTGGCTTTCACCTGTTGAAGAACTTCAGACAGCAATGCATTTCCCTATAGGTCTCTCTTCCAACCTTAGCTTCTGGCTCACCGCCTGGCTCTGCTCTTTCTACTGTGTGACTATTGTCAGCTTCAAAAACCATATTATGATGAGTCTGAAGATGAGGCTTTCATCTGTAGTAACAAAGCTGCTAATGGTCACAGTCCTCGGGACCGTCATCATCAGTGTCCCGGCTATTTGGAATCCACCTCCATCAACTAAGCAGATGGGGACCACAAATCAGACAACACATCATCTTACTTATACCAGCTTTATCATTATATCTGGATGTGTTTTACCTTTTTTTCTAACCATAACCTCAATTGGTTTTACTTTGGCCTCTCTCTTGGGTCATGTCCGGAGAATAAAACTCAATGAATCCACCTCGATTGCTCCCCAGCTTGAGGCTCATTACAGAGCGTGTAGAACAATGATACTACTTGTCATCTGTTTCATGGCTTTTAATGTGACTGAAATCATAAACTGGTTTGATCCTCACAATAATAAACTTGAGAAGAAAGTCATTACCTCAGCTATAGAAGGATTGTATTCCACCGCCCAGTCTATCATTGTGATCTCAGGGAGCTCCAAACTAAAGACAGCTTTCTGTAGGATTGGACGGTGTATCAAGCAGTGATCATAGAATATAGCACTATGTATGTGTAGGTTCGACGTGTACCATGTCAGGACATCTGTAATAATGAAATAATTTTGCTGTGTTGTGTTGTGTATTGTTTTAATTCTGCAATCTATATTGTGTATTCTTTATATTGTTTTCCTTATACCAAGTAACTGCTCCCTAACTTTATATAAATATATATAACATAGATAGATAGGTAGGTAGTTTTGGGAAAGATGCCATGCTAACTAAAATTTTGTCCTATAAAAAAGTATCACTATATACTGCAATACTTTGCATTATTCATCTGGGTTACTGGATATTCACTGCTATCCCACTCTTCATATCTATCTATCTATCTATCTATCTATCTATCTATCTATCTATCTATCTATCTATCTATCTATCTACAGTGGATATAAAAAGTCTACACATTACTGTTAAAATGTCAGGTTTCTGTGCTGTAAAAAAATGATACAAAGATAAATCATTTCAGAACTTTTTCCACCTTTAATGTGACCTTTAAACTTTACAACTCAATTGAAAAATAAACTGAAATCTATTAGGTGGAGGGAAGAAAAATACAAAATAAAAATAATGTGGTTGCATAAGTCATAGTTACATAGTTACATAGTATTTAAGGTTGAAAAAAGACTTTCAGTCCATCAAGTTCAACCTTTTTAAGATCACCTCTGATCTGCAATATGCGGACTATTAATTCATTAGTTGTTAATTAATTATTAATCAATTATTTAATGTTTTTTTTTTTTTTAATTTTTAAATTTTTTATTATTATTAATTAGTCCAGAGGAAGGCAAATAGAAAAAAAAAAAAAAACAAGCGAGACTTAGCCAATTGTCTCAAGGGGAAATGTAAAAAATTTGGATCATTACTGTCTCTCTAATTATCCTTGATAACCCTGAATACCCTTTTTAATTAGAAATAAATCTAGTCCCCTTTTAAAGTTATCTATCGAATCCGCTGTCACCACCTCCTCTGGTAGAGAATTCCACAGATTAACCACCCTTACTGTGAAGAACCCTTTTCTTTCTTTGAGGTGGAATGTTTTTATTTCTAACCTCAAGGGATGTCCTCTTGTCAGTTGAAAATCTCTTGGCACAAAAAGCTCCCCCGACAAATCTTTATACTGACCCTGGATGTATTTATATAAGGTAATCATATCTCCTCTTAGATGCCTTTTTTCTAGAGAAAATAAGCTTAATTTGGTTAGTCTTTCTTCATAACTTAGCCACTCCATTCCCCTTATTAGTTTTGTTGCCCTCCTCTGTACCTTTTCCAGCTCTAAAATGTCCTTTTTATGAAGTGGTGCCCAAAATTGTACTCCATATTCCAAATGAGGGCGTACTAGAGATTTGTATAGTGGCAGAATTATATTTGCTTCCCTGGCTTCTATACCCTTCTTAATACATGCTAATATATTATTTGCCTTTGCAGCTGCTGCTTGGCTTTGAGCACTGCTACCTAGGCGGTTGTCCACAAGCACTCCCAAATCCCTTTCAATATCTGATACACCTAGATTTGCTCCATTAAGATTATAAATTGCATGGCTATTTTTCCTTCC
Organism: Discoglossus pictus; assembly: GCA_027410445.1. Classification (NCBI taxonomy): domain Eukaryota; kingdom Metazoa; phylum Chordata; class Amphibia; order Anura; family Alytidae; genus Discoglossus; species Discoglossus pictus. The sequence continues at coordinate 2,031,578 of JAPZIH010000011.1, read as the reverse complement.
CAGATGCATAACCTTACATTTATTCGTATTAAATCTCATCTGCCATTTAGATGCCCATTCCTCAATTTTATGTAAATCCCCTTGGAGGGAAAGCACATCATTATCTGATTTAATTACCTTGTACAACTTTGTGTCATCAGCGAAAATGGAGACCCCACACTCCAATCCTACCTCTAAGTCATTAATAAATATATTAAAAAGGAGAGGACCTAATACTGAACCCTGAGGAACCCCACTTACCACATTAGTCCAACCCTTTGCTTCCTGTCTTTTAGCCAGCTCTCAATCCATGAGCAGATATTTACTGCAATTCCTGTATCCCTTAGTTTGCCCAATAGTCTCCCACGTGGCACTGTATCAAAAGCCTTTGCAAAATCCAAAAATACTACATCCACTGAGTTGCCTTGACCCATGTTCCTACTAACCTCCTCATAGAAACTAATTAGATTTGTTTGACATGACCTATCCCTCATAAACCCATGTTGACTCCTACTTATAATCCTGTTCAAATATACATATTCTTGTATATTATCCCTTATTAACCCTTCTAAAAGCTTCCCCACTACAGAAATGAGGCTCACTGGTCTATAATTCCCCGGATTTGCTCTTGCTCCCTTTTTAAATATAGGTAGAGACCCTGTGTTGAGTGAATCTTGAAAAATTAAATATAATGGTTTGGCTATTACAGAACCCAGTTCCCTTAGTACTCTCGGATGTATTCCATCAGGACCCGGGGCTTTATTAACATTTATTTTTTCCAACCTCTTTTGGATTACTTCCTGTGTTAACCAATTATTTGGCAAAGGTAGTGTAGCCCAATTATGTTGCAGTGTCCCAACCACTGGTACCTCCCTTGTGTATACCGAAGAAAATAACCTATTTAGCTCATCTGCCTTTTCCTGGTAACTAATTTTCAGACAGCCTGTTTCACATTCTAATGTTCCTATAGTTTCCTTCCTCGCCTTCTTCCCATTAATATACTTAAAAAATATTTTAGGGTTAGTCTTACTCTCTTTTGCAATACATTTTTCATTTTCTATTTTAGCCAGTCTAATCGCGCTTTTGCAAGCCTTGTTGATTTCCTTGTATTCCCGTAAATTAGTCTCTGTCCCCTCTTGTTTGTATAATTTAAATGCCTGTTTTTTACTCCGTATCTTGATCTTTAAATCATTGTTAAGCCACATGGGTTGTGATTTACTCCTTTTACTTTTATTCCCACACGGTATATGCCGATGTGTATGTATATTTAGTAAGGATTTAAATGTTGTCCATTTATGTTCAGTGTTTTTACCTATCAGTTCTCTGTCCCAGTCTATACTTTGTATTGCTGCCCTTAGACCATTAAAATCTGCCCTTTTAAAATTAAGAGTTTTTGTTGGCCCCTTAAAATGTTGTTTTTTTAATTCAATCTCAAATAAGACTGTGTTGTGATCACTGTTTCCCAAAGGTTGCCCTATTTCAACATTTGATACAATATCAATATTATTTGTAATGAGTAAATCTAAGATAGCTTCATTTCTAGTAGGCTCTTGTATAATCTGGGCCAGATAATGATCCCTGAGTGTACTCAAGAACCTGCTCCCCTTAGCTGAACTGCTGGTCTCATTTATCCAGTTTATTTCAGGGTAATTAAACTCTCCCATTATTAGAACTTGCCCGTGCTTAGCTGCATTTCCAATCTGTAACAATAATTGTATTTACTCACTTTCAGCTATATTTGGGGGTTTATAGCATACTCCTACTAATATTCTTTTGGAATTTGCTGCTCCGCTATTTAACTCTACCCACAAACATTCAACTTTATCACTAGGTCCACCATAAATATCTTCTCTGACTATAGCCTTAAATTCAGGCTTAACATACAGACAAATCCATCCTCCTCGTTTACCATTGCATCTATCTTTTCTAAATAGGTTATAACCATCCAGATTAACAGTCCAGTCATGAGATTCATCCCACCACATTTCAGTAATGCCTATTAAATCCCATTTTTCATTAATTGCTAATAATTCTAACTCTCCCATTTTTCCTGGCAAGCTTCTGGCATTAGCAAGCATACACCTTATGTTATGAGTCTGTAGTTCTCCCCCCATCTCCTCCCCTTTGAGTTGTTAATTCATCCCTTATACCCTCTACACTTTCTACCCCATTACTTATATCTAGTCCCTCCCCCCCACCTACTAGTTTAAAAACTCCTCCAGCCTTTCTACCATCCTATCCCCTAGTACAAAAGCTCCCTCATCATTAAGGTGCAATCCATCCCTACTGTAGAGATTGTACCGAAGTGAGAAGTCAGCCCAGTGCTCTAAAAAGCCAAACCCCTCCTTAGTGCACCACATCTTTAGCCACGCATTAACCTCCCTAATCTCCTTCTGCCTCCCTGGGCTAGCACATGGCACTGGTAGTATCTCAGAAAATACTACCTTGGAGGTCCTTGCCTTCAGCTTATTACCTAGTTCTCTAAAATCATTCTTTAGGACACTCCATCTTCCACTAACTTTGTCATTGGTACCAATATGTACCAAGACCGCCGGTTCATTTCCAGCCCCTCCCAATAATTTGTCTACCCGATCCACAACATGATGAACCCGTGCACCCGGGAGACAGCAAACTGTTCGATTGCTGGGATCTGGGTGACAAATCACCCTGTCTACCTTCCTAATAATAGAGTCCCCTACAACCAAAACCTGTCTGTTGTTCTGCTTTTCTGCCCTCCCTCTTCTCCAGTAGAGCTGTTCGCCCGGCTGTTAGAGGGAACAGCTCTATCTGGCATTGCCATTCCTGAATGGACATCGCCAACAGTTTCACTGAATCGGGCAAATCTGTTGTTGTTTGCCAACTCAGAACTGGCCTACCTCCTCCTGTTCCCCCTGCTTCCCCTTGTAACTGTAACCCAGCTGCCTCCCTGGACATCCTCACTAGCCCCAGCTCCACCCTCCGTGCTAGGCCCAGCTAAACTGTGCTCAGTGAGCACCAACCCCCTTTCCAGTGGAGCAATATCACTAAGTGCTGCAATTCTCCTCTCCAGATCTCCAATTTGAGCTTCCAGAGAGGCAACATGCTCACACCTCTCACAGAAATATGGACCCTGGATCATCTGTTCCAGTATTGCATACATATGACAGGATGTACACTGAATAAGGTTGCCACTGGACTGACTCATAATTATTATTATTGTCTACGAAATTTCAGTGGGAAAAATAAAGAATATAAAATAATATATTTATATCAAGTTTTCCTCCTTTGCACTATAAATCTGCCCTCCCTTTTCTTTGAAGGCCCTCCTTTTATTTAAACTCCTAGGCTTTTACTAGAATTGCACTTGATACTGAAAATGTTCGCAAGCTCACAAGTTCCCCTTCTCCGGTTTATATTAACTTCTGCCTTCTCGCCTGGGCACAATTAGTGCACTCTGCAGTTTATCAGCCTTTACTTTTTAAGGTAAATCCACTTGTAAACAGGCCCCAAACCAGCTCACAAACCTTTTATACAAGTTTAACAGTCAAGCCACACCCCTCTCACCTGGGCACAATTAGTGCACTCTGCAGTTTACCAGCCTTTACTTGTACGGTAAATCCACTTGTAAACAGGCCCCAAACCAGTTCACAAACATTTTATACAAGTTTAACAGTCAAGCCACACCCCTCTCACCTGGGCACAATTTGTGCACTCTGCAGTTTATCAGCCTTTACTTTTTAAGGTAAATCTACTTGTAAACAGACCCCAAACCAGCTCACAAGCCTTTTATACAATTTTAACAGTCAAGCCACACCCCTCTCACCTGGGCACAATTTGTGCACTCTGCAGTTTATTAGCCTTTACTTTTTAAGGTAAATCCACTTGTAAACAGACAACAAACCAGCTCACAAACCTTTTATCCTAGTTTAACAGTCAAGCCACACCCCTCTCACCTGGGCACAATTTGTGCACTCTGCAGTTTATCAGCCTTTACTTTTTAAGGTAAATCCACTTGTAAACAGTCTGCACACACTCTTATAACTGGGGATGTAGCTGTGTTCAGAATTAAGCAATCACATTCCAAATCGTGTTAAATAGGAGTCAGCATACACCTGCCATCATTTAAAGTGCCTCTGATTAACCCCAAATAAAGTTCAGCTGCACTAGTTGGTCTTTCCTGAAATGTTCTTAGTCGCATCCCACAGCAAAAGCCATGGTCCACAGAGAGCTTTCAAAGCATCAGGGGGATCTCATTGTTAAAAGGTATCAGTCAGGAGAAGGGTACAAAAGAATTTCCAAGGCATTAGATATACCATGGAACACAGTGAATCAGTCATCATCAAGTGGAGAAAATATGGCACAACACTGACATTACCAAGAACTGGAGTTCCCTCCAAAATTTATGAAAAGACAAGAATAAAACTGGTCTGGGAGGCTACCAAGAGGCCTACAGCAACATTAAAGGAGCTTCAGGAATATCTGGCAAGTACTTGCTGTGTGGTACATGTGACAACAATCTCCCGTATTCTTCATATGTCTGGGCTATGGGGTAGAGTGGCAAGATGAAAGCCTTTTCTTACAAAGAAAAACATCCAAGCCAGGCTACATTTTGCAAAAACACATCTGAAGTCTCCCAAAAGCATGTGGGAAAAGGTGTTATGGTCTGATGAAACCAAGGTTGAACTTTTTGGCCATAATTCCAAAAGATATGTTTGGCGCAAAAACAACACTGCACATCACCAAAAGAACACCATACCCACAGGGAAGCATTTTGGTGGCAGCATCATTATTTGGGGCTGTTTTTCTTCAGCTGGAACTGGGGCCTTAGTTAAGATATAGGGAATTATGAACAGTTCCAAATACCTTCAGGCTTCTGCTAGAAAGCTGGACATGAAGAGGAACTTCATCTTTCAACATGACAACGACCCAAAGCATACATCCAAATCAACAAAGGAATGGCTGCACCAGAAGAAGATTAAAGTTTTGGAATGGCCCAGCTAGAGCCCAGACCTGAATCCGATTGAAAATCTGTGGGGTGATCTGAAGAGGGCTGTGCACAGGAGATGCCCTCGCAATCTGACAGATTTGGACTGTTTTTGCAAAGAAGAGTGGGCAAATCTTGCCAAGTCAAAATGTGCCATGCTGATAGACTCATACCCAAAAAGACTGAGTGCTGGAATAAAATCAAAAGGTGCTTCAACAAAGAATTAGTTTAAGGGTGTGCATACTTAGGCAACCATATTATTTTATTTTTATATTTTTTCTTCTCTCTACCTAAAAGATTTCAGTTTGTTTTTCAATTGAGTTGTACAGTTTATAGGTCACATTAAAGGTGGAAAAAGTTCTGAAATGATTTATCTTTATCTATTTTTTTTACAGCATGGAAACCTGAATTTTTAACCGGTGTGTAGACTTTTTATATCCACTGTATCTATGTCCCTCTATCCATCCATTTATCTATCTCTCTATCTATCTATCTATCTATCTATCTATCTATCTAACATAGATCCCACCATATAAATATTCAGTAATTTGTTAGTATCCGGCGTGCTGCTTATAAGAAAATTTTCTTTTTTCAATCACAATTGTCAGTAAATGAGATATTGCCGTAAATAACATGGTGTGATCTATGTAGCTTTGTGTATCACATATTATAATATTCCAACTACGAATCGTCATTACGCTGTGTTACGTAGTGCGTACGACTTAGTGATGAGCGCCACCGTACCACTTTGCCGATCGTACGACTTAGCCGTTAAACCGTAGCACTTTGGCAATGAGCGCCGCAGGCGAGCTGTTACTTTAAAAAGGAGCACTTATAAAAAAAATACGAGATGAAAAAAATTCTGAGATAAGCAGCGGAACCAAAACAATTAAAAAAACACTAAATACACACTAAAAAATAAAAAAAAGGTCACTTACATAATGGGGAACCAGGCAGGACCTCTGGGAGTGAGTCGGAACTCCAATTTACATCGATTTAGACGAGTTACAAAGATTGAAAATCGGCTAAGTGAGAAAAAAATGGCCGCCGAAAAAAATGAAAACGAGGCTATACTACTACGAACTGCGGAAAACACAGCCACAGACGTATGTGCTTGAAAAACAGACAAAAGGATGCGCATTAACCGCACAATGAGTAAAAAGACAGTAGCGAGTACATTTTACGAAACGCAATTACAGATTTATGCATTAACACAGATTTCCCGCCTTTGTCTCGCACCACATAGGATTTCACGCCTAAAACAACGCATTTGTCTCGCGCAACAGTGGATTTCCCGCCTAAAACTATGCATTTGTCTCGCGCACAAAGCCTATATATAGGGCACACTTGACACATAACTGACACTTTCTCCTCAGGTGATGACAGTCTGACTGGACATTTTCTGATGCCGGGAAATCTCAAGAGATTGTTAGCTCTTCAGGATACTGCTTCAGCAATATTATATTAAAAAGGTAAATATCATTTATAATTATTAATTAATAAATTGGTACTTACTTAATAAATCAAAAATAATAAATGTAATTAATAGAAAAATTATATTGTGCTTACCTGTGTGAAACAATTGTTAATAAGATTCATAATGTACATTAATTAATTAATCATTAATATCAAAATTAGTTAACGTTTTAGAATGTGAATAAAAAAGCAACACATTGATTAATTAATTATTAATGTACATTAATTTAATAATTATTTTGTTATATATCGTGATTACCTGTGGGAAAGAATTGTAAATAACATTCATAATGTATCATTACTAACCATTAATATCAAAAAAGGTTAACGTTTAAGAATGTGCACAAAAAAAGGAACACATTGATTAATTAATTATTAATGTGCATTATTTAAATAATTCAGTTCTTATATATTTAGTATAAAATAAACCAAAAAAAAAAAAATATGTATATACTCATGCTTACATGTTGATGTTTGATTTACTCACACATTACTTTAATATTAATGAACATTAATTGATTCTTATTTCATTAGTAATGTACATTATTTTAAGAATTCAGTTGTAACATACTCATTTTAAAATAACCCTCAAACAAAAAAAAGGGAATAGACTCATGCTTATGTCTTGACGTTATATTTAGTTAGACATTAATTTAAGATTAATACAGATTAATTGAGTCTTATTTAAAGACTAACAGTAATATTGAGTGTATGTTTTTAATCTATGCTTACATATGTGTGTTCATGCTGATTGATTTATATATTTATTTCATGTTTTTAATTTATGCAAAAATATGTATGTTAAGCCTCATTGATTGATACAGATGAAGCAACATATTATACATTAATTTTACTATTTTGTATAATTGCAGTGAACTGTAGCTGAATGAACAGAGATAGTGACGTTCGCACACATTGAACATCATAAGGATAATTTTGACAGGTACAGAATTTGAATCATATTACTACAGCAAGATATTAAAAAATATGATTTTAGGTTTTTAATGTAGCCAAATATATGTCTGTTGATGTTCATTTAATGATATCAATGAAGCAAATGATTAAAAATATTTTAAATTTGATTTTACAGTTTTTTGGGATCTGCAAGGGAATAAACACACAGCGTGACGTTTGCAGCCTTTGAACAACATCAACATCATCCTCACAGGTAAAAAATTTAATTTTGTAGTGATGCAAAGAAAAAGGCTATATTATATATTTGGTGAAAATGGAGAGTTCTTATTGAGTCATTAACGTATGATATTTAGTCATAACTTGAAAAATTAATAATAATATTTAAAAAAAATAAGAAGCTTAAAACACTTGCAAAAAAAAAGAAATTGATGGTATGCTGTGAATTCAATCAAGAAGGAATGGAATTGAAGGATTAATAATATAAAGATAGATATGTGCAGCTATTTCCTATTTAATATATGTCAATAAAATACTTTGAAAAATTGTTTCATTTCTTTCAGTCTAAAGTGCAACATTTTAAAATGTTTGACTAGTTTATTCATCTACTTTAATGGAACAGTACAAAAAGGAAAAAATGTATACAAAACAAAGAACTAACAATAATTATATCTCTATTTACAATTACAGATTAAAATGGCGGAGAATGGAGAAGACAAAATTGAACGCAAAAGAAGATTGGCAAGGGAAAGGAAGCAAAGGTTGAGAGATGCTCAGAAACCAGAAACTTCACAACGCTTGCGAGAAGAAGTTCGACAGAGACTTTTAAATAAAAGAAAGATGAGTAAGAAAGCCGCAAGTGAGTGTGTTGGGGCTTCCAAGAAACGTAAAAGTAAACAAAAACATCTCTGTGAACCATTGTCCAATGATTCTATTTTGCAGAATGACTTAAATGTAGACACTCAAGAAAAAATGTACATATAGAAAGTGGGTCTGATATCTATGTTGAAGAAATGCATGACTATGTGTTTACTACTGCAGTAGAAGTAGATACTCATTTTTGTGGGTTACTTAATGTGGTTTGTCAGTTTTGTGGGGCCTATCATTTTATAAAGGAAAGACCTACTGACGGAAATTTCATTAGTTGCTGTCAGAAAGGAAAGGTGAAACTTCCACTAAGACATCCATTTCCATATTATTTACAATGCATAATGAGCGATCCAACATTTTCAAATTATAATAATTTCAAACAAAACATAAGGTCTTATAACAGTGCAATTTAATTTGCTTCAATGGGTGCAACATTAGCAGAAAATGTACCAGGACATGGTACTTACTGTTTCAGAGTTCAAGGTCAAATATACCACTGAACTTCACATTTACACTCACAAGTAGGAGAGCAAAGGAAATTTGCACAGTTATATGTCTTAGATACGATTGAAGCTGTGGAACAAAGAATGACACTACCAGAAAATAGACAGTGTTTGTGCATAGTATTTGAACAGCTGGATACAATTATGCAAAAAAAAACATATAGTCAAGCATACAAACAATTAGCACAGCTTGAAAAAGAACAACAGGAACATGCTGAAAGACATCAATTGCCTACACCAAGAGTAAATATGGTGTTAAAAAGAGATTGCAACACTGATCAAAGAAGATATAATTTACCTACAGTAAATGAGGTTGCCATGGTGTTTAAAAATGAAGATGTTGAACCACCTTTTCAGCGGGATATTAGAATATATCCACGCAATGAAGAACAACCATTTATCAACATCAATATATTAAGCTGTAATTTAGATCCAATGATATATCCCATTTTCTTTCCAAATGGGGAACCAGGATGGGAACCAAAATTACAATTGGAAAGTTATCCCAATACTAAACTTCGTATTAGATCTAATATTTCCATGCTGGAATATAAAGTGGCACAAACTGCTATACGTGATTGTTTTAATCCAATTTTACATGGAGGCAAACTCACTCAACAATGGATTATTGATTCATATTTACAAGTTGAAGCCAATAATCTAAATTTCATTAAATATCAACAAAATAAATTACAAGTAGAACAGTATTATGGATTAATGGATTATGTGGCAGATTTAGCTTCCAACAGAGACATTCCAGCTGGAAGAGCAATTATTTTGCCATCCTCTTTCCAAGGATCTCCTCGCAATATGCGAGAAAGGTATAATGATGCCATGGCTATTGTTACAAAATTTGGAAAACCAGATTTATTTATTACATTCACATGTAATCCACAATGGCCAGAGATCAAGGAAAATTTGAATCTGGGACAAACTACTTCTGACCGACCAGATTTAGTGGCAAGAGTATTCAAAATTAAACTCAATTCATTAATACATAATATCACTAAAGCACACTTATTTGGACAATGTGTGGCTTTTGTTTACACCATTGAATTTCAAAAAAGAGGATTGCCACATGCTCACATACTTTTAATACTGCAGGAAAAAGATAAGTTGAACACTGCAGAGAGAGTGGATTCAGTAATTTCTGCACAATTGCCAGACCAAGAAAAATATACAAAACTTTGGGAGATTGTTACACATAGAATGATTCATGGCCCATGTGGAGAGATGAATCCTAATTCAACATGTATGGAAAATAAAAAATGTACTAAAGAATTTCCAAAACAATTTCAAATGCAAACTTATGCAAATTGTGATGGATATCCTTTGTATAAAAGAACACAAGGACAAACAGCTATTATCCAGGGACAAAAGGTTGATAATAGATTTGTCGTTCCATACAATCCACATTTGCTCATCAAGTACAATGCACACATCAATGTGGAAGCTTGCACTTCAATTAAATCAATTAAGTATGTGTATAAATATATATACAAAGGATATGACGCAGCTACTGTTGTTGTACAAGGTGCTGCAAATGAAAACGAAAATCCAATTTTACATGATGAACTATCAAATTATTTAGATGCTCGGTATGTGAGTGCTCCTGAAGCAATGTGGCACCTTTTGAAATTTGAGATGCATGATCGGTCACATGCTATCTATCATTTAGCTGTACATTTGCCTCAAAGTCAGTTGGTTTGCTTTTTTCAAGGAAATGAAAGAACTGCATTATATCAAAGTGAAGACAGAGATACCACACTTACTGCATGGTTTAAATTAAACTGTCAAGATACGCAGGCCAGACAATTTTTATACATAGAGATACCATATCACTATTTATTTGTAAATGGTCTATGGCGACAACGAAGAAGAGATGCACATAAAATCATACCACGCATTTATACCGTCAGTCCAAGGGACATTGAACATTTCAGCTTAAGATTACTTTTGCAACATGTTCCCGGTGCACAGAGTTTTGAGCATTTATGTACAGTGAATGACATAGTTTATGATACATTCCTATTAGCTGCAAGACATCAAAATTTCATAGCTGATGATACAGAATGGTAGAGGTGTCTGGAAGAAGCAGCAATATGTCGAATGCCTAAGCAAATGAGACAACAATTTGGATTCATTTGTATATTTTGCAATGTACCTGATGCTTTCACTTTGTGGGAAACATTTAAATTAAACATGTCAGAAGATTTCTTGAAACGTTACAGAGAACCAATAGCTCTTTTAAAAACATGATGGAAATCCAAGAAATATTGTTGGCTCACGGATTAAATTGTGCAAGTTTTAATTTACCTGATCCAGGACTTATAGATGACATCAATTTTGATGATTATGACACTGAGCTTCAAAAACAAAAAACCCAAGAAAAACTGGCAACTTTAAATATTTTACAGTTAGAAGCATTTCATGCCATCATAAATGCTACAGATGATGAAATGGTCAAAGACCGGTATTTCTATCTAGACGGACCAGGTGGATCAGGAAAAACGTATCTGTACAATTGTTTGATGAGTTATATTTGATCACAGGGTCAGATAGCTATGCCATTTGCAACACTTTTGTTAGATGGTGGGAGAACTGTGCACAGTGGATTTAAGCTGCCAGTTCCCATTTTGGAAACATCATTGTCCGATATTCGATTGAATTCCTTACAAGCAAAAAAATTTAAACTAACTAAACTAATTATCATAGACGAGGCAACAATGATGTCATGTCATGCATTGCAATGTACTGACAGACTTTTAAAAGAAGTAATGGATAATAAGTTGCCATTTGGTGGAAAGGTGATGCTGTTAGGAGGAGATTTTAGGCAAACATTATCTGTTGTGCCACACGGAAATAGAACGGAGATCATTGAAACATGTATCAAGACCAGTAAACTGTGGCAAATATTTACACATCTCAAATTAGAATTAAATATGAGATCTGAAGGCCAAAATGAATTCAATGACTGGCTCATTAAAATCGTAGATGGAAAACATCCAGAAATACAGCATTTACCAAATGATACCATTGAAATTCCATCAGAAATGGTTTGCAATTAATCACTCATATCAGCCATATTTCTAAACACTCTTAATAATGAGGATTACTCAGACATTGCAAACAAAGTGATATTAACATCAAAAAATATCGATGCCTTGAATGTAAATAACGACATTTTAAAATACATCAATGCACCACAAAATAATTATTACAGTGCAGATTCTATTCTGTCAGATGATAAAGACAGTGAATCGAATTTTAGTATCGAATTTATTAATTCGTAAACACCATCTGGAATGCCCCCACATATTTTACAATTGAAAAAAGGCACAATTGTTATGTTATTGCGAAATATGAATCCAAAAAAATGACTTTGTAATGGGACCAGATTAATTGTGCATGAGTTAAAAGATCATTTTATACATGCAGAAATTATAACTGGTACCCAAAAAGGTGAACGAGTTTTTATACCAACAATTGATTTAGCTCCAAGTGAGAGTGGTTTGCCCTTTGTCCTTCAACGGAGACAATTTCCAGTTATCATGACATTTGCCATGACCATCAATAAATCCCAAGGACAAACTTTTAAGTCAGTTGGGATTTTTTTTAAAGGAACCAGTTTTTGCACATGGACAACTCTATGTGGCTTTTTCAAGGTGCACTAATCCAAAGGAAATTAAAGTGCATGTTGAAGAAAACAAAACTCAAGGTCATTTATTGGATGATGGATGTGTTTACACCAAAAACATTGTCTACTATGAGGTGTTGGAAAGATAGAGGACAATGGTTTCATTTTAATGCCAACATTTTATGGTACTCAATATGATTGCACAAAAACAATATTTCAAGTAAAACATCTAAAGAATGGACAAAAAAACATAGAGAACAGTGGTTTGACTTCCAGTACAAAATTAAAGTACTCTGGGAATTTTTTAAATAGGGGACCACTATTTCACTTATGAAAATCTATGTGATATTTGCAGAAATGACAAACTGAAGAAAACAAAAAAAATTACAACAAAAACAACAGTAAAATATCCTTAAACAGATTTGAATGGGTTCAAAGTTTAATATTTACATGATTGGCACCACAAAACAATTAACTGAATTTTTCCGGATTTACAAGAGTTAAATGTTATTGTTTGATGTTACAATTTCAGATGTTAAATATGTGTTTTAAAAAAGTTTGTTAAATATATATGTTGTATAGTCAAATATGTATTGTTAGTATAAAGTTGAAGTATTTAATAACAATTGGAAATGTATTATTTAAAGACAAAGTATTGATTCAGGGAGAAATCCGATCACCAGTTAATGGGGTCAGGAAGGAATTAATTTTTTCGCTCTTTGATACAATTGGACAAGTTTCAATAGGGTTTTTTTATTGTTTGCCTTCCTCTGGATTCAATGCTAATTTAGTTTAACAAGAGTTTAACAAATATGTTACAAATTATAAAAAGCATGTTATTGTTAAAACAATTAATTTCTCTAAGTTAATATAGTCTGCAGTTACTCAGTGATAAATATGTATTGAAAAGTGTTAGTATTGTTAACAAAATTTTGAACGAATGTTTCATATACAAGTTGCATGTTACAAAGTTTAATGTTTGTGCAATATAAGTTGAAAGTTAAAAAAATAAAAAGGTAAAAAAATTAATGTGTTTTTATTTTTAGAAAAAAAAAGGGACAAATGTAGCTGACTCATTTTGTGTTGCAAACAAATTTCACAACATTTAATTTTTATTGACCGTCATTTTTTGACGGGCAAGTCGCTAGTGTTAATTATAAACTACAAGACTAAGGCCCCTATTCAATTGAGCAATTGTTAGTTACTGGAGCCTGTAATGTAGCCCTTAATGTAGCCTGTAAACTAATTTGCTATTCAATTGGCGTTGTTTCGCTAGCTGAAAACAATCTGCAGGTTACAGGCTGAAAATCCCTGCGGTTGTTAAAATCATTACTCCGACCCAGCTAAGCCTTTGATCTTTCAAACCTGTAAATGTTACAGTTGCAAATCGCTATTCAATTGCTACAATTCCTCAAGCCCGCAATTGTTTTCAAAGTTGTAAATGGCAAATGTGGAAAAAAATCCTACAAGTACCAAATAGGACTCCCAAGGGAGTTAAACCTCTGATTGTGGCACTGTAAATGCAAATAAAAAATCACTACTGCACTGTAAATAACGGGGAAAGCAATGAAAGACATTAGAATTAATTGCTCAATAGTCTCAAGCGCGCAAATCGCTAATTTATTTTACATTTTATTTTTCATGTTATATCAATCTTGGGAATTAAGGGGTTAATGCATTTCAGGCCACCCACATGGACTAGAACTGTACTGCCATTCATTTTTATTATTTTTTACATTGCCGGATTGAGAGTCTTGTCGCATATCGGACTTCTGAACGCCAATTGACTGATGTCTAACATCCATGTTTTAGGGACATCATGATGACGGTTTTATTTACTATTGCTTGTTTCTAAATTGGTAGTTACGGCCTTGCTTAAATGATCATGCTCTGAAATGCTACTTATGGGTGCATGGTTTACAGTTTAGGCTTTCAGCTAGGTAGCTGCGGGCTTGATTAATTGAATCACTCTGTAACTGTTGCAATTGAATAGGGGCCTAAATGTATCTCTAAATGTGAGGATGGTGAGAGAAATGAGCCAGAAACAGGTTCTATTAGATCAGTGGGTTTTGTGTGTCTGTTACATTTAAAATGACTCAAATACATAGTTATCAGAATTCTAGTCTTATACCATTGGCAAAAATGTGTATTTTATCCAAAATTGCATAAAGGCAGATTATAGCATCACATTTTCAATTATTCATTTAAAAGAACACATTTAAAATAATAATACATTAATGATTAGTGATGTCGCAAACATAAAATTTTCGGTTCGCGAACGCGAACCGCCCCAAATGTTCGCGAACCGGCGAACTCGGCGAACCGCCATAGACTTCAATGAGCAGGCGAATTTTAAAACCCACAGGGACTCTTTCTGGCCACAATAGTGATGGGAAAGTTGTTTCAACGGGACTAACACCTGGACTGTGGCATGCTGGAGGGGGATCCATGGCAAAACTCCCACGGAAAATTACATAGTTGTTGCAGAGTCTGGTTTTAAGCCATAAAGGGAATAAATTACCTAACATTACTAAATGTTTTGGAATAGCTTGCTTTAAAACATCAGGTATGATGTATCGATCAGATAGTGTAAGGGTTACACCTACTTCACAGTGAAAGACCAAACTCCCCGTTTAATGCACCGCAAACAACCGCAAACAGTCCTGTTACAGCACCTATCAGGGGGCGTGTATAAGGCCTGGATTTTTGGAACCGGGAGATGAAAAAAGATACTTGGTTGGTCGTATCACTTCAATTTTGGGGCACGGCACATGCAATCAAAGGTGCCACCAGATAGGAGTGGCGTGTTTGTAAGTACTACTCTTATCAGTTTAATACTTGTTACGTCACCTATCAGGGGGCGTGTATAAGGCCTGGATTTTTAGAACCGGGAGATAGAAAAAGATGCTTTGTTGGTCGTATCACTTCAAATTTGGGGCACTTTGTGACATTAGCATCTTACGCTCAAACATGTCCTTTACAGGCACCTGACTATGGGCAGATGAGCAGGAACTGCTCAAGGCGAGAGACGGAGTGGCGGATGGTTGAGAGGGGGCAAGGAGGACATCAGTGGTTGATGTGGCTGATGATGCTGGACCAGGAGGAGGATGGCGGCTTTGAGTTTGTGTGCTGCTTGTACTCATGTGTTGGTCTGGAGTCACCCAAACATTAGGTCTCAACCTATAGAGGATAAGGGAACCAGGCTACTCTAGACCTCATTCATCATTACAAGTTTTGACAGATTGGTACTATGCGTGCAAGCTACTGTGACAACAGATATGAGTGGCACTGTGCACTTGCAGAAGTTGGCAGAGTAGACGCTGTAGGTCTGACACACACGCTTGCAGACAACTTACTGCTATGCAATCTATTACAGTATAATTTTGTTTTTGTTTTAAATGTACACTACTGTTACACCAGATATGAGTGGTGTGTTAAGTAGTACTACTCCTATCAGTGTAATCCCTGTTATGTGCCTTTTTGGGGGGTTTGGTTGTTAAAGCCACAGTGCAGCACCAGAGGCCAGAATAATTAGGCATGTACACATGCCTGCAAAATTGGTTATTGTTGATCTTGCAGGGAGCAGAGAAGAAGGTAGGCATTCAACGCCCCAGCCCCGCATACCCACCCTCAGCGATTGAGGGGGGGACCTGAGAAGGCCACGGGCCGGAGATATAAAGGGGGGCCATCCCAAATAAGCACACAAGCGGGGACAAAGGTAGTGAAGGGGACATAGAGGCCCATGGACTGACGGTCGCCATCTTTGCAGGAAAAGCCAAACTTAAGCCATTAAGCCAAACTGACCCAACACGCGCTGCTACTTAAGTCAAACGCTGTACAATTACACCTTAATAAAGCTGAAACATGCAGCAGCAGGGATTCTAAACGGCCACATGGAGACAAGAAGGTTAACAGCCCCCACAGTCTCTGCACCACTCTTTTTAACAGATAACCCAAGGGGCTAACCAGGGTGCTTTCCCACATAAAAAACAGAATTTTATTGGAGGAATTATTAGTGTCTTTACCCCCCAAGAGAGGACATAATATACAGTATCTTTAGACTACCTGATGGCCAAACCTCCTTTAGCCCCAATGCTATCCAAGGAACATTTCAAAACTTCTATCAGACCATATATTCATCCCAATCCCGCTGCAGCGGATCTGACATAGAGTCCTTCCTACTACAGCAAGAAGTCCACAAAATACCTGTACCTCAATTGGACAGCTTGAACCTAGACATATCCCAAGAGGAAGTTAAATCTACAATCCAAGATCTTAAATTTGGCAAGTCCCCAGGGCCAGACTTATCTGTACTATAAGAAATTTGAGCCCTTGCTTACCCCCGCACCTAACATCTTTGTTAAACGCTATACTAAATGGAGAACCTATGCCCCCTTAATTGAATCAGACCGACCTCATAGTCTTTCCAAAAGAGGGTAGGGACCCTTTAGAGGTTAAAAATTATCGCCCCATACCCCTGATAAATCTGGATGTCAAGATCCTAGCTAAAATTATGGCCAAATGAATATCTAACTTTTTACTGGACTAAATACACAAGGACCAAACGGGGTTCATTCCTTTCAGAGAGGCAGGAGATAATGTGTGAGGAATTGACTCTGCTGGGATTCGAACCCTGGTTTGCATGTTGCTGGACCTCTTCCCTACCGGTACGCCAGCCTGCCTCTTGCAGATTTGCCTGTGATCTGATACCTTGACTCTAAAAGCAAGGAAATCACTGACAACTCTCTTTAGCTGTGTCTGGTCAGCTGTCTTGTTCTTGGTCTATATAAGGCACTTCCTGTCTCTGTATCCTTGCCAGATTATTGTTGGTTCCTGATCCCTTCAATAAAGCTTGTTCCTGTTTTCACCTACAAGTTGCTGAACTGGATTATTGCTGACCTTGGCTACTGGTCTCCTCAACCTTGTGATTCCTAAATCATTACATAATGTTAGGAGGGTTCTGAATGCCCAGTTCTTGGCTCAACACTATAACAACCCAGTTTGCCCTCTAGCCCTAGACATAGAGAAGGCTTTTGATACGGTGTAATGGCCATATATGTACAAAATGCTAGATAAGTTTGGATTTGAGGGACGCTTTCTCAACCTGCTCAGAAGGTACTACGACTCATCAGTAGCTAACTTAAAGATACAAGGGGACCATAAGGCCAAAATCCAAGTACAGAGAGGGACTAGGCAGGGATGCCCACTCTCCCCACTGCTCTTTGCTCTTGCCATTGAACCCCTAGCGCAGGCAATCAGAACCAACCATGCCATCCAGGGGGTTCAAGTAGGACACCATCAGTTTAAGTGTTCACTTTTCGCGGACGATATGCTTTGCACCCTGACCAAGCCCCTTCTCTCTATATCAGCACTCATGTCCACTATAAAAGACTTCAGCTAAATCTCGGGCCTCCAATCCTTGCAAAAGGATATTTCTCTTTCAATGGAATCCTGCTTACTAGGGATACACATAAAAAATCCTATCTCAATCCTAGAACAAGCTATTCGAATTAATGGCTTTAGCATTCAAAATACACATAGCTACCTGGGCCCAGATGGATTTACAAATCTCTATTACGAAACTTTTATAGACTTGTTATTACCCCACTTAGCCACACTTTTCAAACAAATTTTAGAAGGCTCTCCCATTCCACAAGAACTAAACCATACAAATATGATATGTTTCCCGAAAGAACGACGAGACCCATTAGAACTTAAAAATTACTGCCCCATATCACTCCTAAACGGGGATATAAAAATTTTGGCCAAATTAATGGCAAACAGGATTTCGCGATTTCTCCCCTCCATAATCCATAAAGACCAAACAGGGTTTATCCCCCATAGACAAACGGGGGACAATATCAGACGGACACAAAATGTAATCTCATGGTCATCCCAAAATCAAATACCCACATGCTTTTTGGCGTTAGATTTAGAAAAGGCCTTTGATACGTTGGAATGGCCTTATTTAAAAGCAGTATTACACAAATTTGGTTTGCAGGCAAATTTATGAACTTGATAGATACATACTACAAATCCCCGTCAGCCAGATTAAAACTCCCGGGAGATCGCTTACAAGTAACAACACATAAAGATTCAAAGGGGAAAAAACACATTTTTAGATTTATTTGGAATCATAAAGCCCAGAGGATCTCAAAAAATAATATGTATAAACCAAAAGGGAAAGGGGGCCTATCGTGCCCGAATCTCAAACTGTATTACAAGGCAGCGCAGCTGGCTTTCATTCCTCTGGCGCATTCTCCCACACATCAGCCGCTCTGGGTATTTATGGAAAATGTAAGCATGTCACCTTATACATGGGATAGAGTAATATGGATTCCAGGCCTGTATACTTTTTTGAGAAACTTAAAAAACCCGTTGATTAAGCACTCATTAAAAATATGGACGGAGATGAACTGGACACAAAAACTGGACACTCGGGTATCAGATCTTACCCCTATCGTACCCAATCCCCACTTTAAGATACATCTTCCGGAAAGCTCTCTCAGTTGGTGGTCTCAGAACCTACTAAGGGTTGGTCCATGGTGGCATGACGACAAAATAATGACCTTTGAGAGGGTGAGAGATAGATACATTTTACCCCTGGCTGAACACTATCATTTTTGCAGGATACATCATTTTATATATACGATAAGTGGTAGGGGAAGCCCCCAAAGAAACACCTGGCTACTCAAAAAATGTAGGGATTCCCCCTTTCAGCCTGGTATTATTAGCCTCATGTGTGAACTATTTAATGAAAACTCATGGGCAAACAAACCAGACTACACCAAAGCCTGGGAGAGGGATTTGGGCACTGAGTTAGCAGACAGCACACGGGATAAAAGTTGGCGAGGCTTAAGTAGGGGATCTTTAAATTATAGTCTGCTTGAGACTTCAATAAAGGTCCTACACAGGACATATATTACTTCTTTTAAGCTAAAAAATGGGATCCAAAACAGAGCAGCTCATGTTTTAGGAACAGTGGTAATGAGGGTACATTTATTCATGTCTGGTGGGAGTGTTCGGCAGTCATAAGACTATGGGAAGAAACATGCTTACTAGCTTCTAAAATGTTTAAGATTCAGATTTCTGCCAATATAGAAAACTGCATGCTGGGTGTTCCGCATGTCTGTCTCTTGCCCGCTCAAAATAGGCTATTAAAGTTCATCATGTTGGCCACAAAGAACCATATAGCCAGACAATGGAAATCGGATACCCTACACTTTCAGGTGGTTAAAAATAAATTAAACTTTATTCTTATAAATGAACGCCTTACCCATTTAGTAGACAACTCCATGGATACATTTTGAGATATATGGTCTCCGTGGCTACAATTAAGGGATAGCATATCATCTGGAGACAATTAAAGAAATTTAGGTCCGGAATAGGGGCTCCCCTAAATGGGAGAGGATATTCTCAAGAGAACGGGATGGATGGAGGTGTGTTTGGATCCTTAGAGGGGCGGAGGAAGGAGGTAAGTGCTATATTTTACATCATATTTATGTAAAAAAGGAGGATGTTTGTGGACCTTTCCCTTTCCCAACATGTTAAATGTTAAAACTAGTTATTTTTTTCCTCAATTATAGTCGGATTCAAGACTTAAAGGGAGTCAACTTAAAACAAACTGAATTAAAGCTATATTAATAACTGAAAAGCAAAAAAAAAAATTATATTTTTAGGCTACAGGTACAACCAAATCCAGATAACATACTAGCCCTGGATATGGTATAAGCTCCAAGATTATGGAATGGAAAGGGGTAAACTGAGTATTAATAGAGATAAGGTAAATCAGTGATGTATTAACATGTATGGATATATATGTAACATGGAAATGGTTGTTTGAACATGATATATTACCTGACCTAATAAAATATTTTTTGAAAGAAAAAATACACATAGCTAGTAGTTGGAAAACCCCAAATTAAAACTTTCAGGAATTAATAAAAAAAAATCAACTATTTACTGCTCAACGAGAGATTTAACCATGTAGTCTTGGATAGAATCACCCAGTTCCAGACAATTTGGGACCCCTGGATAACATCCCCATTTAGTGCCCCTCTAATATAATAAAACATTTGTTAATGGTTGAAGCGACTCAGGGGGAAGGACCGGAGTGGGGGAGCCCTGGAGGAGATCCATCAGAAGCAACCGGCGGCAAAATCATTCGAGGAAAGGAGAGGTCGCCTACTGAAGACTTCCCTAGGGTAACCCAAGGGTGATTGAGCAGGTTAGATATTGTAAATAATAAGCTACTGCTGGAGTGATGATAGATAATAGGACTTTGGTGTTAACTGCTGATATACTCTTTACTATTGTCTGTTTTACCATGTCTTAGGTTTCTCTTAAAAATTGCAATCACAGTAAAAAAAAAGAAAATTTATTAACCAAAAAAGTAAAAATAAGAAGACCTAGCCAGCTAATTTTAACAAAATGTCTTCATTGTAAATATGTATTTTTGCACAACTGTTGTGTTATGCAAGACTGTTCAATATGCTTTCTTTTTCATTACATGCCGTACAACTTCTGACATAAAAATTTAAATTAAAAAATTAGGTATTGTTGCAGACGCTGCTGTTGTAGCGGCCAGAAAAATTGACCTTTGTTCCCCAGGCAGAAAGTGCCATAAAACATTGCGTCTTCTTGAACCCTAGTTGGTGGCGGATAATTCACGCAAGTCATCCGGCATTCACAGATAAAATACAGCAGCTTGTGGACCAGTTTTAGCCAAAGGCAGCTCATCTCATCAGGCCTTTTTCAGTCGAATGTATCGCCCAGTGTCAGTCCCTTCGGGATCCACCCCTCATTCATCTTTATAAAGGTGAGGCAATCTAGACTTTTTTGCCCTAGGCGACTTCTCTTCTCGGTGACAAAACCTCCTGCTGCACTGAAGGTCCTTTCTGACAGGACACTTGAAGTGGGGCAGGACAGAAGTTCAATTGCAAATTGGGATAGCTCAGGCAACAGGTCTAGCCTGCATACCCAGTAGTCAAGGGGTTGATCGCTCCTCAGAGTGTCGATATCTGCAGTTAAGGCGAGGTAGTCTGCTACCTGTCGGTCAAGTCATTTTCTGAGGGTGGATCCCGAAGTGCTGTTGCGATGCGTAGGACTGAAAAAGGTCCTCATGTCCTCCATCAACAACACGTCTTTTAAACGTCCTGTCCTTGCCAGAGTGGTCGTGGGAGGAGGATTACTTTCACCTCTTCCCCTGTTATATTGCCCTTGTGCTGTGACATCACCCTTATATGCTGTGTAAAGCATACTTGTTAATTTGTTTTGGACCTGCTGCATCCTTTCTGACTTGAATTTGGTAACATTTCAGGCCTTTTCTGCTTAT
The DNA here is from genome assembly GCA_027410445.1 of Discoglossus pictus. NCBI lineage: Eukaryota > Metazoa > Chordata > Amphibia > Anura > Alytidae > Discoglossus > Discoglossus pictus. The sequence continues at coordinate 2,009,904 of JAPZIH010000011.1, read as the reverse complement.
ACCGTGGGTCTAGTAGCGTGCACACCCAGTACAGGTCGTTCCCCTTCAGCCTTTTTATATGAGGGTCCTGCGACAGGCACAACAGCATGAAAGACCCCATTTGCACAAGGTTGGATGCCGAGCTACCCATGTCCCGTTCCTCGTCCTCACTGATCTCGCTCAAGATATGTTCTTCCCCCCAGCCATGTACAACACCACTGGTACCAGATAGGTGACAACGAGCACCCTGGGATGCCTGTTGTGATTGGTCTTCCTCCTCCCCCTCAAATCCTACAGGCATTGCGCATGAGCGTCCAGTAACGTGGCAAAAAAATCCCCAGCTCCGCAGAGGCTGTCCTAGCACCCCGGTCATACAAATACTCGTTAATGGCTTTTTCTTGTTGGAGCAGGCGGTCGAACATTAGGAGTTTTGAATTCCAACGTGTGGGGCTGTCACAAATCAAGCGCCTCACTGGCATGTTGTTTCGCCGCTGGATATCTGAAAAGTGTACCATGGCCATGTAGGAATGCCTAAAATGGCCACACACCTTTCTGGCCTGCTTCAGGACATCCTGTAAGCCTGGATACTTATGGACAAAGCGTTGTACAATCAGATTACACACATGTGCCATGCACGGCACATGCGTCAACTTGCCCAAATTCAATGCCGCCAACAAATTTCTTCTGTTGTCACAAACCACTTTGCCAATCTTCAGTTGGTGCGGAGTCAGCCATTGATCCACCTGTGCGTTCAGGGCGGACAGGAGTGCTGGCCCGGTGTGGCTCTCTGCTTTCAGGCAAGTCAACCCCAAGACGGCATGACACTGCCATATCCGGGATGTGGAATAGTATCTGGGGTGCTAGGGGGGTGCCGTTGATGTGGAGCAAGAAGCAGCAGCAGAAGAGGACTCAGCTGAGGAGGTTATGGAAGAGGATGGAGTAGGAGGAGTAGAGGAGGTGGCAGCAGGCCTGCCTGCAAGTCGTGGCGGTGTCACCAACTCCTCTGCAGAGCCACTCATGTAGGTGATTTACCTGCCCTGACCATGCTTTGCAGACCAGGTATCAGTGGTCAGATGGACCCTTGCCCCAACACTGTGTGCCAGAGATGCAGTTACTTCCTTTTGCACAATCGAGTACCGGTTGGGGATTGCCTTTTGGGCAAAGAAATTTCGTCCGGGTACCTTCCACTGCGGTGTCCCAATCGCTACAAATTTTTTGAACACCTCAGACTCCACCAGCTTGTATGGTAAAAGCTGGCGGGCTAAGAGTTCAGACAAGCCAGCTGTCGGACGCCGGGCAAGGGGGTGACTTTGTGGCATTGGCTTCTTACGCTCAAACATGCCCTTGACAGACACCTGACTGTGGGGAGATGAGCAGGAACAGCATGAGGCGAGAGACGGAGTGGCGGATGGTTGAGAGGGGGCAAGGAGGACAGCAGTGGTTGACGTGGATGAAGACGCTGGACCATGAGGAGGATGGCGGCTTTGAGTTTGTGTGCTGCTTGTACTCATGTGTTGATCCCATTGGCGTTTGTGATGTGACATCATGTGCCTTCGCAAAGCAGTTGTACCTAGGTGGGTGTTGGACTTCCCACGACTCAGTTTCTTTTGGCATAGGTTGCAAATGGCATCGCTGTTGTCAGAGGCAGACACACAAAAAAAATGCCACATTGCTGAGCTCTGCGGTGACGGCATTCTGGTGGTGGCAACAGCATGCGTTGATTGACTTGCTGTCTGGCTGACCCCGGGTGCTGATGCATGCTGTCTGACTGTGCCACTAGCTCATTGCGATGACCTCCCTCTGCTTCCAACTCGTCTCCTCCTCCTCTCTGTCTCCCCATCTGAACTTTCCCCTGTTCTTCTTCTCTTCTAGTGGGCACCCACGTGACATCCACGGACGCATCGTCATCATCATCACTCGCCTCACTTGTATCTGAAAACTCAACAAAGGAAGCAGCAGCGGGTACATCATCATCATCACATCGTACGTACATGTGTGTAATGCTGCCTGACTGAGACATATCCCTGTTATCTACATCCTCTGGCAATAATGGTTGCGCATCACTCATTTCTTCAAACTGATGTGTAAATAACTCTTCTGACTGATCAATTGAATCGGCTGTGGTACTAGTGTTGGTGGTGGTGGCAGGCAGGCGAGTGGTAACTTGAGAGGTGCCCAAAGCTAAGCTGGAGGAGGATGGTGCATCAATCTTCCAAGCGGAAGCTGCAGAAGATTGGATGTCCTGTGTTAGCCAGTCAACTACGTCCTCTGAACTTTTCAAGTTCAGGGTAACTGGCCTCTGAACACTGGGCATTATAGTAGGGCCAAAGGGAATCACAGCACCACAACCACGACGGCCCCTGCGGGGTGTCCTGCCTTTGCCTGTCATTTTTTTCCAATTAGTGGTACTATGCATGCAAGCTACTGTGACAACAGATATGAGTGGCACTGTGCACTTGCAGAAGTTGGCAGAGTAGACACTGTAGGCCATACACAGACGCTTGCAGACAAGTAAATGCTATTCAATGTATTACAGTCAAAATTGTATTCTTTGTTTAAATGTGCACTACTGACTGTTACACCAGATATGAGTGGTGGCACTGACTGGGCAAGTGGGCACAGTATAGGAAGTGAGCCTAAGACACACACACTGGCAGGCAGGCAAATGAAATTAGATTACACAGAAAAAAAGTGTTGTTTTTTTATTAAATGTGCTGGTACACCACTAGATTGGATTGGTTAAACTTGGCACAGTACTTGTAAGACTGACACACACACTGGATAGCGGTCAGGCAAATGAATTTAGATTGGCGGTCAGGCAAATGAACTTAGATTTAAGAAAATAAAATTATTGTTTTTTTAAATGTAGACTGCTGGTACACCACTAGATTGGATTGGTTGAACTTGGCACAATACTTGTAAGCCTGACACACACACTGGCTAGCGGTCAGGCAAATGAACTTAGATTTAAGAAAATAAAATTATTGTTTTTTTAAATGTAGGCTGCAGGTACACCACTAGATTGGATTGGTTGAACTTGGCACAATACTTGTAAGCCTGACACACACACTGGCTAGCGGTCAGGCAAATGAACTTAGATTGGCGGTCAGGCTAATTAACTTAGATTTAAGAAAATAAAATAATTGGTTTTTTAAATGTAGACTGCTGGTACTCTAACTAGATTGGATTGGTTGAACTTGGCACAGTACTTGTAAGACTGACACACACACTGGATAGCGGTCAGGCAAATGAACTTAGATTGGCGGTCAGGCAAATGAACTTAGATTTAGGAAAATAATATTATTGTTTTTTTAAATGTAAACTGCTGGTACCCCAAATAGATTGGATTGGTTGAACTTGGCATAGTACTTGTAAGCCTGACACACACACTGGCTAGCGGTTAGGCAAATGAACTTAGATTGGCGGTCAGGCAAATGAACTTAGATTTAAGAAAATACAATTATTGGTTTATTAAATGTAGACTGCTGGTACCCCAACTAGATTGGATTGGTTGAACTTGGCACAGTACTTGTAAGACTGACACACACACTGGATAGCGGTCAGGCAAATTAACTTAGATTGGCGGTCAGGCAAATGAACTTAGATTTAGGAAAATAAAATTATTGTTTTTTTAAATGTAAACTGCTGGTACCTCAAATAGATTGGATTGGTTGAACTTGGCATAGTGTATTTTAAAATTATGAGAAAACATTTTCTGTAAACTAAATAAAAATCATATTAGGAGGTTGAAAGAAAAAGAAACCGGATGGGGGGATACCGAGCAGAGCACACCATCTACAGCCCACTGGGAGACAAACTCATCCATTCCCCCAGTAGACAAAGCCAGGTGGTACTCTGCCCGGATACGGGAGCGCACCAGCACCCGGAACATGGCCTCAGGTGACAAGGGAACCCCCCCTATCAAACACTGCTTCCTGGACTTATATATAGCCAACTTGGCTAATGCCAGGAGCAGGTTGACGAGGAGGTCCCTGGCCTTATTGCCCCGGGACACTGGGCGCCCAAAAATAAAAATGTGAGGGGAGAAATGCAGCCAGAACTGCAGGAGGAGGCCCCTCAAGAGTGAAAAGAGGGGCTGCAGTCTGGCGCAACTAAAATAAACATGATACACGGACTCTCCCTTGCCACAGAATTGACAAGTGGAGGGAGAGTCCGTGAATTTAGCTAAGTACTCTCCCGTGCTCAGTGCACCATGGAGCACTCTCCAACTCAAGTCCCCGGTGGGTCGTGGAACTAAATCAGAATAAAGTTCCCTCCACCGGGGCCTCTTGCCCTCGTCAGCTGGTAGGACCCGCCTCCAGATGGTATCGGGACGGGTCACGAGGGCAAGGAAGTGCACTGTATGGAGCACGAGAGAATATAAGCTCTTCCTCGGCATGCCGCGAAAGCATGCCGAGGGTATGTCCCTCAACCTCGAGAGGTTGGGGACAGGAGGAGCCTGAGGGGAAACATGGGGCTTGTGTCCAATGCAAACAGCCGGAGAAGGGGTGTTGAAAGGTGCATGTGGCACTCCGGCCTGCAAAGCCCCGCGAAGGAAGGTGCGCGAGTCGGGGGAGATGGCATCTCTAATCTCCTGGATCAAGCGCCCTGAGACTTTGGGCGTCACATATCCCAAACGGAGCGCAAGCTCCTGGGGTGACACCCAATCAGAACGCCCGTATTCCAGGAGATCCCCGACTCGGGTCATCCGTGCATGACTAAGGCGGCGGATGATACTGGGGGAATGTAACATTGGAGCCCCCACTGCTGCATTAAATAGCAGGGGCTCTGTGAATATTTCATCCCCCAAAGGCACGCCCTGCCTGGTCACGGAGACCATGCTCCAGGCCTTGAGGGTTTCCTGGTAGTATGCCGGCAACACAGAGAGGTCTCTCCCAAACCCCTCGGGCCTGATCAGAAATAATTGCCGGTCATACCCCAGGTTGCGCAACTGGCGATAAAAGCTGGATGCCAGTGCGCACCACTGCGGAGAGGGATCTGCATATAGGTATCTCTGCAGGTACTGAAGGCGGAAGGTGGACAACTGGGAGCACACACAAACTACTCCCTGTCCACCCTCCACCAAAGGCAGACTTGCCACCCCTGCAGAGACCCAATGCCTTCCCATCCAGAGGAAATCTAACAAATTCCTCTGGATATTGGTGACAAACTCGGGGGTCGGACTCAGACAAATCAGCCGGTGCCAGATCTGAGAAGCCACCAGCTGATTCACCACTAGAGTCCGCCCCCTAAGGGAAAGCATTTTTGCTAGACCCCTCCATCGTCCCAGACGAGAGAGGACACTGCCCTCTAACTCCCTCCAGTTGTCTGGGACGGAAGCGTCCGCAGCGGACAGGTAGACCCCCAGATATTTAATGACATCTGCCTCCCACGTGATGTCACGAAACGTGGGAGGCAAAGAGTCCACCTGTAAATTACCCTCTAAAAGGCCTGTGCATTTGGACCAGTTGATCTGAGCGGAGGAGGCAGCTGAATATACCTCCTGGCACTGTTTTGCCAGCTCAAGATCAACTGGATCCTGGGCCACGAGGAGCACATCGTCAGCATAAGCTGAAAGGACAATCCGCATGACTGGATCTTTTAGCACCAGCCCTGTGAGCCTTTTCCTCAGTAGGCAGAGGAAAGGCTCGATGGCCAGTGCATATAACTGTCCAGACAAGGGACATCCTTGACGCACCCCTCGTCCAAATACCAAAGGTGCTGTTAGGGACCAATTGATTTTAAGTAAACACTCTGCAGAGGCGTACAGCGTTCTTATAAAGCCCACAAACTGTGGGCCAAAGCCGTACGCTTGCAGAGTGGCTATGAGGTAACCATGGTCCACCCTGTCAAACGCCTTCTCTTGATCTAAAGAGAGAAAGGCGAGTGACAGACCAGTCCTGCGAGAATAATGCAATAGATCCCGGACCAGAAAGATACTATCAAAGATAGTCCGGCCCGGGATCGCATAGGACTGGTCAGGGTGAACCAATTCCGCCAGCACAGACCCAAGTCTAAGCGAGATGGCTTTAGCTACAATCTTGTAGTCCGTGCTGAGCAGAGAGACCGGTCGCCAGTTCTTAATAAGCCGGAGATCCCCCTTTTTGGGCAGCAGGGCAAGTACTGCCCTGCGACAAGACAGGGGCATCTCCCCGGTCTCCAGGGCTTCCCCAAGGACCAGATGGAAATCAGGTCCCAGAGTCTCCCAGAAAAATTGGAAAAACTCTACAGTCAGTCCGTCCAGTCCTGGAGACTTTTCACAGGACATGGCACGGAGGGCTTCAGAGAGCTCTTGAAAAGATAGTGGTATATCAAGCCTCTCTCTTACACCCTCACTGACTGTGGGGAGCCCCTCCCATAGCACCCTGCAGGCGTCTGGAGAAATGGGATCCGGAGAGTAAAGATCTTTATAAAAGTTCCGGGCTCTATCCCGGATACTCTCCGGATCTGTAAGGGGGGCACCGTCTTCATCTAGAAGACAGGTGATGTGCCTACTGTTACCCCCCTTTTTCTCCAGTGAGTAGAAGAGGCGCGAGCCGCGGTCTAGATCTTTGAGAAAACCTAAGCGGCTGCGCACGTATGCCCCCTTGGCCTGGTGTCGTTCCAGGTCACAGAGGACACCCTTCCTCTCTACATACTCGCTCTGCAGGGATTGGTCCCTACAAGTGAACAGCCTCTGCTCCAGATGGAGTACCTCCCCCCGGAGAGACTCCAACTCAGCTTCGCGCTGCCCACTCGCACCCTTGGTATATTCCTGACACAGAAGTCGCAAATGAACCTTGCCCACGTCCCACCACAGTTTTAACGTGGCAAAGTCCCCCTTGCAACCCCTCCAGTCCGTCCAAAACTCCCGGATCAATGTCACGAGCCCCTGGTCCTTCAACAAAGCATTGTTGAAGTGCCAATAGGCGGCTCGTGGCGCTGTTGGCGTTAGCGCCACTGTCACAGACACACAGTTGTGGTCTGTGAACGGAGCCAGCCTAATGGCACAAGAACCGACTCGTGACATATAGTGACTAGATATATATAGTCTGTCGATCCGGGAGTGGGACACCAGACCGGCTCTCACCCTGACGTAGGTGAAACCGTCTGATGCCCCTGGGTTCTGCTCTCGCCAGATGTCCTCCAGGGAGAAGCGGGCGATGATCTCCCGCAGGGCTGACGCAGAAGGCGGGTACGGCTCTGGACTATTCCGGTCCAGAGCGTCGAGGGTGCAGTTGAAATCACCCCCGAGTACCAAACACTCATCTGCGTCAACCGTCTCCAAAAACTGGGACAGTCTGGCGAGGAACCTCACTCTCTCGAGCCCTCCAGCAGGGGCATATATATTAACTAGGTTAATGATGCTACCCTGCTCTCGGACCCGGAGGTGGATTAGACGGCCTGGGATAACAGCTTTCACAAGCAGCAGCTCTGGCTGAAAAGACTCTGAGAACAGGGTCACCACTCCACATGACGCCGATGTGAAGTGGCTGAAGAAGACCCTGCCTCTCCACTCCAGTTGCCACGAGACCTCAGCCTCTGGAGTGGTGTGAGTTTCCTGCAGGAAGCTCACAGAGTACCCTCCCTGATATAAATAGGAGAGTACCTGGAACCTGCGGAAACTGTCTTGACAGCCATTGGTATTTAGCGTGCTGATGTGCAAAGCCATTACTGCGTGTCAGGAATTGTGCGTTCCTCAGACCCTTGAGACTGCTGATAGGACACGCACATTTTATAGAATTTCCGGACGCGGAGATGCTCCGCAGTCCCAGAATTCTTGGCCCTAGTGCTGACCACTAGATATTGCTGGAGAGAGTGGAGAATAAACGACATATTCTTCCACCTCTCCAAGGCCAGCCGCACCTTCCTTTTCTTTTGTCCATGAAGGGTGCTCTCAAGGAATAGATCTATTTCCTTGACAGGGATAACCCACCCAGAATCTGATGTTCCTTCTAGTGGGTCACCCCTGGGCTCCTCTTGGCTGAGGGCTTTTACTCCATCCTCCCCGGCTGGAGTCAGTTTCCTCAGCTTTATTCTCAGGGACCCCCTCTTAGATGATACAGAAGGAGTCCCTTTAGCACCCTTCAAGGTAAATAATGGACCCTTGGATTGCTGCTGCACCCCTGTAGCTTCAGGAGTGCATTCAGGGGTAGCTGGCTGGACAGCAGTGGCTGGCATGGCTTCCTTAATGGAAGCCTTGGAGGCTTTATATGCCTCCTCTGCCAGTTCCACCGCTGCTTGCTCAGCTTGGATGGCACCGATGTTAGGGTCAGTGGACGGCTGAGGAGGGTAGACAGGCTCTCCCATGATGTTAACAGGAAAACCTGTTTTATCACCCTCCCCCATTTCCACTTCCCCTTGTGCCACATCCCCCCTGACAGACAAATCCATGGGGTCCTGAATGGGGGTCATGCCTATATTCCCCCCCTCCAGTAGTGACTCGGCCTGGGGCTCTAACAAAGCCCGAGGTACGTCACTAGAGAGTGACACTGGAGGAGGAGACTGACTGGTGCCCTTGAAGCTCAGCACCTCAGGGACACTGACTACCCATTCAGCAGGGGCTTTGTTGGGTCCCCCCTCAAAGGCCAGAGGCAGAACCTGATCTTTCTTGTCTACCCCTGCCTCACTTGGGAGACCCTCTTGCCCCTGCTTTTCCTCCAGACCCTTTTCCACATTAACCCCTATAGGGTCTGGAGAGAGAGATGTGTGGTCTGGCACCGGCTGGCTGAGCTTAATAACTGGGCCAGACAATGTCACCGGATGAGGAGGAGATGTTTTGTTCCTCTTCTTGCTTTTAGAGGGAGGTGCTCCACTATAGAGCACTTCCCACTTATCAGCAACCTCCCTGTTGGTTTTATGCTTCCTCTTCCTGGGGACGTCACTCCTGGAAGAGGAGCTGCCACTAGCTGCCTCCCCTGCAGAGGGCTTATTATCCCTCTGCTTACATTGTGCCCCCACACTAACTGATGTAATTATGGTGGGGGCAGATTGGGACTTGGGAGATGCAGCTGTGACACTGGGAGGACCGGTGACATTCTTCCCCTTTTTCCCCGTGTCTGCAGTCTTGCTGGAGACCACAGACACAGATGGCTTTTTTGGGGAAGAAGGGGGTTTGGAGGCCGTGGTGGTGGCTTGAGGAACGGCCTCCTTGCCTGAGCTCTGTGGGGGGGCTATGACCCTTGAGGTCCCCGCTGTTATGGGCTCAGTGGGGATGGGTGCCGTACTGACGGAGGTGCCATTTGCTGGGGCTGGGGCATGATGCTTTACATTAGGGCAATTCCTACGTGTATGCCCCAACCCCTTGCAATGATAGCACTGCACCTCCGTAGTGCTGTAAAAAATCCTGTACAGCACCCCCTCAAATGGAACCCCAAAAGACCCCTCTATGTTTTCTGCGCCCTGAGGCAGGCACATTTGTACCTGCCTCTTGAAAGAGAGCACATGACGAAGTGCTCTCTCTCTGCACCCCAGGGGAATTTTAATAAATGGTGTTTTTACTTCCCCTAGGGTTAGCAGGTGGGGGCGCAGGAGGGAGTCTGGTAGGAAGGGGGGCACATTAGAGAGTGTTACTTTTGTGCCCAACCCTTCCAGGGGTTCTATTGGGACATATAATCCCCCCACTGTGATGCCTCTCTGTATAAGAATGTGTGCAGCAGCCAGAGTACGGGTAAAAAAAAACTGCTTTCCCGTACATTTTGCTGGCTGCTACTATAACAGAGGGGCTGATGACATTAGCTGCAGCACGCAGATAGATATCAATGCTGTAGACCCCAGACATCTGACATTTAACCCCATGCTTCCTGGTGATCTGCCCCTCAGCCCCAGCGGTGGTATTACTGGGGCCAGCAGAAACCACCTGTGACCAGGTATTAGCCACAGGGGTAGGTCTGCTGGCAGAACCACCAGGAGCTGGGGCTGCCTTATCTGCCTGGGGCCTATGCTGTGCAGTGCTGCAGCTAGGATTTTCAGGGGCCATTATTCCCCCTTTTGACCCCTGAGGCTTCTTAATGGTCTTATCCCTCATGTTTAGACCCTTTTTTTTTTTAGTTTATTTGTTTTATTTATTTTTATTTTTTGTTTTATGATTTTCTACTGTTTTCTTTTTTTTTTTTAAATATAAAAGTGTGAAAAAGAAACAAAAAGACAAAACTAAGGGAGACAAAAAACTAAGGGAGAGAGAGAGATGATGTTTGGCAGTGGAAGGGTTAATGGCCTGTTGCAAGGTGTTACTAATTGCAACAACACAGAGAACACAGAGGCTTTTTAACCCCTCTGTGTCTCTGTGTCAGATGTTAAAAAAAAAAAAAGCCTTAACAACAAAAAATCTAATTGTTTTCCCCCCCACTGCCTACAAAGATGTTACTTGTCTTCTCTCCCCCAAAACATAAAACCCAACACCAAACAAACAAAACTTCAACAAAACCTAATAAACTTTTTAAAAGAAAAAAAGTCAAAGTAACAAAGCTCCAGGAGTGAAGGTGTAGTGCTAAGGGAGGGGTGTGGCAAAGTATCCAGGAGACAGCTAACTCTCCTGGGATAGAGAGTTGAGCCTGACCCCCAGAAAACTAAAACTTAAATTAAACTAAGAAAAAAACCACAAAAACTCCCAAAAATGAACAACACCGTGCACAAAGTGCTTATTAACAAAAAGGTGTTAAAATAAAACTTGTATTTGAGGGACTAAGACCCTAAAAAGCCTTTTGTTTGGAGCTCAAGCATGCACACAACATGCTCTCTGAGCACTGGGCACAGTATCAGTTGTAAGCCTGACACACACACTGGCTAGCGGTCAGGCAAATGAACTTAGATTGGCGGTCAGGCTAATTAACTTAGATTTAAGAAAATAAAATAATTGTTTTTTTAAATGTAGACTGCTGGTACTCTAACTAGATTGGATTGGTTGAACTTGGCACAGTACTTGTAAGCCTGACACACACACTGGCTAGCGTTAAGGCAAATGAACTTAGATTGAAGGTCAGGCAAATGAACTAAGATTTATCAAAATAAAAGTTTTTTTTTTTTTAAAGTAGACAACTAGTAAACAAGATTGTATTGGTTGCACTGTGCACACACAGTATAAGCTGTGAGCCTGACACACACACTTGCTAGCAGGGGCTAGCAGGGAGACAGGCAAATGAAGTTAGATTAGACAGGAAAAAAAAAAAAAAAATGATGTTATAGCCCTAAAAAGGGCTTTTTCGGGTGCTGTGTTTACAGCAGAGATCTGATGAGCCCTTCAGCACTGCACTGGACACTGAATAAACTTGCCTAGCTATTGATTTCCTCATTCAATCAGCATCAACTACACTCTCCCTCCTCTCAGTAAGACTGCAAGTTAATTATGATTCCAAAATGGCTGCTGTCCATGAATTAGAAGGGTCTGGAAGGCAGGGTATGATGCTAATTGGCTGGAATGTGTCTGCTGACTGTGAGTTGCAGGGTCAAAGTTTGCTTAATGATAAAGTAATGGGGGCGGATCGCACATTGCATATGTTCGCAGTTCGCCGCGAACGCGAACATGCTATGTTCGCCGGGAACAGTCCGCCGGCGTACTATTCGCGACATCTCTAATGATGATTACTACTTGATAAGTACTACATGATGAGTACGGCATGACGAGTAACACATGATGAGTAACACATGATGAGTACTACATGATCAGTATTACATGATGAGTGCTACATGATGAGTACGGCATGACGAGTAACACATTATGAGTACTACATGATTAGTATTACATGATGAGTACTACATGATGAGTATGGCATGACGAGTAACACATGATGAGTACTATATGATCAGTATTACATGATGAGTACTACATGATGAGTACGGCATGACGAGTAACACATGATGAGTATTACATGATCAGTATTACATGATGAGTACGGCATGATGAGAACTGCATGATGAGCACTGCATGATAAGTACTACATGATGAGTAACACATGATGAGTACTACATGATCAGTATTACATGATGAGTAACACATGATTAGTACGGCATGATGAGAACTTCATGATGAGCACTGCATGATAAGTACTACATGATGAGTACTATATGATGAGTTCTATATGATAAGTACTACATGATGAGTACTATATGATGAGTACTATATGATAAGTACTACATGATGAGTACTATATGATGAGTACAAGATGATGGGTAATACATGATGAGTTCTACATGTACTATATTTTTTTTATTTCTAAAATCTGCTCCCTGGTCAAAAAATCTATTTGTAGTATTTGTCCTGATGGCTCACAATCCCCCTCTGTTCAGTTCAGGTCAATGGTATTAAAGCAAAACCAGGGATTTTCTACCTGATGCTACAAATTATAACAGGAAGCTACCACTAGATGGCGCCCAAGGATAGCAGAATAATGTGACAAAATAAACACCTTTGTATGAGTTCTACCTATAAGTAAATTATAAAATGTGCGTAAAGAAAATGGGAAATGCCACTGCATTGGTAATATAGCAAATTGTAGTTTATTGTACTGCATTACGCTCCTTAATTGGATCTATACGACGCAACAAGCTTTAGGGGAACAAGTTATTGACGCTGCTGGTACAGATGGACTAAAAAATAAAAAGAAAAAATTCTGCTGATCTATCTAAATCAGAGTTTTTTTTGGATCACATGTAAATCTCATAACTTTAAGCAATCTGTATACTGCATGGACAAGAACGTTGTCTGCTGAAGCTATTGATTAAACTTGTTTGCTGAGCTCTCCGACTGAAAATGAATAAAGTGGTTTAGATAACTTGCTATCCTGTGAAAGTACAGAAACAAAACTCTACGTGTGTCAGAATATCCCTTATAGAGAGAAGTGCCCAGAGTGCTAGGTCCATGTGACGGAAGTGGATTTAGACATTACCATTTTTGTGTTGAATATAATGGGTGGGGCTACAAGCTCCTCCTACCTTGGATGCTGCTTATTTATAAAAAAAAATCTAATCATTTTAAATATGTATAAAGTGCACATACAGTCTTAAAGTATATAGTATCATGTTAAAAGTAAATTACATTTCAAAATAATGTATGACCACTATGAATGGATGGTTATGGATACAAACTATACATTTTATTTACTTTTTGATTTTTTAATATAATCTGTATTTTAAAAAATTGTGCTCATCAATAGATTGGCGGTCAGTCAAATGAACTTAGATTTAGGAAAATAACATTATTGTTTTTTTAAATGTAGACTGCTGGTACCCTATCTAGATTGGATTTGTTGAACTTGGCACAGTACTTGTAAGCCTGACACACACACTGGCTAGCGGTCAGGCAAATGAACTTAGATTGGCAGTCAGGCAAATGAACTTAGATTTAAGAAAATAAAATTATTGTTTTTTTAAATGTAGACTGCTGGTACACCACTAGATTGGATTGGTTGAACTTGGCACAATACTTGTAAGCCTGACACACACACTGGCTAGCGGTCAGGCAAATGAACTTAGATTTAGGAAAATAAAATTATTGTTTTTTTAAATGTAGGCTGCAGGTACACCACTAGATTGGATTGGTTGAACTTGGCACAATACTTGTAAGCCTGACACACACACTGGCTAGCGGTCAGGCAAATGAACTTAGATTGGCGGTCAGGCTAATTAACTTAGATTTAAGAAAATAAAATGATTGGTTTTTTAAATGTAGACTGCTGGTACCCTAACTAGATTGGATTGGTTGAACTTGGCACAGTACTTGTAAGCCTGACACACACACTGGCTAGCGTTAAGGCAAATGAACTTAGATTGAAGGTCAGGCAAATAAACTTAGATTTAAGAAAATACAATTATTGGTTTATTAAATGTAGAATGCTGGTACCCCAACTAGATTGGATTGGTTGAACTTGGCACAGTACTTGTAAGACTGACACACACACTGGATAGCGGTCAGGCAAATGAACTTAGATTGGCGGTCAGGCAAATGAACTTAGATTTAGGAAAATAAAATTATTGTTTTTTTAAATGTAAACTGCTGGTACCCCAACTAGATTGGATTGGTTGAACTTGGCATAGTACTTGTAAGCCTGACACACACACTGGCTAGCGGTTAGGCAAATGAACTTAGATTGGCGGTCAGGCAAATGAACTTAGATTTAAGAAAATAAAATTATTGTTTTTTTAAATGTAGACTGCTGGTACACCACTAGATTGGATTGGTTGAACTTGGCACAATACTTGTAAGCCTGACACACACACTGGCTAGCGGTCAGGCAAATGAACTTAGATTTAGGAAAATAAAATTATTGTTTTTTTAAATGTAGGCTGCAGGTACACCACTAGATTGGATTGGTTGAACTTGGCACAATACTTGTAAGCCTGACACACACACTGGCTAGCGGTCAGGCAAATGAACTTAGATTGGCGGTCAGGCTAATTAACTTAGATTTAAGAAAATAAAATTATTTGTTTTTTAAATGTAGACTGCTGGTACACCACTAGATTGGATTGGTTGAACTTGGCACAATACTTGTAAGCCTGACACACATACTGGCTAGCGGTCAGGCAAATCAACTTAGATTGGCGGTCAGGCAAATGAACTAAGATTTATCAAAATAAAAGTTTTTTTTTTTTAAAAGTAGACAACTAGTAAACAAGATTGTATTGGTTGCACTGTGCACACACAGTATAATCTGTGAGCCTGACACACACACTTGCTAGTAGGGGCTAGCAGGGAGACAGGCAAATGAAGTTAGATTAGACAGAAAAAAACAAACAAAAAAAAGTGATATTATTGCCCTAAAAAGGGCTTTTTCGGGTGCTGTGTTTACAGCAGAGATCTGATGAGTCCTTCAGCACTGCACTGGACACTGAATAAACTTGCCTAGCTATTGATTTCCTTATTCAATCAGCATCAACTACACTCTCCCTCCTCTCAGTAAGACTGCAAGTTAGTTATGATTCCAAAATGGCTGCTGTCCATGAGTTAGAAGGGTCTAGAAGGCAGGGTATGATGCTGATTGGCTGGAATGTGTCTGCTGACTGTGAGTTGCAGCGTCAAAGTTTGCTTAATGGTAAAGTATATGGGGCGGATCGAACATCGCATTTGTTCGCAGTTCGCCGCGAACTCGAACATGCTATGTTCGCCGGGAACAGTCCGCCGGCGAACTATTCGCCACATCTCTAATGATGACTACTACTTGATGAGTACTACATGATGAGTACGGCATGACGAGTAACACATGATGAGTAACACATGATGAGTACTACATGATCAGTATTACATGATGAGTGCTACATGATGAGTACGGCATGACGAGTAACACATGATGAGTACTACATGATCAGTGCTACATTATGAGTACTGCATGACGAGTAACACATGATAAGTACTACATGATCAGTATTACATGATGAGTACTACATGATGAGTACGGCATGACGAGTAACACATTATGAGTACTACATGATCAGTATTACATGATGAGTACTACATGATGAGTATGGCATGACGAGTAACACATGATGAGTACTACATGATCAGTATTACATGATGAGTACGGCATGATGAGAACTGCATGATGAGCACCGCATGATAAGTACTACATGATGAGTAACACATGATGAGTACTACATGATCAGTATTACATGATGAGTAACACATGATTAGTACGGCATGATGAGAACTTCATGATGAGCACTGCATGATAAGTACTACATGATGAGTACTATATGATGAGTTCTATATGATAAGTACTACATGATGAGTACTATATGATGAGTACTATATGATAAGTACTACATGATGAGTACTATATGATGAGTACAAGATGATGGGTAATACATGATGAGTTCTACATGTACTATATTTTTTTATTTCTAAAATCTGCTCCCTGGTCAAAAAATCTATTTGTAGTATTTGTCCTGATGGTTTACAATCCCCCTCTGTTCAGTTCAGGTCAATGGTATTAAAGCAAAACCAGGGATTTTCTACCTGATGCTATAAATTATAACAGGAAGCTACCACTAGATGGCGCCCAAGGATTAGCAGAATAATGTGACAAAATAAACACCTTTGTATGAGTTCTACCTATAAGTAAATAATAAAATGTGCGTAAAGAAAATGGAAAATGCCACTGCATTGGTAATATAGCAAATTGTAGTTTATTGTACTGCATTACGCTCCTTGATTGGATCTATACGACGCAACAAGCTTTAGGGGAACAAGTTATTGACGCTGCTGGTACAGATGGACTAAAATATAAAAGACAAACTTCTGCTGATCTATCTAAATCAGAGTTTTTTTGGGATCACATGTAAATCTCATAACTTTAACCAATCTGTATACTGCATGGACAAGAACGTTGTCTGCTGAAGCTATTGATCAAACTTGTTTGCTGAGCTCTCCGACTGAAAATGAATAAAGTGGTTTAGATAACTTGCTATCCTGTGAAAGTACAGAAACAAAACTCTACGTGTGTCAGAATATCCCTTATAGAGGGAAGTGCCCAGAGTGCTAGGTCCATGTGACAGAAGTGGATTTAGACATTACCATTTTTGTGTTGAATATAATGGGTGGGGCTACAAGCTCCTCCTACCTTGGATGCTGCTTATTTATAAAAAAAATTGAATAATTTTAAATATGTATAAAGTGCACATACAGTCTTGAAGTATATAGTATCATGTTAAAAGTAAATTACATTTCAAAATAATGTATAACCACTATGAATGGATGGTTATGCATACAAACTATACATTTTATTTACTTTTTGCTTTTGTAATATAATCTGTATTTTAAAAAATTGTGCTCATCAATAGATTGGCGGTCAGTCAAATTAACTTAGATTCAGGAAAATAACATTATTGTTTTTTTAAATGTTGACTGCTGGTACCCCATCTAGATTGGATTTGTTGAACTTGGCACAGTACTTGTAAGTCTGACACACACACTGGCTAGCGGTCAGGCAAATGAACTTAGATTGGCGGTCAGGCAAATGAACTTAGATTTAAGAAAATAAAATTATTGTTTTTTTAAATGTAGACTGCTGGTACACCACTAGATTGGATTGGTTGAACTTGGCACAATACTTGTAAGCCTGACACACACACTGGCTAGCGGTCAGGCAAATGAACTTAGATTTAGAAAAATAAAATTATTGTTTTTTTTAATGTAGACTGCAGGTACACCACTAGATTGGATTGTTTGAACTTGGCACAGTACTTGTAAGCCTGACACACACACTGGCTAGCGGTCAGGCAAATGAACTTAGATTGGCGGTCAGGCAAATTAACTTAGATTTAAGAAAATAAAAGTTTTGTTTTTTTAAATGTAGACTGCTGGTACACCACTAGATTGGATTGGTTGAACTTGGCACAATACTTGTAAGCCTGACACACACACTGGCTAGCAGTCTGGAAAATCAACTTAGATTGGCGGTCAGGCAAATGAACTAAGATTTATCAAAATAAAAGTTTTGTTTTTTTAAAAGTAGACAACTAGTAAACAAGATTATATTGGTTGCACTGTGCACACACAGTATAAGCTGTGAGCCTGACACACACACTTGCTAGCAGGGGCTAGCAGGGAGACAGGCAAATGAAGTTAGATTAGACAGAAAAAAATAAAAATAAAAATGATGTTATAGCCCTAAAAAGGGCTTTTTCGGGTGCTGTGTTTACAGCAGAGATCTGATGAGTCCTTAAGCACTGCACTGGACACTGAATAAACTTGCCTAGCTATTGATTTTCTTATTCAATCAGCATCAACTACACTCTCCCTCCTCTCAGTAAGACTGCAAGTTAGTTATGATTCCAAAATGGCTGCTGTCCATGAGTTAGAAGGGTCTGGAAGGCAGGGTATGATGCTGATTGGCTGAAATGTGTCTGCTGACTGTGAGTTGCAGGGTCAAAGTTTGCTTAATGATAAAGTATAGGGGGCGGATCGAACATCGCATATGTTCGCAGTTCGCCGCGAACGCGAACATGCTATGTTCGCCGGGAACAGTCCGCCGGCGAACTATTCGCGACATCTCTTATCATGACTACTACTTGATGAGTACTACATGATGAGTACGGCATGACGAGTAACACATGATGAATAACACATGATGAGTACTACATGATCAGTATTACATGATGAGTGCTACATGATCTGTATTACATGATGAGTACGGCATGATGAGAACTGCATGATGAGCACCGCATGATAAGTACTACATGATGAGTAACACATGATGAGTAACACATGATGAGTACTACATGATCAGTATTACATGATGAGTACTACATGATGAGTATGGCATGACGAGTAACACATGATGAGTACTACATGATCTGTATTACATGATGAGTACGGCATGATGAGAACTGCATGATGAGCACCGCATGATAAGTACTACATGATGAGTAACACATGATGAGTAACACATGATGAGTACTACATGATCAGTATTACATGATGAGTACTACATGATGAGTATGGCATGACGAGTAACACATGATGAGTACTACATGATCAGTATTACATGATGAGTACGGCATAATGAGAACTGCATGATGAGCACCGCATGATAAGTACTACATGATGAGTAACACATGATGAGTACTACATGATCAGTATTACATGATGAGTAACACATGATTAGTACGGCATGATGAGTACTTCATGATGAGCACTGCATGATAAGTACTACATGATGAGTACTATATGATGAGTACTATATGATAAGTACTACATGATGAGTACTATATGATGAGTACTATATGATAAGTACTACATGATGAGTACTATATGATGAGTACAAGATGATGGGTAATACATGATGAGTTCTACATGTACTATATTTTTTTATTTCTAAAATCTGCTCCCTGGTCAAAAAATCTATTTGTAGTATTTTGTCCTGATGGCTCACAATCCCCCTCTGTTCAGTTCAGGTCAATGGTATTAAAGCAAAACCAGGGATTTTCTACCTGATGCTATAAATTATAACAGGAAGCTACCACTAGATGGCGCCCAAGGATAGCAGAATAATGTGACAAAATAAACACCTTTGTATGAGTTCTACCTATAAGTAAATAATAAAATGTGCGTAAAGAAAATGGGAAATGCCACTGCATTGGTAATATAGCAAATTGTAGTTTATTGTACTGCATTACGCTCCTTGATTGGATCTATACAACGCAACAAGCTTTAGGGGAACAAGTTATTGACGCTGCTGGTACAGATGGACTAAAATATAAAAGACAAACTTCTGCTGATCTATCTAAATCAGAGTTTTTTTTGGATCACATGTAAATCTCATAACTTTAACCAATCTGTATACTGCATGGACAAGAACGTTGTCTGCTGAAGCTATTGATCAAACTTGTTTGCTGAGCTCTCCGACTGAAAATGAATAAAGTGGTTTAGATAACTTGCTATCCTGTGAAAGTACAGAAACAAAACTCTACGTGTGTCAGAATATCCCTTATAGAGGGAAGTGCCTAGAGTGCTAGGTCCATGTGACGGAAGTGGATTTAGACATTACCATTTTTGTGTTGAATATAATGGGTGGGGCTACAAGCTCCTCCTACCTTGGATGCTGCTTATTTATAAAAAAAAAATCTAATCATTTTAAATATGTATAAAGTGCACATACAGTCTAGAAGTATATAGTATCATGTTAAATGTAAATTACATTTCAAAATAATGTATGACCACTATGAATGGATGGTTATGGATACAAACTATACATTTTATTTACTTTTTGCTTTTTTAATATAATCTGTATTTTAAAAAAATATGCTCATCAATAGATAAGAGGTGAAAAGCTAGCTAAATGTGGAAGTATATGTGCATTTATAATGAATATTAATTAGAACCAAGTGTAGAGGCTTTGAATCAACAGTGGTTATATCACACTAGTGACTTGCCCGTCCAAAATGACGACATGAAAAATTAAAGCCTGGCAATGCTGTTTGCCACACAATGCAAGGCTCTCCCCCACTTTAACTTGCGGGCCTCTTCCCCCCTCTACATTATGGCCCTTCGGTGCTCAATGCGGGCCTTGCAATTGTCGCCTTTGGCACTCATTGGAAGTTTCTCCCCCACTCTATGTTATGGCCCTTGCGATGAGTGCCTTTGGCGCTCATCAGGATCCCTCCAATGAGTGTCTTTTGCGCTCATTGCAGCCCCGGCAAGCAAAGCCCCCATCAAACCGTAACTTTCAGGCCCGCAATGAACGCCCCAGCTGAAAATCATATATCAATTTTTCGTTTGAGATTGATGTAACCTAACACATTTGTGGCAAATCATTACTTAATAATAACTACACTTCTTTTATATTTGTCTCTTTTGTGTCCCCTTGCGAGGTTAAGAGTTACAGGCTTGATTTGAATGGCGTTGGAACTGAGACCATTGAGCTAGGTAAAGGAGGGAGCCAGGGGACCGAAATAGTATGCAGTGTACATAATGACTGGGCTGCACTCACTAACTGTCACCTCTCCAAGTCCTGGACTTTAGCGGAGAGATATCACCATAAGGACGTAGGGAACTGTAAGAATACATGGCGTGACCGACAATTCATACTTACCACAACTATATATGTGATGTAACTATATGCACACTGAGGTATCAAGTATACTAAGCTCAGGGAGCTAAACTCCAGACTATACAAAGAGGGTCACTAGTAGTGATGTTGCGAACATCAAATTTTAGGTTCGCGAACAGCGGACGCGAACTTCAATCAAATGTTCGCTAACGGGCGAACCCGGCGAATCGCCATAGACTTTAATGGGCAGGCGAATTTCAAAACCCACAGGGACTCTTTCTGGCCACAATAGTGATGGGAAAGTTGTTTCAAGGGGACTAACACCTGGACTGTGGCATGCCGGAGGGGGATCCATGGCAAAACTCCTACGGAAAATTACAAAGTGGATGCAGAGTCGGGTTTGAAGCCATAAAGGGCATAAATCACCTAACATTCCTAAATTGTTTGGAATAACATGCTTTAAAACATCAGGTATGATGTTGTATCGATCAGGTAGTGTAAGGGTTACACCCGCTTCACAGTAACAGACCAATCTCCCCGTTTAATGCACCGCAAACAACCGCAAACAGTCCCTTAGCACAACCGCAAACTCCCCATTTGTATAAGGTGTGTACTGTTAAGTAGTACTATTCCTATCAGTTTAATCCCTGTTACGTCCACTATTAGGGGACGTGTATAGGCATTGATTTTTGGAACAGGGAGATGGAAAAACATGCTTGGTCGGACCTACTTCAAATTTGGGGCACTGCGCGTGCAATCTAAGGTGCCACCAGATATGAGTGTCACTGTGCACTGGCAAAAGTTGGCAGAGTAAATGCAATAGGCTTCACACAAACGCCTCTAAGCAGGCAATTGCTATTCAATCTTTTACAGTCAAATAAGTGTTGTTTTATGTCACTGTACACTACGGTTGCCCCAGATATGATGTATCACTGTGCACTGGCAAAAGTTGGCAGACTAGATACAATAGGCTGCACACACACGCCTGTAGGCAGGCAATTGCTATTCGATCTATTACAGTCAAAAAAGTGTTGTTTTATGTCACTGTACACTACGGTTGCCCCAGATATGACTTATCACTGTGCACTGGCAAAAGTTGGCAGAGTAGATGCAATAGGCTTCACACACACGCCTGTAGGCAAGCAATTGATATTCAATCTATTATAGTCAAAACAGTGTTGTTTTATTTCACTGAGCACAATATAAGCCGTGAGCCTGACACAGGCAGGCAGCTGAAATTAGATTAATTGTAGTAGAAGCTAAATACACAGCCTGGCTATCTATTTCCCTATTAAATCTCCAGCAGCTACACTATCTGTCCTCTCACAACGAATGCAGCTTCAGAATGATTCTAAAATGTATGCTGTCCTTCAGATGGAAGGCCCTGGAAGGGAGTGTATGCTGCTGATTGGCTGGAATGTGTCTGCTGACTGTGAGGTGCAGGGTCAAAGTTTCCTCAATGATAAAGAATAGTGGGCGAACCGAAAAGCGCATGTGTTCGCCGTCCGATGTGAACACGAACATGCCAAATCGCTGCGAATAGTCCGCGGGCGAACTGTCCGCGACATCTCTAGTCACTAGTCCATGCCCCCTCACAGCCTTTTCTTATGGTTTACACATAATAAATACGGTATTTAGATGATTTAATAAAGCAGAGGTTAATATGGGGATCGTATGTGTTTTTGGTTCATTTACAATTATTATTTAAAATATTTATCTAGGCCTAGCTCTCTCTGAGCACTAGCAGTAATTATAGGATAGTTTACTATGCCAGCTTACACTCAGCTATGCTGGATCTAGAAAAAGTGAAGTACAAAGTCCAACAAACTTTATATGTAATGTACTGGCCTTTATCCTCTAGACTCCTTTATCCTCTAGACGTATCTTCATCAGCAGCTGGCTATCAACTTAGATACTGCAGCACTCTCTCTGGGTTCTGGGCTGCAGCACTCTCCGGGCTCTGGGCTGCAACACTCTCTCTGGGCTCTGGGCTTCAGCACTCTCTATGGACTCAGGGCTGCAGCACTCTCTACGGGCTCTGGGCTGCGACACTCTCTCCGGGCTCTGGGCTGCGACACTCTCTATGGGCTCTGGGCTGCCGCACTCTCTCTGGGCTGCAACACTCTCTCTGGGCTCTGGGCTGCACTCTCTCTGGGCTCTGGGCTGCAACTTACTCTTCTACAGACTGTCTCAGCCTTTTCACAGCTGCAACCCCATTGTGATGTAAGAGAGCTTTTAACACCTAAAGTACTGGATTGGGCAAATGTCCAAGGCTCTCACACATATCCTCTTCCATATGTCTGTACATCTTTGTTACTAACATATATATATATATATATATATATATATATATATATATATATATATATATATATATATATAAAGTTTGTGTTTATATTTCAAATATTTAAATTAGTTCAAATAACTATTTTAAAAGCACCACAAATGCATGTGGGTCATTAAAGGACCCAAAGCATCTGAAGAATTAACCCCTGCCACTGTGGTTCTATAAGAACCCTGTGGTACCTAATAAGTAAACCCCAAATCATGGGGTCTATACAGACCCAAGAGAAACATATTTTAACCCCTAAGATACCACGGGGTTGTATATAGACCCCATGGTATCCCAAATAATCCCTACCTGCCATGGTGGTCTATCCAGACCCCCATGGTTAACTAAATTAACAACTACCTACCATGGGAGTCTATCCAACTCCATACTATTTAACACCAAGACCCCCTACACTATTAAAACCCCCCCAAACACACAATAAATAAAAAATAAAAAATTACAAAAATTAACCCCATAAATTACAAATATGAAGAAACCTACATTTACCAAAAATAATAAAATATTACAATTAAATTATAAAATAAAGAATTACAATTTAAAATTAATGAAAATGCAGAAAACTAAGGGCCTTGTTCTTTTGCCCAATTCATCAATTTATATGCACTTAAAATCACTCTTAATATTGCCACAGATTATTTTAGCTGTTCGCGATCCGATTATGAGTTCCCCACCCACAATCACTATGGGCCAGCCAAACCCACAAATTCACCCTTAGACCTCCATTGGTTTTAGTACAGCTCAAATATTATGAGCTCTAAATAATTAAAAATTACACAAAATCGATATTTGTTTAGACCCGTAGCGCTAGCTTGCAAATAAACTTTGACCCACAACTGAAAAAAGTATCATGTTTCTGTCTAAAATATTACGAGTACTAAATAGGACTCGCAAGGGCTTTTTCGTACTCTTATCAGAGATGTAGCTGTAATTAAGCACACAGTACTGTACTTTACAAGCATTGGAAGCCATGGAAAGTCATTCAAATTAATTGCACAACAGTCTCCAAAAAAAAGGCAAACATTTTATTTAAATAATATTTTGGACTAGTCATGCATATGTTATTATTAAAAGTGTTGCTGGAAGATGCATAAAGCAAAAAAGGTAGGTACATGACTGCAAGAAAAAATATGGAACAGCCTGAAAAATGATATGTAACACTCACGGGGGCTCAAATGTGGATCATCATTACAGCACTCTACTGACCCAGAGAAGGTATGGCATCTACACCAGAAACCTAGCTCATAGAAAATGTGGTGGGAGAAATGGCAGCATATACAGCCTCAGGCCTTAAAGCCAGTATGGTTGACATTGATTTAATATTGTTGCAGAAATGTGATTTATGTTGATGTCCTGATACATTAACCATTGAAAATCCACAGAAACAGTGATAACTGGATAACCAAACTTTATTACATACACAGAGCACACTCAGAAATGTATACGACTGTGCATTCATATTATGGGTGTAGTGTGGGCGGATCCCGGAATGGCAAGAGGCTGTTTTGTAAAAAGGAAAACCCTAAAGTGTTAAATGTAATATTGTATAATAATAATGATGCATAGCATCTACTAGGGTCACATGTGGTTACTATACCACAGGAATCAGATTCTGATGAATACAAATCTCATCATACATCACGCCACTTAATAGAAGTAACCAGTAATGTGCATAGCACTTACATCTGATCTTCATCTGCTCAATTAAACAGATACATAAACCTCTGGACTATGTAATCCAATCCAGTTACACACATACAGTGTGTTCCAAAAAACAAAAATCTGGAAAAAAAGGTGGTCCAAACTTAACAAAGGCAGAGGAGGAAAAACACTTAAATAAAAATGCATGTAAAGTACAGTGCTAAAAACCATAACTGTAACAATATACCAACCCTTATTATTACCTGTGCTTCATCTGCAAGCATTAGTAACCATTAGGCGGGTGTCATGATAAATCACTAGGCATGACCATCAATAATGATGTGTCATCTAACAATAAATGCTTAGCTTTAACCACCATTGGTGGTCAAGGTGTACTATCACCTTCTCCATCTGATATTGTTTAGCAAAATTGATTTTACATACATCTGCTATACAGGTATTATCACATTTTAAAGGATTCTCATCACATATATAGTTGTCAGTGTTGGGGAAGTTTGCGATGTTGGTCACGCACTTGTGGCACTCACAAAGCACGCGGAACTTAGGCTGCAAAGAGCTCCGAAGGGGCTCATCATCAGTTATATATGATCGTTAATACTTCATATTTTTGTGGATACTACAGGTGAGAGACAAACCTGTAGAGCTATAATTATTTATCATCATCTAGTCGCATAGAATAATCTGCAGTAGGAGTGTCTATTGCCCTTTCTCCTCCCTCCCTCTTTTCATGCGGGAAGAGACACCGGGGAGGGAGAGGGGAAAGAGACGTAGGGGAGGGAGATAGGGGAAAAAGACACAGGGGAGGTAGAGGATGGGGAAAGAGACACAAAAGAGGGAGGGGGGAGAGACACAGGGGAGAGAGAGGGGGGAAAGAGACACAGGAGAGAGAGAGTGGGAAAGAGACACAGGGGAGGAAGAAGGGGGAAAGAAATACAGGGGAGGGAGTGGGACGGCTAGAGACAAAATGTATAAAACACTATTGTAACGGAGCTGGAACACGCAGTCCAATATCTCCGCTGGTATACGGTCAAATACCCAAGAGGCACTACAGTTTCACCATTCCCGACCTCCCATATTGGACGACACACAATTTGGGAGTCAAATGAATACTGACTTTATTTTGTTCTGCAGAAATATGTATACCCATCTCTTCCCACAGGCAATACACATGCCCATATTTGGCCACACAATACACATAAAGAGAACAATAGGTGGGTCACACCTCCCCGAGGCTCCCTGGCAACTTTGATACAATCAGACATTGATTCAATTACACTTCTTTGTTCTTATCTGAGAATGAAAACACTGTATACAATAGACTTCCTTTATCTTATGCGGAGTCTCTGTAACAGGATTATCTCCCATGCCAAGTAGCTGCAAATGTCTGGGACAATATTCTGCAGAGCATAAACCAACATACATATAGTAGGATCATATTTTAACCATAATAATCATAAAACAGGGTAAAACAGTGATGGGTTCCGTTACAACTATCATGCCGACATTTTTGACGGGCAAGTTGCTAGTGATATCATAAGTTTGGAACATCTACTGTATCCATTAATATAGAGAGGACACAAAGTTCAGCAGCCATGATCACTATAACTTGCGTTAGACACAAATGTCTGTTCTTATATTGATATTGTGGAGAGGATGACATGCTTCACTAATGCATGTAGTACTGCTGGCTTTGATTGACTTTGTAAGTCCACCCTCATAGCTGTTTTGGTCTCAACAGTCATGTATTATAAAACTGGATATATGATTTAATTATTATTGTGTGAGCTACATTTTTAGGAGGGGGTGTCATTGATGAAATTACACAAGATTGAAAACTCGCAAACTTACAATCTAAGGATTTAGGTGTGATACAAGAGGGTGACAAATGCAAGATGGCAGTGTGAAAGCAATTTGTTTAGTCAAGTGGAGGTGTCTGTGTGTTGTACTTTAGGTTGTGGGTGTAAGTGTTATTAAGCTGTGGAGTGTGCAGTTGTACATATTAAGGCTGCAGGTGATAAGATTTTTAAAACAAATGTGTTTTTAGTAATTTTTTAAAGGCTTTGAGGCAGGAAGATAATCTAATGGAGTGGGGCAAGAAGTTCCAAATAGTAGGGGCAGCACGAGAAAAGTCTTGAAGACGGTAGTGAGAGGACATGATGAGAGTGGAGGAAAGAAGAAGGTCGTTAGCAGAACGAAGTGGGCGGTTGGGAGAGTATTTTGAAACAAGAGCAGCGATATAAGGGGGTGCACTGTTGTTGAGGGCTTTATATGTTAGCGTCATGATTTTAAATGGGATTTGGGTAGCTATTGGAAGACAGTGGAGAGATTGACAGTGAGGAGCTGCAGACACTGAGTGTTTGGTATGGATTGGAGGGGAGACAGACGAGAGATGGGTAGGCCAGCAAGAAGTAAATTGCAGTAGTTGAGTTGAGATATGATAAGAGAGTGTATTAGAAATTTAGCTGTGTCTTCTGTAAGATAATGACGAATATTGTGATGTTTTTTAGGTGAAACTGACAAGATTTTGTTATTGATTGGATGTGAGGAAAAAAGAGAGGGCAGGATCCAGTAGAACCCCAAGACAACGGGCCTGGTAGGTGGGAGTGATGATGGTGTTGTCAACAGTGAGAGATATTTGAGGAGTGGAAGCTGTAGTAGAGGGTGGAAATATTAGAAGTTCAGTCTTAGACATGTTACGTCTGAGTTGATGGGCGGACATCCAGGAGGATATGCTAGAGAGGCAGTTGGAAACTTGAGCTAAAAGAGAGGGGGATAGATCGGTTGCAGAGAGGTAGATTTGAGTGTCATCTGCATAGAGATGATACTAAAATCCAAAGGATTTTATGTGGGTGCCAAGGTAGGAGATGTAGATTCAGAAGAGAAGGGGGCCTAGGACAGAACCTTGGGGAATGCCAACAGACAGAGGGAGAGGTGAAGAAGAGGTGCCAAAGAAGGAGATGCTAAATGTACAATCTTTTGGATAGGATGTGAACCCTGAAAGAGCTGTGTCCTAGATGCCAAATGAGTGGAGAGTTTGGATTAGAAGAGGGTGGTCAACTGTGCTGAAGGCAGCAGAGAGATCCAGGAGAATTAGAATAGAGAAGTAAACCTTTCATTTGGTGGTTATCAAGTCATTGGTGACTTTTGTGAGGGCTGTTTCTGTTGAGTGTGGGGGTGGGCAAAGGAGGGTATTGAATGTAGCAAATAGACATTTAGGATTGGAGGACAGGTTTGATATTAGTGATGAGAAGTGGTGTTGTTTGGCAAGATTGAAGGCAGAGAAGTAGGAGCGCAAGGTAAACTTGTAGTGGAGAAAGTCTGCTGAAGTGTGAGATTTCCTCCATAGTCGTTCTGCAGTGCGTGAGCATCTCTGTATATAGCGTGTTTGTGTAGTGTGCCATTGTTGTGGATAAGAGCAAGGGCATTTGCTTGTGATTATGGGGGCAAGAGAGTCAAGGGTGGAGGTTAGAGTAGTGTTGTACTGTGAAGTGGCAATGTCAGGGCAGGCAAGGGTGGAGAGGGGGCTGAGAAGGGGTTTTAGTACATTTGAAAATAGTTTTAGGTTGAGGGCTTACAGGTTTCTGCATGTTCTGGTGGCAGGATTTGAAGAAGGGTCAATGTTGGGATGTCAAGGTTGGAGATAGTGCAGAGATCGGTGAAAATAAGGTAAATGGAGTGTCCACCACTGTGAGTTGCGGAATCTGTCCATTGTGAGAGGCCAAGGGAAGAGGTAAGCGCAATTTGCAGTTGTTGGGTAGGGGTGGTGTCAGTGGCTATGTAGAAATCGCCAAGAATGAGTGAAGGTATATTGGAGGCGAGAAAGCGAGGGAGTCCGGCGGCAAAGTTGTCCAGAAATTGAGAGGGTGATCCATGCGGGCGATAGATCACAGCTACTCGCAGAAGGATGGGAGAGAAGATGCGGATAGTGTGGACTTCAAAAGATGACAATTGGAGCCAGGTTTCCATGATCGCGCGTAAATTGATCGAGTTGGAAATGAAGAGGTCATGAATGAAGGTAAGTTTATTGCAAACCTTGCATTCCAGAGGGCACATAGAATGGTAAAGTAGATGGTTTGTGACAAGTGATGGGAATTAGATTATGGGTATTTGGGGTATTTGCTGCCCTGGGGACTCTGCGTGGCAGCAGGTGGGAATGAGTGAGGGGCTTGGTTAGGGGATATATCTCCACAAGCCATCAGAAGAAGGAGAGAGTGTAAAAGGAGATGGGAACAGGAGCATTTATGCTTTTAAGCTTTAGGAGAGGGATGAGATAGTGACTGGAGGAAGGAGAGGAACTCATGGGAGCAGAGAAGAGGAGAGGAAAGCAGGGAAGGTGAGATAGTTATATTATTGGAGACATGATGTTTAGAGACAGTATAAGAGAGTCTGAAAAAGAGACAGGAGGTTATAATAAGGAAGATGGTGTGAGGAAACATACTGGCACTGTGTAAGGAAGTATTCTTGAAGGGGGTGGATAGAGGTAATAAGGAGATGTCACTGATTGAACAGGTGCAGGTAATTAGCATGCCTCAATATATTAAGTGTAAACAAGGATGGGAGGGGACTGCATTCAGGTGGACTTCTATGGCATATGCTGGACTGCAGTATGTTTTGAAAGTATCTATCAGACAAAACAAGGAGTTATTTGAGGGGGTGGATATATAGGGTCAGTAAAAGGGATGAGTGAACACAGAGCATTTCTGGTTGACAAATAAGCAACAGTATATCATGTATATCATGACAATAGCAGTACAATCTAACAGTAAAAAGTCTATCTTAGCAATTATCATAACACAGATATTAATAATATTAAATAGTCCGTTGTAGAGGTAGATATGGATCTGGTGAGAAGTTGTTCTGAAATTACCTTAGATTGCTTTAAACTGCATTCAGGTGGGTTTCTGTGGCATATGCTGGGCTGCAGTATCTTACATTGATTTAAACTGCATTCAGATGGACTTCTGTGGCATATGCTGGGCTGCAGTATCTTACATTGATTTAAACTGCATTCAGGTGGACTTCTGTGGCATATGCTGGGCTGCAGTATCTTACATTGATTTAAACTGCATTCAGGTGGACTTCTACGGCCATTGTCAATAAACATCAATTACTTTATGTTTGGAACAATACTTGCAGATGAAGAAGATGCCTTCATGGACCTGAATTGTGCCTAAAATAAAAAATAAAAAAATAAAACTGAAAAAGAATAAGGCCTTAATAATATAGGTACTGCAGCATCTCTTTTCAATGTAATTCCTCTGTGATCATGAATTATTGAAATGTTAAACATAACCCTAGGTGACCAGAGATAAGAGGATCATGGACCATGTGATAGGGGTAGCCATCTGCTTACAAAATATACCCATCATATAGATTATGATCCTATACTCTGTAGCCAGACCATATTATGCTAACATGATTGTCACTGAGGAGTGCTGTTGCAAATGTCAAAAATATATGCAACCACTACATCCTCCTCTGCCTTGCCAGAGGGCCCCAACTCCAGGTAGCCGCATGCCTTCTCCCAATTTGAAGGGGGGATTGTAGGGGGAGGCATCCACCCAGGAGACAGCAGGTGGTAAAGTCATTGAGGGAGGTGAGGACTGTCCAAGCTGCAGGTGCGCAGGAGAGGCCTTTGAGGTGGAGGATGCAGTACTTGAAAGCAGAGTTTGCTGTGTGGCAGTAATGTTCAGTTGGATAAGCGCAATCTGTTATACGATGATTGGAGTAGCCTGGTCATGTACGAGTCCATCATCAGGTTGTGCCTCCTCACCTCCCTATAGATCCTCCCCAGGTTGCTGTCTGTGCAGACATGGTTTGAGAAAACACTGGTCTGGAGTCCCCAAGTAGCCTCCACTTGCTGGCACATCATGACACATCAGGACCAGCATCTCTCCAATGGCTGCCTCCAATAGTGGACCTTGGGAGGTCTGCTCTGGGCGGGCATGGCTGTGTGAGGAGGCGGCTATGATGGCGGCCCAGTGGGGAGGGGCTGGGGCCCAGCTGAAACTGTGTTTGTTTTTTTGGTGGTGGGGCCTGGTGGGAGCCAGGTTGTGCTGCCAGTGGGAGGAGGAGGTGGTAGAAGGTCCTAGTTGGTGAGTCAGTTTGTTGAACTGACCACATGAAGCTTTCATCCTCCTCCTCATATCCAGGGCTCTCTGATCCTCTTCTTGTCTCCTCCTCCTGCAATGGTTTCTGTTGAGCTGGGACATGGTCCTGCAAATCAAGCTCTGATGCCTCTGGCTTACTAGTGAACCCAGTCCTGCCAGCGGAAAATTAGAGAAGAATGGTATATGTGTTAATAATATTGAATCATCCTTTGGCTGCTGTGTGTTCCCATATATCTGACATCTTATTGTCTTGTACCTAGATGTTTCACTTAATTTCTTCTATGTGTAGCTATCATTTGCTAGAGGTGATCAATTCATTGGATCCTGAGCTTGGTTGCTATTGGCTCATATCTGGATTCCTGCTGTGGTCTGTATATGCATACAAATACTCTTCAGAACTTGTTGGGAAGTGTATGTGATGGCATGTTGGTATATCTGATATTCACCTGACAAGGAGGCTGGATCCTGTTGGGCCACCAGGCCTTGAGCTTCAGTGACAGGCACCAGTCCCGACCTATCTTTGAGCACCTACTTGTTAAACTTGACAATCACTTAGGTGCCACCACTTGGTGCTCTTGCTGCTCTCTTTTCATCTGCAACCATCCTCTTTACCTTGGCCCAGATGTCATCAAAATGATGCTTCTTAGACCTCACATTCCTTTCTGCCAAGCCCACGGCTGTAACTGGAGGTCATGGATGGCACTGAGGAGGACCATCATCTTCCCATGTCTGTAGTTCTGGGCCTTAGTCTCTCCCGAGTCTTCCAGACTGTGGACAGGGATCCTGCCCTTCCGCCTCTGACCTTGAGACCTGTCCCTCTGCACTACCACCCCCTGGGATCAGGCTCCTTCCCCTCGGAACCTGTGCTTGGAGTGCCTATGAATATGGATGAATCCCTCCCTCCCTTCCATTACCTCAACTCCACTCCCTCTATCCTCACCTCCACTCCCCTAACCTCCACTCAACTCCACTCCCCAGGGCCACCTCTCTCTCCACTCTCCTCTTCTCCTATCATCCTCTTCTACTGCCTGCTTCTCCGCTCCTCTCCCCACCCTCCATCACAATCACAAAAATAATATAATGATAAATTAAAATGAGCATGTATGTATATTTTTCTGTTTTAAAAAAATTGTATGTTTTATATATTTTTTATATTATAGGGTATACGGTATTCAGTGTGTGGATGTAGTGTCCTATGTGTATCTATATATGTTAATACTCTATGTTTATGTATATTATGTATTATCTGTTAATATGTGTTTTGATGGATTAAGTGTAAAACACGTATATTAGAAATAGAAAACAATAAAACTGCAATAACCTACTCTCCAAAAGCGCTTACTCTCTCTTTCCCAGACAAAAAACTTCCAGTTCTGGGGCCTGCATGCTAATTTGTCAAGATCTACAAACACAGTCAATGCAGGGGCGTGTAACTTGCAGCTTTATTATCTCTCCCTTCCAATCACTGATCTGTTAGGCAATTTTCTATTAGCTCCTAGGGTGGTGGGGCAGACTTAAAATGTGGGATTGGTTTCACAATGCGAGAGTCATATAATGACACCCCCTAAAAGCTTGCAATTGCCGGCAGAGTTTACAAGTCCAGCCTCAAGGTCGTAATTGCTTGCGGCAATAGAATACATCTAAACATTTAGGAAAAAAACACCTGTAGCCAAATTAACGACTGTGAGGAATTTGAGAGCTACTAATAGAATAGGGCCCAATATGATTTTAAAATTGTAAAAAAAGCTTATAACCTGTAAAAAAAAAAGAATAATACTTAGGCCTCATGATCATCAAGTGATGATCATCAACACCCTGGTCCTTAATCTTCTGACCGGGACTTTGAGGGCTATACGAGTTGATTGAAGAAGTTCCTGTCCTCTTCAGTTTTGCTTCAAGCCATTGTCCTCATCTTCTGGGTCAACGAATGGCCCTCCATAAAAATTTACAGCTCTCTGTCTAGGTGCTGTGGGGGTCCTTGATGGACCTCTGCAGCATCAGGGGTAATTTTAGGTGCCACAGGGGCCCAATAGGAACCCCCACAGCAAAGGTTAACTTATAGGTGCAACGGGGGTTCTTAAAACTGTTGTACAGGGTTAACATTTTAGTTGCAGCAATTTACTGCAAGACTTGGGTTCATGACAAATGACTGTGCTCAGTAATATTTCTGGTGTGGAGCTTTTAATAGGTGTGTTAGGTACAGGAAAAAAGCTCCAGAGCAGATGATACAAGTTTCTACATAGGGCATATACAGGGGGTAGGAACTGGGAGGATGAAGGAGACAGATCCCCTACAGATTATACACTTCCCCATTAGCTTCCCCTCACCTCCTGTCCATTTGGCTGCTTTCTCATGAATCAGAATTTTGGGGCCAGCCAAAAGGACAGGAGGTTAGGGGGAGCTACTGGGGCACAGCTAGGGAGGGAGGGAAAGACCAGGGATAAGGTAGGTGGATTGGGGTTTAGGGGAGGTAGGTGCTATTCTATATATATATATATATATATATATACCAAACCAACTATATATAAATATACTTAATATATAATTTCTGAAGAATAAGATTTTCACTAGTTCTCCTAGTTATAGCAAAGCAACATAAAGATTGTAATTATCCAAAGAAAACAATATCTGCATTAAATCTGGTTTAGGCAGTCAGATCTATGTGTATAATGTGCCACCATGTATACCTGTGCTCATTATAAAGATGCTCTTCTGTGGTTTATCTAACCCCCTTCTGTCTCTTCAGATCCAGGTGGCTCTTGCACAGATGGATTCGTCTCTCACCTGGTGAGTTTTGCATAACACGACCAGTGGTTTTTTGGTTCTTCCACATACAATACATGGTCCCCATGGTAGCCTGACACATGTTTGCATATGACAATACAAAATGGTTTTCTCTCTAAACACAAATAAACTAGTAAGTTTCCATATTACATTTGCTGCTGAATAGCTCATCTCAGAAGATACTATTGTTCTCTTGAAACTTGAGAGCAGGACACGGATACATCAGGAAGATCTTTACAGTGGATAGTAGAGGATCTGACAATCCTACTCACAATGCTCCCCGTGTACACAATAGTAATCTTAGCATGTTTGGCTGTGGAAACCATTTTAAGCCTCTTGTTTAGTTCCTTCATTGTGTTGGTGAATTTGTTGGACTGGTTTAAGGAGAGAAAGTTAAACTCTTGTGATCTGATCCTAACTGCTCTTGGAATCTCCAACATCTTTTTCCAGTGCTTTACAACTGTGGATAACTTAACTTTTTTTGTTTTCCGGGAACTGTATTTCCAAGATGATATCTATCTGTACACAACTGCTTGGGTAATCACACTCATATCTAACAGTTCCTGGCTGACTGCTTGGCTCTGCCTCTACTACTGTGTAAAGATAGTCAACCTCAACTCTCGCTTCTTTAGCTGGATGAAACTTCAAATTAACGCTATAGTGCCATGGCTTATGCTTATGTCATTTCTTGGATCAATTGGTATTGGTCTGCCAACTATATGGAGCGTATACAAAGCCCTCCCTGCCAACTCAACAGCGAGCTACAATGTGGACGATCTTGGATTAAACTGGAAATTATCCTATGGAGCCGCAGCTGCTGTCTTGGTTGTTGTCTGCCCATTTCTACTGGTGGCCTTGTCCATTGTGCTGATCCTGATATCTCTCTGTAGACATGTTTTCCATATAAATCAGAATGCTACAGGTTTCACCAAGCCCAACCTGAAGGCTCATATAGGAGCAGCCAAGACTGTGGCCTCCTTGCTCCTTACTTACGTGATATTCTATGTGTCAGAAATGTTTGTCGTCATAAAGGAATTTCCAGTTAACTCTGCTGCCTATATCTTATGTTGGGCTTTCATTATGTCCTTTACTCTCTCACAGTCTCTGATCCTCATCCCAGGTAACCTCAAGCTCAGGACCACTATGAAGAGCCTTATCTGCACTTCCAAATAATGTCAGGGTTTTACTGTTTGGTGGAAACTGATTCAATTTTTTGTGCTCCTAAATCTGATATAAGAAGTCTCTCTCTAGATATGTGTCATTCATTTTATTTCATGTCAAAAATAATTAAATAGTTTGAAGTTACAAATTGTCTTGTGTGGCCTTATTATTTCTATGTCTTGTGTTAGATTATAGTTTGTGCTGTAAAAATGGTGGAATCATAATTTGAGCAGTGATACAAAAGGGTTTAATTACCAGATGAGGAAAACACTGAAATGAAGGGAAAATAGATGGAAATAAGTGGAGTTACATATAATATATTTCATTTATTTTCTATGGAGACTATTTATCAAACATGGTGTATCTTAACTTTATTTGATATATAGGCTCGTTGGAATTATATTAATTAGGGTTATTTAACTCTGCCTTTTTTAACCCCAATTGGGAATATTTGCCAAACAAGTAAAATGAGTTTCCACAAGATTTATTGATGTGAAGTGAGGCTATGCTGGTTGTTCAAGGTTAAGCCGGATATAGAAGAGATAGACACCAACCGTGCTTGCAAAATACCCAAAGACAACATAAGTAGTTGGAATACATAAGCCACTTTATTTTTAAAGTCTTGTCCATGATCTTGGAACACTGAGAAAATGACTTATAGTAACTGGAAATGTATTAGCACAATGATATTAAGTCTTGTAGTAATTAGACAATGTTTTGGATATAGTACCAAGTATAAGAGGAATACTATAGAACCCTTGGAGATAACAATACAATGGCTGGTATTGGGCTGATGATGGGTCCTAGCTTTGTGTAGTAATAACATGTAATCACAAAAACAATAAAGCTGGACCAGGTAGTTAAACAAATTACATTTAATAAAAAAATTATAATGTGGAAGATTTGAAGTTTTATTTCAGTGTCCCACATAAAATCTTTTCTACCTACAAGGTTCACATAACGTTTCCTTCACATGGGGTGGTCTCCATACATTCCATCTCCTGCTTTGTGAGACTGTCAAATATTACCCTTAGGATGAGGCATATTTTCGTATTTTTTTAAGGTATATTCAGAATTGTGCAGGCCTTTATTGCAGTTACTTCTTCTTTTTCTCCTTGTTATGACCCTATCCTCAAAAAAAATAAATTAATTGTTACCCAGATTTATTATCAGTGCACTTAATAAAAGGAGATCCAGGGCTTTGTTATTAAGGGGACTTTCAGAGATTGTATTAGTTTCAGTAAAAGTATAAAGTACCAAATGCAATTTTTTATGTTATTACTAGCATTGTAAGATTTGTTACCTCCTTTCATCGCAGCAAATAAAAGCAAAATTCTCTGTTTTATTATAACTTATTTATTAAGCTGACATATATCATCATGATTTGTACCTATCAAGTCTAAAGCATTACAATGTAGACTGATACCAGACCAGGGGGCGGTTGGTGAATAGGGGCAAATGGGCAACTGCCCTCCCCAACTTAATACCCCCATAACTTACTTAATTGTATAATTTATATAATAAAAACATAAAAAAGTGTTTTATCATGTTCAATATTAGTTTTTTTAAAAGCTGCTGCTGTCACTTTAAATTTCAAAACCCTCTTTGCTATAGTTAAACACACTGACCTAGTACATCTAGCCCCCTGCTGGTGACTTGTCTATTAATACAGATCAGAATCTATGCCCAAACTGTGCTATAACAGATAGAGCTGAGCCTGTCTGTCAAACGCAGCATCATCCAATTAGAATGCCCGTTTGGGAAAAGTCCTGTATCATACAGATATTACAGCTCTCACAGTCCCTGCGGAAGTGAGTACATTGGTGCAATCTCAATAAAGTTTATTGAAAAAAACAGCTCCCAGCTGACAGTGCATGAAGATAGATGGTGCTGCTTGTAAAGCTTCAGTTTTCTCAATAATCTGGTGGTCTTATTGATTCTGACTACCCTGCTCCAAACACTAAGCTTGTGACCTGTCTGTCACCACCCCGGCTTATATCAGACAGAAGCAGCTGCAGAGCTCAGAGTCCATATCCCTCTCTTTGACTCTGTCCTTCTGTTGAATCTGACTCTCAGTGACCACATGTATGCAGCACACCAGGTACATCTGTCTGTGTTTCTGGTTGTGATTATCTGTATGGTTTTCATGTCAAAGATACTTTAGTGGGTTGCCAGTTCCTACTCCAGTGGACTGCATTTTGTCTGACCTCTCTAAAATAACCTGCCCATCTTGGGTTACCCTTTATGATATAGCTCACAGCTTCATTGAGGTAACAAGCCCCTTCACCATGACAAGATAGCGATCCTGTGTCTTAGTCTCTCTCTCTATGTCCATATGTATTTATAAGGAGAGGGCATACTTACTTTTGGGGGAGATCTCTTATTGCATGTGTAAGATATATATGTGTGTGTATATATATATATATATATATATATATATATATATATATATATGTGTGTGTGTGTGTGTGTGTATATATATATATATATATATATATATGTAGATATATATGTGGGTGTGTATATCACATATTCTAATTGTCAAACTGCGATTCGTCATAATGCTTTGCGACAAATCGTAGTTTGACAACTATCTGATCGCAAGCCGATCAGGTCGCGCGCATGCGCAAACCGTGGCATCAGCCGCACATGCGCATTGCGAGGCATTAAATCGTGGTGAAAGCCGACCATGGACAAAGTGCAGCCTTAGCAGAGCAAGCACAAACCGCGGGCATTAGCAGTGCATTGCGCGTGGCGCATAAGGGAAGAGGGATGAGACACAGAGGGAGTGGGGTGGGAAGAGACACTGGGGAGGGGGAAAGATGCATGGGAGGGAGAGGGGGGAAAAGATGCATGGGAGGGAGAGTGGGGGAAAGAGACATGGGGGAGAGGGGGGAAAGAAACAGGGGGGAAGAGACACAGGGGAGGTTGAAAGAGACATAGGAGAGGGGGAAAGAGAAACATGGGAGGGAGTTGTGGGGAAGAGACACAGGAGGGAAAGAGATACAGGGAAGGGATAGGAGGGGGAAAGAGACACAGGGGAGGGAGAGAAGGGGGAAGAGACAGGGGAGTGAGAGTAGGAGGAAGAGACACAGGGGAGGGAGGCCAGTAAAGTAGAAGTGGAGAGGCTCCCATTGTGTGCCAAACAGCATTGCCAGGCTTCACTTTTTATTGCCGTCATTTTTGACGGGCAAGTCGCTAGTATATATATATATATATATATATATATATATATATATATGTGGGTGTGTGCG
This sequence comes from Discoglossus pictus, assembly GCA_027410445.1. Classification (NCBI taxonomy): domain Eukaryota; kingdom Metazoa; phylum Chordata; class Amphibia; order Anura; family Alytidae; genus Discoglossus; species Discoglossus pictus. The sequence continues at coordinate 1,972,142 of JAPZIH010000011.1, read as the reverse complement.
AAGGAGCAGAATTAGAAATATTTGCTAATTAACCACCCAAATATGTTTTTTGCAACTTAATATTCATTATGTAAAGGCAGCCTATAAACTGAATAGATATTTTTTAAAATATTTTTCACAAATACATAGATTTATTCAAATGTGTTTTTTTAAAGATAATAATATTTAAAATGGAGGGAGAAACAAAACAGTATGTCATGCAGAACCAACTTGGGGTACAACATTCTTGTTCTGGTCTGTTGTTGGTGAATTATCACCCTGTCCTTCTGTCGGTGCGAGATGTCCCACGTGCTGTTTCGTCTCTGTTTGTTTAATTAATCTATTTGCTCATTTAACAAATTATTTATTTATGCAGTTTTACGGTATATTTGCTGCTATCATAGTATCTGCTAGTTTTATTATTGGCTCAGTCGTAAAATACCTGACCTAGGGTCAGAGTGATAGATGATGGGGGGGGGGGAGAAATGGGGGTAGAAGGAGAGATGGATAGAGAGAGAGGTATTGAGATGGGGTAGAAGAGATGGGGGGGCAGAAGGAGAGTTGGATAGAGAGGGAGAGAGAGGATAGAAGAGACATACAATCTATCTATCTAACTTTCTATCTCCATCTCTCTCTATCTCTTCCTCTCTCTTTCTTTCTTTCTATCCCTTAATCTCTATCTATCCCTTCCTCTCTATCTTTCCCTTCCTCCCTCTCTATCCCTTCCTCCCTCTTTATCCCTTCCTCCCTTTCTATCCCTTCCTCTCTCTCTATATATATATATCCCTTCCTCTGTTTCTATCCCTTCCCATCTCTATCTCTCTCTCTATCCCTTCCCATCTCTATCTTTCTATCTATCCCTTCCTCTCTTTCTATCCCTCCCCCTCTCTCTATCTATTCCTTACTCTCTTTATATCCCTTCCTCTCTCTCTCTATCCCTTCCTTTCTCTCTCACTCTATCCCTTCCTCTATTTCTATCTTTTCCTTTCTCTCTCTATCCCTTCCTCTCTCACTCTTTCCCTTCATTGCTCTCTCTCTCTCTATCCCTTCATCGCTCTCTCTCTCTCTATCCCTTCATCGCTCTCTCTCTCTCTATCCCTTCCTCTCTCTCTATCCCTTCCTCTCTCTCTATATCCCTTCCTCTCTCTTTCTCTCTCTCTCTCTATCCCTTCCTTTCTCTCTCACTATCCCTTCCTCTCTTTCTACCCCTTTCTCCACCCCATTTCTTCCTTTCTCTCTCTCTCTATCCCTTCCTCTCTTTCTATCACTTCCTTTCTGTCTCTCTCTATCCCTTCCTCTCTCTCTCTATCCCTTCCTCTCTCTCCATCCACCTCTCTCACTACCCCCCCTCTCTATCTCTATCCCTTCCTTTTTCTCTCTCTCTCTATCCCTTCCTCTCTTTCTATCACTTCCTTTCTGTCTCTCTCTATCCCTTCCTCTCTATCTCTATCCCTTCCTTTTTCTCTCTCTCTCTATCCCTTCCTCTCTTTCTATCCATTCCTTTCTGTCTCTCTATCCCTTCCTCTCTCTCTCTATCCCTTCCTCTCTCACTACACCCCCTCTCTATCTCTATCCCTGTCTTTCTCTATGGGATCACTTTTGTGGGTGGAGACTGTGTCAGTGGGCAGGGTCTATACATGTTGTGGTAACATGTTGTTAAGGGGAGGGGTTTATACTGTTTTGTGGAGTCAGTGTAAGGAGAGGCGCCATGTCTCTGTTTTCCGCCGCCCCAAGTTGGAAAGTATTGGATGTAACACAATAACATTCAGTCTTTGAAGTGTTACCATTATGGTGGTGTCTGCTTGTTCTTTTGCAATTGTCTTGAATTATGCTAAATTATGGTAACACATCTTAAAGGCTCCACTATATTCTTTTTAGATCTCCAAACCTCGGCTTATACTCTACCAGCACATTGTCCAGTGTCCATCACCCCCTTCTTCTTACACCTCACTCTTAAGAAACCCTGCACAACTGATCAAGAGCTGCCGTCACCCCAAGGTCTACAAGTCATTACTTATGGGTTTACTGATTGACCTTGACTTTATCTTGGACACCACTGCTCTGTTGGTTGCCCCGGAGTAGTTTATTTCATTGCTTTATTGTCCATAAGAATATGATTGGTCCAGAGATGATCTTGGGTCCAACACTTAAGTCTCTGACACATAAACCTGCGGAGTAGAGTCAGAAGCTGCTCCTGTTACAGAGATTAGAGGAGCAAAGTCTAACACTTCCTCATATCGCACAGGAAGCAAGACCCACCCCGATATAACACGTTGCAGAACTTATTAACCATTTCCTTTCTATCGATACCTGCAGGACAGCCTTCTATGCTACAGACACTACAACATATGGGGATTTCCTTCTCCCTTATAGCGCGGTTGGCATTTTTTCTAAATGATCTTTTAAATAAGTAAACTTGATAAATAAATAAATATTTGCATTTTAACTTTCTGTATAATTGTTATTTACTGAAACTACTTTCCTTTAGACCTGTTAAAAGCACTGGCATGTTTATCAACCACACTTCCTATCAATGCTCTTTATTATTTTTATTATTATTATTATGATTGTTTATTTGTAACACGCCAACATATTCTGTAGCGCTATACATAAGTTAAGTTACCGGCAATGACAAGTTAAAGATTCACACATTGCGATGAATGGAGGGCCCTGTCTATGAGCTTGGATTCCGGTGTCCATAGCGCTTTCCCTAAAGCACCGCGCAGGATTGAAACTCGCAGACTTACAAGCTAAAGGTTGATGTTTGTATGTGGTACAGTAGGGAGAGAGTAGCGCTGAGGTAGAGAGTAGCGCTGAGGGAGAGAGTAGTGCTGAGCATGTTAGCGAGGAAGGTTATAGGTTCCTTTAAAGAAGTGCGTTTTTATTGAAGTTTTGAAGGATTTAAGGCAGGAGGACAGCAGGTACTGGAGGTTCAAGGTGTGCAACTGGGAGAGCACCCATACCACCCCCTGCCCACCCTCCACCAGAGACAGACTTGCTATACCCGCAGAGACCAATGCCTTCCCATCCAGAGAAAATCTAGCAAGTTCCTCTGGATACTGCTGACAAACTCAGGAATCAGACTCGATGCCGGAGCTGAGAGGCCACCAGCTGATTGATAACCAGTGTCTGCCCCTAAGGGAAAGCATTTTTGCCAGACCCCCCAGATGAGAAAGGGCATTGTCCTCTAACTCCTTCCAGTTGTCTGGGACAAAAGAGCCCACAGCGGATAGGTAGATCCCTAAATATTTGATGACATCTACCTCCCATGAAATATCACAGAATGGAGAACCTCCCCCCGGTGTGACTCCAACTCAGCTCCGCGCCATCCACTCGCACCCTTGGTATATTCTTGACACAAGATAGTAGGTGTCAAATACTAATAGCACAAATTATATAATAATTCCCCTATCTCTCTCCCCTGCCCTCCTCCCGCTACAGATAGATAAAAAAAACTTTAGTTTCCAAGCAAGGCCAAAGTTCTGAAGCCAGACAAGATGGGACTTGCTATGTATAAACAGAATTAACGTTTTTATCGTTAATATGGGATTTTCTTCCCAGGCTGGTTTTCCATAATTAGACAGGCTCGTCACAAATGGGGCCTCTCCAGTCAAGCTCATTCATTAAAATGTCAAAGATATAACCTAATGATATTTAAAAAAATAAGTTATATAGATTAAAATGTTTAAAAAGTTATTTGTTTACAGTGTAATAATAATATAAAAGAGACGTCGGTTTGTGGGTTTTGGTTTCAAATCACATTCAAACAACATCCTCTGATTTACATCCTGAGGTCGCGGCACATCAAGGACGTTCCACTCTGTCACCCATAATGTTAGATAAGCATGCTTCTACCAATGTACATCAATTGTAATCTATCTGTTTATTGTACCCCTGGTACTATATAATAATAATATTAATAATAATACAAAACCTAATAATGGTTTGTCCAGTTGGAGTGGAGGCTTGGGATGTATTAGCTGTAGATTGGCAGTGATGTGATTTCTTATCAGTAGGATATTGGAATCAGATTGAAATACAGTGCTCATCACCCATACATCATCCATGATAACAAACCCTCTGAGATCTGGTCATTTCATTTACATGGTGGTCCAATGTTATATATCACATATATCACTGCGAAACCCTTAATGATACAACTAATCAGAAAATTACTACGTGGAGCAGAGCACATATAGACATATGACATATAGAGCTTATATGTATTAAATACTAGCGACTTGCCCGTCAACAAATAACGGTCAATAAAAGAAAGTGTTGAAATGCTGTTTGCCACACAATGTGAGTGTACTGGGTGCCTCAACTATATAGACCCCTCTAACACACTAATGAACGCATGTAATAACACTATAAGTGCCATGAGAGTCATTCAGGACCCTAATGACCCAAAGTGTAAGCACTACACCATTTTAACCCGGTCTCTTATGGGGGTCTATACAGACCCTCATAAGTCTCTATTTAACCCCATTAGTCCCATAAGGGTATTTAAAGACCCTCATGGGAAAGTTAGAAGCCTAACATTACCCCGTAAGTGCTATGAGGGTTCTCCAGTACCCTCATGACAGTAAGTATAAACACTACACTGCACTACAGCCCCCCAATAAAGCATTAAATCTAAACTAACCCCCCTCTACACTAACCTATTAACACCTACACTACCTACCTACACTACCTACCAACCTTCTAATAACCCCCCACCACCACTCTAATTACAGGGGGGGGGGAACTAAAGTCACCAAAAATAAAAAATGTACATTACATAAAATAAAAATAAAAAAAATCACCACAAATAAAAAATCTACATTACCGAAAATAAAGAAACCTAAGTCACAAAAAATAAAAAAAGGAACATTACAGAAAATAACAAAATACCTTACACCCCCCCAAGTACAGAAAAAAAAAATACACACCTGAAAAGGAAATACATAGAATACATACAATACAAATACAATGAAATACAATACAATATATCACCCAATCTATCTAATTTACAATCAATACTATCTCTCTAAAATACATCCCCCAAAATATCTAATATACAATACATGCTATGTATCTAATATACATCCCCCTATGTAACATACACTAAATGCTATCTCTATCTAAAAAACCCTAATACTAAGCTAAAATAAAATAATTAAGACCACTTACCCTTGCAGATGTCCCTTTAGATAAAAAAAACAAAAAGATTAGTGCAACATTTACAGTAAATAAATAAACATTCTAAATATTCTAAATATTCTACTCACCTTTCCAACAAGTCCCTGTCCTTCTTCTTTTCTTCTCCGGCGCGGCTCTTGTTGAAAAAAAACATTACATTAATACAACAGACATAAACACAAAAACAAAGTAAAATAAACATAATATACATTGTACTTACCTCCCGCGATGTCCCCGGTCTCCTCCTCTTCTGCCCTGGAACAATCCGAGCTCTAAAAAAAAAATTAGTAAAAAAGTAACGGAGGTCCGCACTTGCGAATCTCCCCGACGCTAATGAGCCTCCTAAGGAATGTTCCAGAATAAAATTGGCAATGGCGGCTTCTGATTGGCTGAAAACGCTGTCTATCAAATTCAGCCAATCAGAAGACGCCAATGTGTGAGCCAATAAGAAAGGGATAAACCCCAAAATCCCACTCTGATTTGATAATGCAGCTGTCAATCTTTAGCGAATCATCTGCGATTTCTCATTGGCTGTAATACTGATTGACATTGACAACAGCCAATGAGAAGGCGCAAATGCCTTCGGCCAATTACTCCGTGGGGTTGTATTCCATTGTGATTGGCTGAGGCATCTGCGCCTTGTGATTGGTTCCAATAAAGATAGACAGGTGCTTTAGCCAATCACGGTGGGATTTTGGGGTGTATCCCATCCTAATTGGCGACTTCTGATTGGCTGAAATTGATAGACAGCTTTTTCAGCCAATCAGAAGCCGCCATTGCCAATTTCCTCCCGGAAAAGACTCCTGGAGGCTCATTAGCTTCGGGGAGGTCTGCGAGTGCAGATCTCCGTTAGTTTTTTTTATTTTGATTTTTTTAGACTGCGGATGGTTGCAGGGCCCAGCCGGGGCTGAAGGGGAGGAGGCCGGGGACATCGCGGAGAGGTAAGTTGAATGTATATTTATATGTTTATATGTTTGTTTTATTTTGTGTCTGTATATTGTATTAATGTATTGTGTTTTTCTTAAAAGGGCCGCGCCGGAGAAGAACTGAAGAAGGACAGGACATGCTGGAAAGGTGAGTAGAATATTTAGAATGTGTATAATGTTTATTTATTTTATGTTAATATTTTGTACTCATTTTTTTGTTTTCTTTTACCCCTAGTTTAGTGATCTGAAGGGACATCTTAAAGGTAAGTGGTCTTAATTATATTATATTAGCTTAGAATTAGGGTCTGTGTATGTAGATTGGATTGTAATTATTTTATTTTAGCTTAGAATTAGGGTTTCTGTATGTAGTTAGGATTTATTGTATATTAGGTAGATAGGGGGATGTATTTGATATAGTTAGGATTTATTGTATATTAAATAGATTGTATGTTAGATAGATAGGGGGTATTTTATTTGTATTATATGTAATGTATTGTATGTAATGTGTTGTATGTATTGTATTGTATATGTCTGTTTCCTTTTCAGGTGTGTAATTTTTTTTTCTGTAGTTGGGGGGGGGGGGGTTGGGAGGTATTTTTTTATTTTCTGTAATGTAGTTTTTTTTATTTTCTGTAATGTAGGTTTTTTTATTTTTGTAATTAGAGTGGTGGGGGGGTTTATTAGGGGGTAGGTAGTGTAGGTAGGTATTGTAAGTATTAATAGATGCTTGTAGAGGGGGGTTAGTTTAGATTTAATGGTTTATTGGGGGTTATAGTGTAGTGTTTGTAGTTAATGTCATGATGGTCCTTGTGGACCATCATGGCACCTATGTGGTTAATGTTAGGTTTTTAACAGCACCATAAGGGTCATAATATACCCTTATGGGACTGATGGGGTTAAATAGAGGCTTATGGGGGTCTGTATTGACCCCCATGAGTGATGGGGTTAAATAGAGGCTTATGGGGGTCTTTATTGACCCCCATGAGTGACAGGGTTAAATAGAGGCTTATGGGGGTCTGTATTGACCCCCATGAGTTATAGGGTTAATTATTGGCTTATGGGTGTCTGTTTTGACCCCCATGAGTTATAGTGTTAATTAAGTACTTATGGGGGTCTGTTTTGACCCCCATGAGTGAAAGGGATAATTAAGGCCTTATGGGGGTCTATATTGACCCCCATGAGTGACAGGGTTAATTAAGTGCTTATGGGGATCTGTATTGACCCCCTTGAGTGACAGGGTTAATTAAGTGCTTATGGGGGTCTGTATTGACCCCCATGAGTTATAGGGTTAATTTTTGGCTTATGGGGGTCTGTATTGACACCCAAGACTTATAGGGTTAATTAAGTGCTTATGGGGATCTGTATTGACCCCCATGAGTTATGGGATTTTTTTTTAGTTGCCAGGGTTTAATATTTTTTAGTGCAAGTCCTTTCAGGACCTTAACGGTCCTTTAAGGACCCGCAAGGGGGGAAATTTAAAAATTGAAATGCAGCGGGGTCATGATTGGTGCCGATCAGGGGCCCCCGCTGCAAGGGGTTAATGTGGGGGACTGCTGGGGTCCCTATGGACCCCTGCAGCAAGGGGTTTATGTGGGGACTATTCGGGGGTCCCGATGGGGACCCCCAGCATAGAGGGGGGTTAATTTTAGGTACCCCGGCCGGGATTGTTAATACTGTGCCGCAGGCCCTTTAAGGAGCCGCGGCGGGGAGTTTATAATTTTTAAATGCAGCGGGGCCTGATTGGTGCCGATCAGGGACCCCCGCTGAAAGGGGTTAATGATAGCATCACATGGCTGTCTCGGGCTGCTCCAAGGCAGCACGTAGAGGCTTCAGGATCCCTTGATAGCACTTTTTTGTGCTCGTAGGGATTCTTCCGAGATGCGAGAATCATTCGTAGATTTATGGCTGCGTGTGACTCCGTAGCTCTCTAGACCATTTTTCGTAGTCATATCGCAAAGTAGGTTGCGAGAGATTCGGTCCTCGCAAAAAGCAAAAAAAAACTGCCTTTTGCGAGGACCGAGTGAACTACGAGGGAGAATTTAATGAGGCCCTATATATAGTGATGTCGCGAACATAAAATTTTCGGTTCGCGAACCACGAACGCGAACTGCCGCAAATGTTCGCAAACCGGCGAACCCGGAGAACCGCCATAGACTTCAATGGGCAGGCGAATTTTAAAACCCTCAGTGACACTTTCTGGCCACAATAGTGATGGGAAAGTTGTTTCAACGGGACTAACACCTGGACTGTGGCATGCCGGAGGGGGATCCATGGCAAAACTCCCACAGAAAATTACATAGTTGATGCAGAGTCTGGTTTTAAGCCATAAAGGGCATAAATTACCTAACATTCCTAAATTGTTTGGAATAACATGCTTTAAAACATCAGGTATGATGTTGTATCGATCAAGTAGTGTAAGGGTTAGGCCCGCTTCACAGTGACAGACCAAACTCCCCGTTTAACGCACTGCAAACAACCGCAAACAGTCCATTTGCACAACCACAATCTCCCCATTTGCACATGGTTGGATACCAAGCTAGCCATGTCCCGTTCCTTGTCCTCACTGATGTCATTGAAGGTCTCTTCCTCCACCCAGCCACCAAGGGTCCCCGAAAGGTGACAACAAGCCCCCCGGGACGCCTGCTGTGTTTGGTCTTCCACCTCCTCAAAGCCACCTTCCTCCCACTGCGTTGCCTCTCTCTGCATCATTATAAGGTGTGTTAAGTAGTACTACTCTTATCAGTTTAATACCTGTTACAGTACCTATCAGGGGGCCTGTATAAGGCCTGGATTTTTGGAACCGGGAGATGGAAAAAGATACTTGGTTGGTCGTATCACTTCAATTTTGGGGCAATTTGTGACATTAGCTTCTTACGCTCAAACATGTCCTTTACAGGCACCTGACTATGGGCAGATGAGCAGGAACTGCTCAAGGCGAGAGACGGAGTGGCAGATGGTTGAGAGGGGGCAAGGAGGACAGCAGTGGTTGATGTGGCTGATGATGCTGGACCAGGAGGAGGATGGCGGCTTTGAGTTTGTGTGCTGCTTGTACTCATGTGTTGGTCTGGAGTCACCCAAACATTAGGTCTCAACCTGTAGAGGATAAGGGAACCAGGCTACTCTAGACCTCATTCATCATTACAGGTTTTGACAGATTGGTACTATGCGTCCAAGCTACTGTGACAACAGATATGAGTGGCACTGTGCACTTGCAGAAGTTATATCATCCTCATCATCCTCCCCTGTATCTCTTTACCCCCTCCCTCATCATCCTCCCCTGTGTCTCTTCCCCCCTCCCTCATCATCCTCCCCTGTGTTTCTTTCCCCCTTCCTCATCACCCTCCCCTGTGTCTCATCCCCCCTCCCTCATCATCCTCCTACCTCCCTCATCATCCTCCCCTGTATCTCTTTACCCCCTTCCTCATCATCCTCCCCTGTGTCTGTTTCCCCCCTCCCTCATCATCCTCCCCTGTGTCTCTTTGCCCCCTTCCTCATCACCCTCCCCTGTGTCTCATCCCCCCTCCCTCATCATCCTCCCATCTCCCTCATCATCCTCCCCTGTATCTCTTTACCCCCTCCCTCATCATCCTCCCCTGTGTCTCTTTACACCCTCCCTCATCATCCTCCCCTGTGTCTCTTCCCCCCTCCCTCATCATCCTCCCCTGTGTCTCTTTCCCCCCTTCCTCATCACCCTCCCCTGTGTCTCATCCCCCCTCCCTCATCATCCTCCCACCTTCCACATCATCCTCCCCTGTATCTCTTTACCCCCTCCCTCATCATCCTCCCCTGTGTCTCTTCCCCCTCTATCATCATCCTCCCGTGTGTCTTTTTCCCCCTCCCTCATCATCCTCCCCTGTATCTCTTTCCCCCCTCCATTATCATCCTCCCCTGTGTCTCTTTCCCCCCTTCCTCATCACCCTCCCCTGTGTCTCATCCCCCCTCCCTCATCATCCTCCCACCTCCCTCATCATCCTCCCCTGTGTCTCTTCCCCCCTCCATCATCATCCTTCCCTGTGTCTCTTTGCCCCCTTCCTCATCACCCTCCCCTGTGTCTCATCCCCCCTCCCTCGTCATCCTCCCACTTCCCACATCATCATCCCCTGTATCTTTTTACCCCCTCACTCATCATCCTCCCCTGTGTCTTTTCCCCCCTCCATCATCATCCTCCCCTGTGTCTCTTTCCCCCCTCCCTCATCATCCTCCCCTGTGTCTCTTTACCCCCTCCCTCATCATCCTCCACTGTGTCTCTTTTCCCCCTCCCTCATCATCTTCCCCTTTGTCTCTTCCCCCCCCTCCCTCATCATCCTCCCCTGTGTCTCTTTGCCCCCTTCCTCATCACCCTCCCCTGTGTCTCATCCCCCCTCCCTCATCATCCTCCCACCTCTCTCATCCTCCTCCCCTGTATCTCTTTACCCCCACCCTCATCATCCTCCCCTGTGTCTGTTTCCCCCCTCCATCATCATCCTCCCCTGTGTCTCTTTCCCCCCTTCCTCATCACCCTCCCCTGTGTCTCATCCCCCCTCCCTCATCATCCTCCCACCTTCCACATCATTCTCCGCTGTATCTCTTTACCCCCTCCCTCATCATCCTCCCCTGTGTCTCTTCCCCCTCTATCATCATCCTCCCCTGTGTCTCTTTCCCCCTCCCTCATCATCCTCCCCTGTGTCTCTTTCCCCCCTCCATTATCATCCTCCCCTGTGTCTCTTTCCCCCCTTCCTCATCACCCTCCCCTGTGTCTCATCCCCCCTCCCTCATCATCCTCCCACCTCCCTCATCATCCTCCCCTGTGTTTCTTCCCCCCTCCATCATCATCCTCCCCTGTGTCTCTTTGCCCCCTTCCTCATCACCCTCCCCTGTGTCTCATCCCCCCTCCCTCGTCATCCTCCCACTTCCCACATCATCATCCCCTGTATCTTTTTACCCCCTCACTCATCATCCTCCCCTGTGTCTTTTCCCCCCTCCATCATCATCCTCCCCTGTGTCTCTTTCCCCCCCTCCCTCATCATCCTCCCCTGTGTCTCTTTACCCCCTCCCTCATCATCCTCCACTGTGTCTCTTTTCCCCCTCCCTCATCATCTTCCCCTTTGTCTCTTCCCCCCCTCCCTCATCATCCTCCCCTGTGTCTCTTTGCCCCCTTTCTCATCACCCTCCCCTGTGTCTCATCCCCCCTCCCTCATCATCCTCCCACCTCTCTCATCATCCTCCCCTGTATCTCTTTACCCCCACCCTCATCATCCTCCCCTGTGTCTGTTTCCCCCCTCCATCATCATCCTCCCCTGTGTCTCTTTGCCGTTATGTGTTAGGGTGAGGGGTGTTAGGGATAAGTGTGAGGGGTGTTAGGGTTAGGGTTAGGTGTTAGGGATAAGTGTGAGGGGTGTTAGGGTAAGTGTGAGTGGTGTTAGGGATAGGTGTTAGGGTTAGGTGTTAGGGATAAGTGTGAGGGGTGTTAGGGTTAGGTGTTAGGGTTAGGTGTTAGGGATAAGTGTGAGGGGTGTTAGGGTTAGGGTGAGGGGTGTTAGGGATAGGTGTTAGGGTTAGGTGTTAGGGATAAGTGTGAGGTGGTTTAGGGTTAGGGTGAGGGGTGTTAGGGATAAGTGTGAGGAGTGTTAGGGTTAGGTGTTAGGGTTAGGTGTTAGGGATAAGTGTGAGGGGTTTTAGGGTTAGGGTGAGGGGTGTTAGGGATAAGTGTGAGGGGTGTTAGGGTTAGGGGGAGGGGTGTTAGGGATAAGTGTGAGGGGTGTTAGGGTTAGGTGTTAGGTTTAGGTGTTAGGGATAAGTGTGAGGGGTGTTATGGTTAGGGTGAGGGGTGTTAGGGATAGGTGTGAGGGGTGTTAGGGTTAGGGTGAGGGGTGTTAGGGATAAGTGTGAGGGGTGTTAGGGTAAGGGGTGTTAGGGATAAGGGTGAGGGGGTTAGGTGTTAGGGTGAGGGGTGTTAGGGCTAAGTGTGAAGAGTGTTAGGGTGAGGGGTGTTAGGGATAAGTGTAAGGGGTGTTAGGGTGAGGCATGTTAGGAATAAGTGTGAGGGGTGTTAGGTCTTAGGGTTAAGTGTGAGGGGTGTTAGGGTTAGGGTAAGGGGTGTTAGGGATAAGTGTGAGGGGTGTTAGGGTTAGGTGTTAGGGTGAGGGGTGTTAGGGATAAGTGTAAGGGGTGTTAGGGTTAGGTGTTAGGGTGAGGGTTGTTTGGGATAAGTGTGAGGGGTGTTAGGTGTTAGGGTGAGGGGTGTTAGGGATAAGTGTAAGGGGTGTTAGGGTTAGGTGTTAGGGTTAGGGATAAGTGTGAGGGGTGTTAGGGTTAGGGTGAGGGGTGTTAGGGATAAGTGTGAGGGGTGTTAGGGTGAGGAGTGTTAGGGATAAGTGTGAAGGGTGTTAGGGTTAGGGTGAGGGATGTTAGGGATAAGTGTGAGGGGTGTTAGGGTTAGGTGTTAGGGTGAGGGGTGTTAGGGATAAGTGTGAGGGGTGTTAGGGTTAGGTGTTAGGGTGAGGGGTGTTAGGGATAAGTGTAAGGGGTGTTAGGGTAAGGGGTGTTAGGGATAAGGGTGAGGGGGTTAGGTGTTAGGGTGAGGGGTGTTAGGGATAAGTGTGAGGGGTGTTAGGGTTAGGGTGAGGGGTGTTAGGGATAAGTGTGAGGGGTGCTAAGGTGAGGGGAAGATGATGATAAGGGGGGGAAGAGACACAGTGGTGTCCTTGCAGCAGAGATCAAGAGTCCTTCAGGACTGTATTGCACACTGTGTACAGTAGCCTAGCTATGGTTTTCCCTATTGATGCAGTATCACCTACACTCAGCCTCCTCTCAGTAAGACTGCAAGTTAGTTATGATTCCAAAATGGCTGCTGTCCATGTGTTAGAAGGCTCTGGAAGGGAGTGTATGCTGCTGATTGGCTGGAATGTGTCTGCTGAATGTGACATGCAGGGTCAAAGTTTGCTCAATGATAAAGTATAGGGGGCGGGTCGAATCTTGCATATGTTCGCAGTTCGCCGCGAACGCGAACATGCTATGTTCGCCGGGAACAGTTCGCCGGCAACCTATTCGGGACATCTCTACCTATATATGTACAGGTACTAGTATGGAAAGCTGATATATGTACATGTACTAGTAGGGAAAGATTATATATGTACATTTACTAATAGGGAAAGATGATATATGTGCAGGTACTAGTAGGGAAAGATGATATACGTACAGGTAATAGTAGGGAAAGGTGATTTATGTACAGGTATGAGTAGGGAAAGGTGATATAGGCCACTGTGTCTCCAAAGGTTTAAACTTACATCAAGTGTTGTGTAAATTAGTGCATTGAATTGTTTAATGGCCCTTTAATTAACAACAGCTTTCCCAATATCCTTATGTATTGGATGGTGTACCTCATAGTTCATTTATCCCTTGTCTTAATTTCTATAGAGATTTGTTGGAGTCCTTCTATATTTTGGATATTGGAAACTATTTTTTTTTACCCTAACGTCTTGTTGTATGTGACCCTTATCTAGGACAGCCCTACTCACCTGCATTATATCATTTTATTCATCTATCTTCCTGCAGTTAGTCCAGAGTCTACGTAAAAACATTTATCAATTAATATTACAACAGGTAGTATTTATTTTCAAACTTGTCCCTCAATGTTCACTCACCAGCGGCAGAGCTTTTGTCCAGGTCTATGGTTTTGTACATAATGCTCAACATTACTCATCTTCCTGTGTATACCTTAAATATAACCTGTATGTTCTTTTTGTTTTACGATAACGGATAAGTTGAAGAAATATTGTAATAGTTCAATAATTTATTGGAACCACATTATACAAAATGACTAAACTTTATTAACAAATTGTTAAATTTCAAATTTCCATTAACACAATAAGAAATAAATTGCACAAAAAATAAAATGTAAAAGTTTTTATTATTTATATCTTAAAAACATTTTGCCCATTTTAAAGCTTAGTTATTTATTAACCCGTATCAAAAAAAGTGTCTTTTATTGTTGGCGGCATTTCATGGAGTGGAATAATCATATAGTACAATCATGTAGCATAAAATATATATAAAAACATATCACATAAACATTACACCATTTATTTCTAATAGAAAAGTAATAATAGCTATATACACAAACTATTATGACATCAGGGGCATCACACAGCACCGCCATCTTATGTCATGGCATGTGGCCTGCCAGAGTCGCCAAGGTACAAAGTAGAAGGAGGGCATGGCGCAAGAGAGCAGGGGAGGGGGGGGGCGAAAACTATTGAACGTTTGTTATAGGACCAATGTTCTAACCAACATATTGTGTATGACCCCAAAAGATCAAAGTAATGCTCATAAGATGTTCCATCACCAACCATGGTCTCCTTCAGTACTTGAGGTCCAACAACAAATTAGATTTGAGGATTGTTTAAGGTTTGCGGACAGAAATGGCTGATAAAAATGTAGTCTCATTGGGATCACATATATAGTTGTGAGCGTACGAGTCGTTGCTCACGCTTGCGGGCTCGCGAAGCGAGCCGCGGCCCTCGCGTAGCGAGCCGCGGCCCTCGCGTAGCGAGGTCACTGGGCAAGGGCCTCAGTTGCTGGCATGGAGCGCCGAAGGCGCTCCATGCCAGCAACTGAGGCCCCTCGCGAAGCGAGGGCCTCAGTTGCTGGCGAGGTCACTGGGCACGGGCCTCAGTTGCTGGCATGGAGCGCCAAAGGCGCTCCATGTCAGCAACTGAGGCCCCTCGCGAAGCGAGGGCCTCAGTTGCTGGCGAGGTCACTGGGCAAGGGCCTCAGTTGCTGGCATGGAGCGCCGAAGGCGCTCCATGCCAGCAACTGAGGCCCCTCGCGAAGCGAGGGACTCAGTTGCTGGCGAGGTCACTGGGCAAGGGCCTCAAACCCTCGCAAAATTCACGTCGCTACTCAAAAAACACGACACACAAATTACGACACTCGCTAAATTTTACGAGGAACGCAAACAACGTACGAAACACGTTACCACACATTACGACCTCGCAAACATCGGACGCAACACGCCGACATACAAACATTTAAAACACAATACATACACACAGCACATACATAAAAAACTTACCTACACCAAGAGGGAGCACCCAGGACCTCAAAAATGCAACTTACACCTCGATTTTACGCGAAATAAAACAGTTTAGAGACTAAAAAAAATCTAAGCGAGAGAAAAAATGGCCACCGAACAAAACGAAAACGAGGCTACAGCAGTCTAAACTCGCAAAACACCACAAAACACCTACGGATATTCCGATACAGACCTATACCACACATTACTCGCCATTTTACACCAATGCGGAAGTACACGACTACGCTAACGGTTTGGTCTCGCGCACGCACAGTGTTACACTGCACACATTCAGCATGCTTATACAGCAGCTCCACACCACTAATGCTGCAGCAACATCAACACAGATTGCCAGCTCTTCATCACAATGCTTCAAAATACGTACACTATATTCATTTACTAATTTAGCTACCTTACAATTTCATTGCCGTCATTTTTTGACGGGCAATTCGCTAGTCACATATATAGTTGTGAGCGTACGAGTTGTTGCTAACGCGTAGCGAGGGCCGCAGGCTCGCGCAGCGAGCCAAGGCCCTCGCAAAGCGAGGGCACTGGGCGAGGGTCTCAGTTGCTGCCATGGAGCGCCGTAGGCGCTCCATGCCAGCACCTGAGGACCTCGCAAAGCGACTGCGACCCTCGCAAAGTTCAAGTCACAACCCAAAGAGCACGACACACACATTACGACACTCGCAAAAAAATACGACACACGTTCACACACATTACGGCCTCGCAACACTCGGACGCTACTCGCGAACATGACAAAATTAAAAACACAATACATACACACACCACATATATACAAAACTTACCTACAGCAAGAGGTAGCATCCAGGACCTCAAAAATGCAACTTACACATTCATTTCACTCAAAATAAAAGAGTTTACACACAAAAATATTTGCTAAGCGAGAGAAACAATGGCCGCCGAACAAAACGAAAATGAGGCTACACACGCAAACAACATACGAGACACGTTACGACACATTACGACCTCGCAAACATCGGACGCAACACGCCGACATACAAACATTTACAACACAATAAATACACACAACACACACATAAAAAGCTTACGTACAGCAAGAGGAACCATCCAGCACCTCCAAAAAACAAGTTACACCTTCATTTAAATACAAATAAAACACTTTACACACAAAGAAAATCGCTAAGCGAGAAAAAAAATGGCCGACGGACAAAACGAAAACGAGGCTACAGCACTCTCCACACGTAAAACACCACAACACACTCTCAAAACACCACACGGAAATCGAAAACCACTACGAGCCACCAACGGAAAATCCGCTAAGACGGACAACATATAGAAACCGCCATTTTACGCAAATGCAGAAGTACACCACTACGCTAACGGTTTAGCCTCGCGCACGCACAGTATTACACTGCACACATTCACCACGCTTATAGAGCAGCTCCACAACACTAATGCTGCAGCAACATCAAACAAGGTTCACAGCTCTTCAACACAATGCTTCAAAATAGGTAAAGTATATTCATTTATTAATGTATTACATGTTTACTATTACACACAAAACAACATTAGCTCACTTACAATAACATTGCCGTCATTTTTTGACGGGCAATTCGCTAGTATCATTATAATCAGGTACTCAAAGAGTGTAATCATACAAGCCAGGTCTACACTGTAAAAGCAAATACCTAGAACCACTAATGTGATAATATTTCGTTATATCAGCTGGGGGTGAAGCTCTACAGGGTCCACCGTGCCATAGGAAAGACTGCACCAAAAATATATACCGATAGCAATATACCTGAAGTTCACGTTATATTTTGTGATCTAGGAAACCATTCCAATAAAGTGATGAACCCGTGAGACACCAACTATGACTAATATATATATAATAAAAGGTGAGAGAACTGAAGGTGAATATTGCTGTTACCAGAGATGAGCTTTGGTTGCACGGCCTGTTCAAACAATGTCCTCACATTTACATCTAGTGGTTAGGATGCGAGTCGGATTTTCTGGTCTGTTAGACATTTAAATGATGGGGATTTGGAGGCACCTGGCTCAATGATAATTATTCAAGTTGCAAATATTGCTCAGGATGTAGCGTCAGGGCAAATATTCATTGCAGCATAGCATATAATAAACTTGGACATCTTGTTGTTATAGATATTTTATAATCCATTAGAAGTTTTTCATTATTCCACTTGATCTCCCACAGAGAGCTCCAGTACTGAAATATTCCATGGAGTAGAGCATGAGAGGGTATTAAGGTACAAGGTCAATCCCATTCTCCAGTACTAGATGGAAGGAAACCAGAACTCAAGAAGGCAGCATATATCAATCTTATCTTTTTTTATTAAGTTCTCTATTCAAGTAAGAAGTCAAAGACCCAACACAGGTCACACCATGAGAAGGTTTGATAGAAAAAGTCACGACTCTTCAGGAGGCAATGGGTGAGAGCCCTTTCATTGAATGTTTATGCGGTGATCACAAATATTCACATTTCCGTTGCTAACTCCATAACATGACTAATTAAACATACAGCACATCTAAAGAAGTGCCCAACCTGGTGCTTCTTGTTCATTGCTAGTATCCTGGACTATAGATGCAGCATGTTTACGGTGTCAATAGAAACAATAACCTCTTATTCACAATACAATGTCTCTTTATAATGTAAAAGTTCTTAAGAGCACAAAGAAATAATTCATTAAATAATGTTTTAATCTGATTAATTTTCACTATATAATGATAAAAAATTATGCATGGATATTAGCCACAGATTTAACCTATAAGAATAATGCTTAATATAATTGTAATGCCCCACTGACCCCACAGTTATGCACATGGCAAAACTCACTACGTTGTCATGAAAGCACAAATCAGAGAATTTCCACAAAAGCAGGACCTGGTCAGCATTCAAAGTCCAAACAAGCCATTTATATATTTGTATTTTATAAGACAATGCTTTCTGAGTCTCCATTTTCAATAATAATATATTACGTTGCCATGAAAGTACAATTTCCACAAAAGCAGGATCTGCAGCCTTATTAAATTGCAATTCTGTAAATTTAAAAGGGCTCTATTTAAGCACACAGCATATTTTATTTACAGAAGTATTAGTTATTGAAGACCTTGCTTTTGGATAGAAGTTCACTAGCTAAAAACTTCTGTAAAAAATATTTGTTATGTGCTTATATAGAGCCCTTTTAAATTTACCGAATCGCAATTTAATAAGGCTGCTGGTCAGCATTTAAAGTCCAAACAAGCCATTTATATCTTTGTATTTTTTAAGAAAATACTTTCTGAGTCTCAATTTTCTGCCTGATTGTGACGACAGTTTTGATGAAGAAGAATACTTAAGTGAAGTGCTGGGGTGTTGTTGGTTGCCACGGCAATGACGGTTGCAAAGTGAATATTAGCTTTCTGCATGAGACTAAGTGATGTTTGGTAAATTCATTAGAGGAGAGACCTAATAATTCTTCTCTATGTATTGCTATGTGCTAGAGACATACAGCCTTATTAAATTGCAATTCGGCAAATTCTAAAGGGCTCTATATAAGCACAAAGCAAATATTTTTTACAGAAGTTTTTAGTTAGTGAACTTCTATCCAAAAGCAAGGTCTTCACTAACTAAAAACTTCTGTAAAAAAATATTCTATGTGCTTATATAGAGCCGAATTGCAATTTAATAAGGCTAATAGTAAGGAATCATGGTGCATTAAACCATTTCCTATTTAGTGCTTGGGACACAGTAACTAACTAATTGCCATATTTCTCCAGGTACTGATGGAGGCCTCCTTCCAAGGAATGCTTAACATTAATACACAGAAACCTGAGAGGAGACAACCTGGTGGAAACTGGTGGGATCCATTCATTTTTCATTCCAACTGGTCCCTCCTCTGCTATCTTGTCTTTTGCTTTTTATAAAGGTTTTGAGGCACGATGCACCATTCATAACTACGAGCAGAGTATTTTGAGCCATCTATCTATACAAGCGGGGTATTTTGAGCCATCTATATTTATTTGGCCAGTATCTTATTGCTTTTCTTTTTCTTTCTTTCCTTCCTTACTTGCTGATTTAGGGCTGTTGGATAGTCACAAATACACGTGAAGAATAATTCCAATTTCTGCATATTTAACCACTTGACTGTAGAAACATTTTAACCTCCGTAGAACGTTTTGTGACTACGGTTATTACCTATGTTTTTTGGCCCTTTTGAGAAGTGGACTTATAGGTCCAGTGAAAGTATATATATTTTGATATATTGATTATTAAACTTATATAATTAGTACATGTTTACAGATAAACAACAAAAATGATAAAATATGAACTGTCATCACAGTTATTGTATTAAATTAGAAAAGTTTTGTATCACAAAATTATAATCTTCTCTTCAATAACTAGGTTCCTGTTAGCGATCCAACCCCAATGAATTAGAAATATGTCAAGGTTATGAACAATATGGTATATAGAAAAGCAGGGGTTTGGTATATAGGAGGTCGTAACCAGTCAGGTCTAAATTACCTGATAGTCCTACATCCATCTAATACCAGGCGCAGGTTTAATTTGAAAATAATACAAAGCCATATTGATCCTAAAAAGCCAAGATCACAACTAGAGTAAGCCACGTGGTCAATAAAATACCTTCTTCCTATGATAAAAGAAATTGAAAAGAACAAAAAAAAAGAAAAATTTACACCAATCTCATGTTTGACATGCATTATTTGTCATAGTGACTTTCTTCTCTTTCAGATAATCTCTTCTTAAGGCCTCCTTTTTTAAATTTGGTTTCTCTAACATCCATCCAGAGATACTCGCCTGGTGAGTACGAGTGTAGGAGCTGCTGGTTGAAATATTTTCCTGGATGTCTGGAAAGATCATTGATTGATTGTCTTAGACGAGCAAAGGCTGAAAATAGAAGATTGAATAGTCTGAGGGTCACATTTCCTTGTTTAAGTTCCAAATCCATATTCAGAATCTCAAAGACGTGAACTCAATATTGTGCCAAAATGGAAAAAACACCCAAGAGAGCAACATCTCGTGGACAATACCAGTAGGGTTTGCCAAGAAATGAATAGAAATCTATCTTTCTCTCATCTCTCTATCTATCTATCTATCTATCTATCTATCTATCTATCTGTCTGTCTGTCTGTCTGTCTATTAATCTGGAGGACATTTTGGGGACATTTTCCATTTGAAAACACTAAACTTTCACTGTAACCTAGATTATAGAAATAACAAGTGAAGTTAAGTTTAGGTTCTCTCCGTATAATGATATTGTGGCAGCCAGTTACTTTCTAAAAATAATTTTGCCCAATATTATGTTTACTTATTCAAAGGATCACAGTGGTCCTGTAAATCTTACAAATTCTCTAATAAGTCATGGAGCATGTTCATTTTCCAAGTCTCTCTCATTATATAAATCTCCATCCTGTGCCCTTATGAATGTCATTATATGAAAATATTTATATGTCTTTGCATAAATATGGATTCTGGACATCAGGTTTATTTTAAGAAGGGCATTTTGACCTAGGTACATTTTTAAAAAAATAATTGACTACTTGAAATCGACTATGAAATTACTAATTTCATGTAGATTTGCTATAATTTAAAGAAAATACAATTTTCAATAAAAAAAGAACAAGGAGAGGAATCAAACCTAGGCTCCTAACTGCTTGCAGATAACCACTAACCCTGAGAAACTTAGTTAGCCTAAGGAATGTTTGAGAGCAAGAACCAACAAAACTAAAACACTATAATCCTAATAGAATCCCACCAATAGTATAACACAAAGTGGGCACATTCATTACTACAGCAATACAACAACAGAAATACTGCAATATAATAATAGAATTAATAGAGCAAAACCAATAGGATAGCACCGGGAGAACATCATCAAAAAAGTACCAAGAGAAGAATACAAATAGAGCTGTCATGACCCAGAGGGAGAGGGGACCACATTCACCCCCAATCCTCTTGCTTTCTCCCACATGAATACCCCTCTGGATTGTGAAGAGTACGTTTTTCTCAGTGTCCAGCAGAGACTCAGGACCATCAGTTATGGAAATCAGACACAGGATTACAGCGTCAGCCTGGCCATTCTACCCCCTTTCTTAGGATAGAGCATCATATAAGAATGAACACATATGTTGAATATGTGTAGCAGAAAGCAACATGTTTTATTGTTCACAGACATATTTACACAGTACATTAAACAATCTGTATTACACCACCCATTTGGACAAGCAAGGCTGTGACCAATTCCTAATAGCTTGTTTGATCTCCCTCTTCCTAATTTTTATTGACAGGCTTGCATCCCCCTCATCCCCTTTCTTTAGCCAAAACCATATAGTCCATTCAAACAGGGGGTTGTGGAATTCCTATTCATAAGGCCAGAGGACATTTCTGGAAAGCCAATATATTATACAAAAAAATATTGTATAAGCCATTCCTGCCACCTATAAGCAACACGTGCTGAATATCACACCACATACAGTGAGGGGAAAAGGATTTGATCTCCTGCTGATTTTGAACGTTTGTCCACTGACAAATAAATGATCAGTCTAAAATTTTAATGGTCGGTGTAGTATAACAGTGAGAGACAGAATAACAAAAAAACAAACAAGAAAAATGCATGTCAAAAAAGTTATAAATTGATTTGCAGGTCAATGAGGGAAATAAGTATTTGACCCTTTGACATTGTACTTGGTGGCAAAACCCCTGTTGGCAATCACAGAGGTCAGACACTTCTTGTAGTTGGCCACCAGGTTTGCACACATCTCAGGAGGGATTTTGTCCCACTCCTCTTTGCAGATCCTCTCCAAGTCATTAAGGTTTCGAGGCTGATGTTTGGCAACTCAACCCTTCAGCTCCCTCCACAGATTTTCTATGGGATTAAGGTCTGGAGACTGGCAAGGCCACTCCAAGACCATAATGTGCTTCTTATTGAGCTACTCCCTTGTTGACTTGGCTATGTGTTTTGGGTCATTGCCATGCTGGAATACCCACCCACAACCCATTTTCAATGTCCTGGCTGAGGGAAGGAGGTTCTCACCCAAGATTTGACGGTACATGGCCCCGCCCATCGTCCCTTTGATGCGGTGCAGTTGTCCTGTCCTTTTAGCAGAAAAACACCCCCAAAGTATAATGTTTCCACCTCCATGTTTGACGGTGGGGATGGTGTTCTTGGGGTCATAGGCAGCATTCCTCCTCCTCCAAACATGGCGAGTTGAGTTGAAGCCAAAGAGCTTGATTTTGGTCTCATCTGACCACAACACTTTCACCCAGTTCTCCTCTGAATCATTCATATGTTCATTGTCAAACTTCAAACGGGCCTGCACATGTGCTTTCTTGAGCAGGGAGACCATGCCAGCGCTGCAGGATTTCAGTCCTTCATGGCATAGTGTGTTACCAATTGTTTTCTTGGTGACTATGGTCCCAGCTGCCATGAGATCATTAACAAGATCCTCCTGTGTAGTTCTTGGCTGATTCCTCACCGTTCTCATGATCATTGAAACTCTACGAGGTGAGACCTTGCATGGAGCACCAGACCGACCGACAGAGACTGGCAGTTATTTTGTTACATAGTTACATAGTAAATGAGGTTGAAAAAATACTTTTAGTCCATCAAGTTCAACCTTTTAAGATCTCCTCTGATCTGCAATATTCGGATTAGTTGTTAATTAACTGATCCAGGTGAAGCAAAAAGAAAAAAAAAACACAAATGAAACTTTGCCAATTGTCTCAAAGAAAAAAAAAATTCCTTCCTGACCCCAGATACTGGCAATTGGATTCCTCCCTGGATCAATACTCTAATTATGCAGGATAACCATGAATGCCCTTTTTAATTAGAAATAAATCCAGTCCCCTTTTAAAGTTATCTATTCAATCTGCTGTCACAACCTCCTTTGGTAGAGAATTCCACAGATTAACCACCCTTACTGTGAAGAACCCTTTTCTTTCTTTAAGGTGGAATCTTTTTACTTCCAACCTCAAGGGATGTCCCCTTTTCAGTTGAAAACCTCACGGCACAAAAAGCTCCCTTGACAAATCTTTATACTGACCCTGGATGTATTTACATAAGGTAATCATATCTCCTCTTAGGGGCCTTTTGTAGAGAAAATACGTTTAATTTGGTTAGTCTTTCTTCATAACTTAGCCCCTCCATTCCCCTTATTAGTTTTGTTGCCCTTCTCTGTACCTTTTCCAGCTCTAAAATGTCCTTTTTATGAGGTGGTGCCCAAAATTGTACTCCATATTCCAAATGAGGGCATACTAGAGATTTGTATAGTGGCAGAATTATATCTGCTTCCCTGGCTTCTATACCCTTCTAAATACATGCTAATATTTTATTTGCCTTTGCAGCTGCTGCTTGGCATTGAGCACTGTTACCTAGGCGGTAGTCCACTAGTACTCCCAAATACCTTTCAATATCAGATACCCCTAGCTCCATTAAGATTATAAATTGCATGGCTATTTTTCCTTCCCAGATGCATAACTTTACATTTATTCACATTAAATCTCATCTGCCATTTAGATGCCCATTCCTCAATTTTATGTAAATCCCATTTCTTCCATTCGTATCAACTGTTGTCACCTTCTCCCCAAGATGCTTGGTGATGGCCTTGTTGCCCATTCCAGCCTTGAGTAGGTCTACAATCTTGTCCCTGACATCCTTGGACAGCTCTTTGGTCTTGGCCATGGTGGAGAGTTTGGAATCTGATTCATTGATTGTTTCTGTGTACAGGTGTCTTTTATACAGGTAACGAGCTGAGATTAGGGGCACTCCCTTTACGAGAGTGCTCCTAATCTCAGCTCGTCACCTGTATAAAAGAAACCTGGGAGCCAGAAATCTTGCTGATTGATGGGGGATCAAATACTTATTTCCCTCAATGAACTGAAAATCAATTTATAATTTTTTTTACATGCATTTTTCTTGTTGTTTTTTTTTTAATTCAGTATCTCACTGTTATAATACACCGACCATTAAAATTATAGACTGATCATTTCTTTGTCAGTGGAGAAACGTCCAAAATCAGCAGGGGATCAAATACTTTTTCCCCTCACTGTAGTATTCCCCAGAGCATTCTTTGTAGTTGTGGATCTTGCGAATGTTGGTCACACAATGTTAAATAAATGCATCCCTCGCGAAGCGAGGCCCGCAGTAGCAGGGCTGCAATGAGCGTCAAAGGCGCACAGGAACTAGGCTGCAATGAGCGCAAAAGGCCCGTAGGACTTAGGACAGAAGCCTGTAGATGCAACTGCGGGCCTCGCAAACCAAGACCCGCTGGACTTAGGCTGCAATGAGCGCTGAAGGCCCGTAGTACTTAGGACCGAAGCCCATAGATGCACCTGCGAGCCTCGCCAAGGCCCGCAGTTGTGGGGCTGCACTAAATTCCCGAATTTAACGGCTGAACCGCAGAACTGGAAAGAACAAAAAAAACACAAAATATGCCTCAAATTAACTTACACAGTTACGCACTCACAGGGGAGAGACAGGGAGCCTGTGAGTGAGGTTGCAAGTTAATTTGAGGCAAGAGAAAAATGACGGCCAAAAAAATGTAACAGAATGAAAAAGAGCCCGAAGCCAGTAACACTTAACGCAAGCCAGTAACACTTAACGCAAGCCAGTAACATTTAACCCAAGCCAGTAACACTTAATGCAAGCCAGTAACACTTAACGCAAGCCAGTAACACTTAACGCAAGCCAGTAACACTTCATGCAAACCAGTAACATTTAACCCAAGCCAGTAACACCTAACCCAAGTCAGTAACACTTATTGCAAGGCCCCTAAACTACACAGGGGGGAGAGAGGCTTGCAATGAGCGCCAAAGGCGCTCATCACGGGGCTCACCATGAGCGACGAAGGTGATCATTACAAAGCACCAAAGTTGCGGGTTGGACGACGCCTGCAATGAGCATTAGTACATGGGGAGAGAGGGGAGAGAGGCTTGCGATGAGCGCTGAAGGTGCTTAATCGCAAGGCCTGTAAAGTACACAGGGGGAGAGGCTTGGGATGAGCGCCGAAGGTGGTCATTGCAAAGCAGGAAAGTTGCAGCTTGCCAAAACCGCCAATGAGCGGCAAAACCAATCCCGAGGACTGTAAAGTACGCGGGGGGAGAAGCTCGCAATGAGCACCGAAGGCGCTAAGCGCAGGGCTCGCATTGAGCGCTGAAGGTGCTCACATTGTGTGGCAAACTTAATTGTCAGGCTTTAAATTTTAATGCCGTCATTTTTGACGGGCAGGTAGCTAGTTGTAATATAATAGCAAACAGTACCCTATGCCACACAACTGTACCCTATGACACAAAATACAAAGAATACAGTGAAACCAAGTGTATAGTCTCTTGAAGGGGAAAGCCAACCCCGCGGGCCTAGAGCCCACATCACACCATAGCGGGTCCATTATTATATTTCTATACAAACATTAAAGACAGGATATGGATTATGACAGTATCACTCTCTTATTATTTCCACATATTTAGTAATATTGAAAACAGACTTAAACACACAGACTAAATCTTTCCCAATTCTATATTCATCCCCCTCAAATTATATTCTCAATACTCATAGTTTCTTACTGACCCTTGGCGAGCTAATTTTTTCCGGACGGTGGTAATCAACTAGTCAGCATACTTTTGGGTTATCTGATCTGTCTGCTCATGGTAGGGATGGAGTGGGTTTATACAGTATGGGGTCAGGGTCAGTAGCAATATGGAGTCACACTACCATAATTAGTCACCTTTACAATAACATTGTTGCTGTACAGTTCCCACTGCAGCCAATCAACTCATGGAACAAAGTCCAGCAAAAAATTACAGTGCATCACTATCACAGAGAATATCCCGAATGCACCAAATACTCACAGAAATGGGTTCTTATGGGTCCAGGGTACATGACCAGGACCTGCTGCCCAAAAGTACATTACACATGAATGAAAACCCAAATGTCATAATCCTTAAAACAAGTCTCATGTACATTGTGATAGCCTATGGGGTACATGAGTTCAGGGGCTGTGTCAGTATGGTTTTGGGCCATAGAGGATATTTGCTTATAGGGTTTGGGGAGTCCCACCCTGCCCCCCTCCCTCATGTTGAGAGCAATGCCAACAACATTTAAACCTGTGTTCCAAAACCCCTTCTCAGGACCCACTAGACAGGCCATTAATTAGCTGAACCACTGTGTGAATAAAGCAGTGAACAATCGGAGACTCCACTGCCTGTTAAATTCTAGTTGACTCACCTTTGTTCACATAGTGTTTCACCTAAATCATGGCCTGTCTGGTAGGTCTTGAGAAAGGGGCTTGGGAACCTGTTCTATCGGTCCCTCATACTGTATTTTTATTGTTTTCTTTTAGCCCCAAATTTTACCTGCATCCTGGTCTCAGTGGGACTCACTGGTTACGCTGAGTCCTGCCCTCACTCCCTGCCCCTCACCCTCCCACCCCATTTCTGATTAAATTTATAGTGGAATGGGAATCACCTGACTTTCCTACTTGCATGTATTATCTCACCACTAGGGCCAGACAACATATTAAATGCTAGAGCCCTCACCTCTGTTCCTTCTCTCTCCCTCTAAATGAAAAACCTTTCTAACTTTCACTTCTCTTCTGACCAATACAAATTCAGTAAAACCATAAGGACACTATTAATAGAAAATAAATTAACTGGACAACAACATTTGTGCAAAAGAACCAAGAGAACGACACCAAGCGAATAATAATAAAGGATCAACAGATCACAAATAGGACATTGCTAATAGACACATATAGTCAGCGATACAAAAACAGAACATGAGCAGTAGGTCAACACCATGAGAATATCACCACCAAAACCAGTAAAAAAACACAGAGTAGGTGAAGCTGGCACCCCAACATTAGGATGGGCTGGAGAGTCCATAACATATAACTACCTCGTCAAGGTTGTCACTCCTGTACCTCCGGCTTCTGAATAGATTCTAGAATAATGAGATTAAAATATACATTATGCACAGAAAACACTTCCTTACTTTTCATATAACTAATATGTTATAACTGATACTTTGATTTTTCCATTTTGATTATCTATATTTTAACTTGATTTCTGTTTCAGTAGTGAACATACAGTAGTATATATCTATATATTTATGTAGAGAAGCTGTGCATGCTTCCTTCATGTACATAACATAATTAAATGGAGAGTAACAATTTGCATAGCTCCTGACACCCTCCCACAAGAATATGCAAAGTTAGAGAGGTGGAGGCTGTAACGTTCACCCGGATGTGGTGCAGCGGGTACAGGCCTTTGTTTGGAACTGTAGGTTCTAATTGCAGTCATCTCTTTTTTTTTATTAACATATTTATTATATTTATTTCATTTAAATCATTATTTTTAAACATTAGTACCCCTTGTTTGGCTCATACCACTGCTTTACAGTTTATTTATATTTTCTGTTAAATCTTCTAAAATATATGTTACTATTTATATAAAAAGGCAAAGACAAAACTACATTTGTAAAGCACAGTGTTCTAGCCCATTGTGTCCAATACTGATTTTCAGACTAAGTAACACGTCTATTCCAGCATCTATCAAAAAATAAAATAATTCTTACTCCGATAGAAAGTTCTTACAATTGCATCCTGCTCAACATGCTTTTAAAATGAGCTAAAATACTAGTTTATTGCCGAATTGTAGTCAGATATAAAACACTGTAGAAACCAGTGGTCAATTGGGTCCAAAACAGTCCATCCATTTCTTCTAGACCTCCTTGGCAAATTTCTCATTACATCTCAACTGAAGTTTACTTGCTCCATTATGTCTCTTTCACTATAAACATCTCTCTTCTGAATGTAATTGTATTCAAATATTCATATGTCTATCCCTAAATATGGATTCCTGATCCTCACTTTATTTTTATAAGGACATTCAGACCTTGGTACATTTTGTAAAAAGCAATGACCTACCTGTAATTGACTTAAAATGACTTACATATGAACTTATGTTACCAAGTAAAATATAAAGAAATTGAAAGAGAGGAATAAAAACCAGGGCTGCAATCTCACAGGAGTTCACCATTG
This sequence comes from Discoglossus pictus, assembly GCA_027410445.1. Classification (NCBI taxonomy): domain Eukaryota; kingdom Metazoa; phylum Chordata; class Amphibia; order Anura; family Alytidae; genus Discoglossus; species Discoglossus pictus. The sequence goes on along the minus strand of JAPZIH010000011.1, from coordinate 1,943,966 downwards.
GGCCATGCCTGGCCCTCGTTGTCTCTTGGCTGATACTTGACCGCCATCATAGCTCTGCTTTCTATCATTGTATCCCCTGCGCACCTCAATATAAATGATCTACATTGACCCGTCACCATGATGTATCCGGGCAGTGTACACTCACCGTGATGTGATGGTCTGTACACATGTAGATGATGGAGTTTTTGAACCAGCGAGCCATGGAAAACTATGGAGAAAAATACAAATCAGTCACAAATGTGAGTGAAATAATATTGTGAGAAATTATATTTTTGTTAATGTCAGAGAGCAGTGACATCATCAACTTGATGTAATGGATTAAAGGGCGAAGGAGGAAAATACATTCTGGTGATTGGACCAACTCATTGTATTTGATGCTTAAATGACGTGTCAATTAGATCCAACTTATGTGGATTTTCCATTTTTGTCATATGTGTAGATAAAGGAGTCTTACCAAGTATGGAAAGAAATTTAAAGCTTGCAGTGGATTGGTTGACGCTCCCCACCCTGTTAAAGAAAAAGATCACAATCAAAGGTCACATGATACAGAACATCATGCGTATGAGACGTAGTACATGCTGGGCTCGCTAACCCAACAGACTACAAAATAGAGAACAATAATTAAGTAATAATTGGGTAATACTGTACATATATATATATCACATATAATAGTTGTCGAAGTGTGTAACGCTCCCCCCGTGCATGCGCATTGATGGCAGGAGGCTACAAACTTTGACAACAGCGTATGTAGTCGGACATACACACAACACATTAGTGTAAGACACATGTAGAAACATTATTTATGTAAACATCACATATAATAGTTGTGGAGCTTGCGAATGTTGGTGACGCTTATGATGTTGGTCACGCACTTGCGGCCCTCGCAAAGCCGAAGACGCTCATTGCAGGGCTTGCAATGAGCGACTTAGCACCGAAGCACGTAATAAGGCCAAACCACGCAACTGTAATTGCTGCCCCCGTAGGACTTAGGATCGAAGCATGTAAAACGGACAAACCACGCAACTGGAATTGCGGGCCCCGTAGGACTTAGGATCGAAGCATTTAAAACGGACAAACCACGCAACTGGAATTGAGGGCCCCGTAGGATTTAGGATCGAAGCACGTAAAACGGACAAACCACGCAACTGGAAAGACCACCAAAAAAACACAATTATTCCTCAAATTCACTTACACACTCACACACAGCACAGGGGGAGAGCCAGGGAGCCTGTGACTGAGATTGTAATTTAATTTTAGGCATATTTTCAGTTTTTTCACGATTGGAAATTGCCTAAGCGAGAAAAAAAGTGGTGGCCAAAAAAACGTAACAGGATGAAAACGAGGCTGAAGCCAGTAAAAAACAGCCCGAAGACAGTGACACTTAACGCAAGCCAGTAATACTTAACCCAAGCCAGTAACATTAAACCCAAGTCATTAACAGTTAACCCAAGGCAGTAACACTTACACCAAGGCAGTAACACTTAACCCAAGGCAGTAACACATACACCAAGGCAGTAACACTTACATCAAGGCAGTAGCACTTACACCAAGGCAGTAACACTTACACCAAGGCAGTAACACATACACCAAGGTCCTCATTCAATTGGAATTTTGCCAATTGAATATGGCTCTATATAAGCACATAACATATTTTTTTGACAGAAGTTTTTAGTTAGTGAAAACCTTGCTTTTGGATAGAAGTTCAGTAATTAAAAAGTTCTGTCAAAAATTTTTCTATGTGCTTATATAGAGCCCTTTTCAATTGGGCAACTCGGAATTGAATGAGGCTCCAAGGCAGTAACACATACACCAAGGCAGTAACACTTACACCAAGGCAGTAACACATACACAAAGGCAGTAACACATACACAAAGGCAGTAACACTAATCGCGAGGTCCTAAACTACACAGGGCTCACGATGAGCGCCGAAGGTGCTCAGAGGGGCAAAATCCTCACATTGTGTGGCAAACAGCATTGCCAGGTTTTATAATTTTATTCCCGTCATTTTTGACAGGCAATTTCCTAGTTTTTTTTTATATTTAAGGCTAAACACAAAATGAACAAAACACATGGACAGAACACGTACCTGCTGAGACCATGATATCTTCAATCTGATCCAATTTCCCACTCTGTGTGATTTGTTTTTTCTCATTTTTGCTAAAAAGGAAGAGTTCTTGGGCATTTGTCTGAATGTCAGGTTGTTGAGTAAATATCCGAGTTCTGTCCTCATGGCCGTTTGTCTCCAGGTCATCGATCAGTACAATGACGTTCTGTTTACCTGCAAATCAAACCATGTATGTGTTAAATCAGAGATCCATTGGTTTTTCTCCTTGCAAATATAAGGCAATGACACCCATGTGCTTTGCTTGTCACTATTTTATCTATTTAGTAACATGGTTCTTAGGGGCAGTGGCGGAGCAGTATCCACTGGGGGCCACAGGGGATCCGCTGGGTCCACAAAAGATCCACGGGGGCCACAGTAGACAGGCAGGGGCCACAGGAGGGTGGTGAAGGCCACAGTGGGTGGTCCACGGGGGCCCTGCGGGAGGTCCACGGGGGCTCCTCAAATGGCAGGGGCTTCAGTGCCTTGCACCGTCTGCACCAGCAGTAGCTCCGCCTACGCTTAGGGGTCAGTAGTTGAGGAAAACACCTTAATTTTCCTGCTGTATAAAATAACTATTAAACTGCTGCTTGTAAAATAAATGTAATGTACGTGGTATAAATGACAAAAGTATTTATCATTATAATATTTAAATTATATGTATTTTTATGTGAAAAAAAGTATTGTCTGTGAGGCATCATTTCTGAACTAATTCCTAGTGGCTAAGTGGACATGAGTTATAGCCAATGTAAAGGATATCAAAACACATGCCCTTTATTATTGTAAACACAAACATATCTAACATTATAAATAAATATATATATTGAGCAGGCAATGATATGATATTAGATTAAATCTCTATATAAACTCTCTATATACCCATTACACGTGTAGGACATTCCCCTTTTATAATTGCATTAGATGTACAGCCCTCAATGTGATGATCATCATGGTTAGGCGGGGTACTTATATTATCCCCAGGGCCCTTCATTCTCTAGCTGCACCACTGCTGACTCGTGCAACTTCACCAAGGTATCATGGATCTATTATTATCTAATAAAAACTAGTTTTATGATATTTTTCCTGCATAATTAGCTGTTTTGAAAGATTCATGTTTTTAACCATAAATGTTTATTACAATTCTTCAGTGGCACTTTAAGAAAACAGCATCTTATCTTCTTTACGTTCAATGGTCACATAATATTGATGTATAACAATTCAGAAAAGTTTAAACCAAGTGTAGGTCACATTTCTAAAAATTATTTAAATTTATCATCACAAATGTATAAAAAAAAATCACGTACAAGCTCAGCAATGTGTATAAGAGCAAGCCCACACGTCTTTGGGTGGCAACCCTTTCATGACCTTAGCCATTACAATATATATTTACTGAGAAAAAAATCCCAAGTACAGTCATGCGTTGGCAATAAGAGCCCCTTATCCCCAATCCTCACCTAAAATGTCCGACAGATGCTTCAGCTCCCAGTCGTAGAGCGAATCTGTGACATTTGTGATATTGATCCTCCCTCGATTTTTCGTGTGGTACAAGATCCCGAAATTACACTGAGCAACTTCATGGCTGAATTTCTGGGCGGCATCATTGGCTATGTAGAAAGGTCTGACCTCCTTCACAAGGTGCCCAAATGTTTTGGACCTCAGTTGGTTTGTTAGCCAAAAATAATCACTTTGCGATGAACGAGAAAAAATCCCAACAACGACCTGAGAACCTCCACCAGTTTTAGAGCAGAGCTACAGAAAAGGAGAAACATGAGCAAAGTAAGTAAATGATTAGCAAAGGGAATGACCACATTTCTATTTAAAGGTTTCTATAGCCCTCATCCCCTTCCTGACCCACATGCATCACTGACCTCATGTGGCATCAAGACCAGGCAGGAGGAAGGGGGGAGAAGTGAAAGGTGTCAGGCCGGTATATGTCCTACATGTAAGGGATTTTTTATGTATATGGGGTCTATGATTCATGTATATATATATATTAGGGATTGCCCTAACAGGGCTATAATTGTCTCTCCCCTAATGTGGTTATTGCAGACAAGCCTACAATGGTCAGATCCCATATCACCCAATGGACACCTTAAAGGAGGTGAGAAAAAGAACATCTGCTGGAAGCTACAATGATTTAATCTAAAAGGTATTTTTTACAGCTTTATAATTTACAGTGCCTTGCAAAAGTATTCAACCCCCTTGACTTTTTACCTATTGTGTTACATTAAAACCTTAAGTTCAATGTTTTGTTAATCTGAATTTTATGTGGCGGATCAGAACACAATAGTCTAAATTGGTGAAGTGAAATGAGAAAAATATATACATAAAACAATTTTTTAGAAATAGAAAACAGAAAATTGGCATATGCGTATGTATTCACCACCCTTTGTTATGAAGCCCATTAAAAGCTCTGGCGCAAACAATTATCTTCAGAAGTCACATAATTAGTGACATGATGTCCACCTATGTGCAAGCTAAGTGTCACATGATCTGTTATTACATATACACACCTTTTTCTAAAAGGCCCTAGAGGCTGAAACACGTAAGCAAGAGGCACTACTAACCAAACACTGCCATGAAGACCAAGGAACTCTCCAAACCAGTAAGGGACAATGTAGTTGAGAAGTACAAGTCAGGGTTAGATTATAAAAAAATATCCAAATATTTGATGATCCCCAGGAGCACCATCAAATCAATCATAACCAAATGGAAAGTACATGGCACAACAGCAAACCTGCCAAGAGACGGCCGCCCACCAAAACTCACGGACCGGGCAAGGAGGGCATTAATCAGAGAGGCAGCACAGAGACCTAAGGTAACCCTGGAGGAGCTGCAGAGATCCACAGCAGAGACTGGAGTATCTGTACATAGGACGTCAATAAGCCGGACGCTCCATAGAGTTGGGCTTTATGGCAGAGTGACCAGAAGAAAGCCATTACTTTCATCAAAAAACAAAATGGCACGTTTTGAGTTTGTGAAAAAGCATTTGGGAGACTCCAAAATGTATGGAGGAAGGTGCTCTGGTCTGATGAGACTAAAATTTAACTTTTCAGCCATCAAAGAAAACGCTATGTCAGACACAAACCCAACACATCACATCACCCAAAGAATACCATCCCCACAGTGAAACATGGCGGTGGCAGCATCATGCTGTGGGGATGTTTTTCAGCAGCCGGGACTGGGAAACTGGTCAGAGTTGAGGGAAGGATGGATGGTGCTAAATACAGGGATATTCATGAGCAAAACCTGTACCCCTCTGTGTGTGATTTGAGGCTAGGACGGAGGTTCACCTTCCAGCAGGACAATGACCCCAAACACACTGCTAAAGCAACACTTGGGGGGTTTAAGGGGAAACATGTAAATGTGTTGGAATGGCCGAGTCACAGCCCAGACCTCAATCCAATAGAAAATCTGTGGTCAGATTTAAAGATTGCTGTTCACAAGCACAAACCATCCAACTTGAAGGAGCTGGAGCAGTTTTGCAAGGAGGAATGGGCAAAACTCCCAGTGGTAAGATGTGGCAAGCTCATAGAGACTTATCCAAAGTGACTTGGAGCTGTGATTGCTGCGAAAGGTGGCGCTACAAAGTATTGACATTGGGGGGGGGGGATAGTTATGCACATTGACTTTTTCTGTTATTTTGTCCTATTTGTTGTTTGCTTCACAATAACAAAACAAAAAAAAAACATCTTCAAAGCTGTGGCATGTTCTGTAAATTAAATGATGCAAATCTTCAAACAATCCATGTTAATTCCATGTTGTGAGGCAACAACACACGAAAAATGCCAAGGGGGTGAATACTTTTGCAAGGCACTGTATAAAATAGTATTGTTATATTTCATTACATTTACTGTCCTCCGTGTGTTTACCAGGTGTATATAGTGTTATATAAAGTGCTGGCACTTCATAATAATAATAATAATAATAATAATAATAATAATAATAATAATAATACTGTCTCATTCCGTTTGTAATACAACTTAAATGGAACATCTGTATGTTCTAATAAAATAATTGTATGGTCCAGAGCCGGCTATTTGAATGTGGATTTTAATTTAAAGCGAAATTTAAGAGGAGCCAGTAGTTTTAAATATGAGTTGATCGTTAATAAATTGCTATGTAATGATTTATAATATCAGTATTCAGTATTACATTTACATTTCAGCCTTTAGTTGAGTTCATTGCCTCCACCCTGATTAGGTCTTAAAGGGAGAAAGGTGGTTTTTGACTGATTGAGTAAGAGGCCAAACAATCATTCGTAAGCTCCTCCCACCGCGAAGAGAAACACTTTATCACAGTAAGTCTCCGGCCAATAGCAACTCTTGTGTTGTAATAATTTTTTCCCTTACACTTTTAGCAGCTGTTTTCTATACAAAGTCACCTCCCCCCAATGACTTTAGAGGGGTGAAGACTAGCAGCAGCTGAGCCTGGACTTTGAAAAATAAGTTTATTGCAGTTTACATAATTAATTCTTCATTATTATTCTTTTTACAATGTAACGTGAAGCTATGTGAATTCCCAGAATGCTTCCTGCTATGGTCATTAGCAAAAAAATAATAAGAAAGTAGGATTACAGAAGCATATGGAGATATGTCCAGCTCCAAAGGCATTGTGGGATTTTACAAATAAATACACACACACACACACACATACCTTAACTATCCCAAAGACAATCAGGAGGCCCAACACACTAAATGGAAAGAAGAGACTCAAGACCAGGAGCAGGAGCCAAGACACCTGGGGAAGAAGTAGAGTCCATTCATTGTCTAGACAAGGTAGAAAAAGACTGCAAAATAGAAATGAGAGAAGAGAAAGAGAGATAGAGAGGAGAGAGATAAAGAAGGACAGAGAGAGAGAGCGAGAGAGCGAGAGAGAGAGGAGAGAGAGATAAAGGAGAGAGGGAGAGAAAGAAGGGCAGTGAGAGGGAGAGAGAGCGAGAGAGAGATAAAGGAGAAAGGGAGAGAAAGAAGGGCAGTGAAAGGGGGGAGTGAGGGGGAGAGGGAGAGGGAGAGAGATTAGAGAGAGAGATAGAGAGGAGAGAGGGATAAAGGAGAGAGGGAGAGAAAGAAGGGAAAAAGAGGGAGAGAGAGAGAAAGGTGAGAGGGATAGAAAGAAGGGCAGAGAGAGGGGGGAGTGAGAGGGAGAGGAGAGAGAGATAGAAAGGAGAGAGGGAGAGAAAGAAGGGCAGAGAGAGAGGGAGAGAGAGAGCGAGAGAGGAGAGAGAGATAAAGGAGAGAGGGATAGAAAGAACGGCAGAGAGAGAGGGAGAGAGAGAGCGAGAGAGGAGAGAGAGAAAGAAGGGTAAAGAGAGAGGGAGAGAGAGAGAGAGGAAGAAAGAGAGAGATACAGGAGAGAGAGAGATAAAGGAGAGAGAGAGTTGGGGGAGAGAGAGGGGAGAGAGAAATACAGAGGAGAGAGAGAGGGAGAGAGAGAGAGAGAGAGAGAGAGAGAGAGAGAGAGAGAGAGAGAGAGAGAGAGAGAGAGAGAGAGAGAGAGGTAGAGAGATAGGGAGAAAGAGATATATAGAGAGATAGAGGGAGAGTGAGGGGGAGAGAGAGAGGGAGAGAGCGAGAGAGGAAGAGAGAGGGAGAGAGAGGGGGAGAGAGGGGAGAGAGAGAAGGAGAGAAAGGGAGAGAGGGAGAGAGAGGGAGAGAGAGAGGGAGGGAGAGAGAGAAAGAGAGAGAGAGAGAGGAAGAAAGGGAGAGAGATAGATATAGAGGAGAGAGAGAGATAAACGAGAGAGAGGGAGAGAGAGAGAGATAGGGAGAGGGAGAGAGATACAGAGGTGAGAGAGAGAGAGAGAGAGAGAGAGAGAGGGGAGAGAGAGAGGGAGAGAGAGATAGGGATATAGAGAGATAGGGAGAGAGAGAGAGAGAGAGAGGGAGAGTGAGGGGGAGAGAGGGGGAGAGAGAGAAAGAGAGAAGAGAGAGGGAGAAAGGGAGAGGCAGAGATATAGAGGAGAGAGAGTGAGAGAGAAGGGGGAGAGAGAGGAGAGAGAGATAAAGGAGAAAGAGAGAGAGGGGAAGGGAGAGAGATGGAGAGAGAGAAATACAGAGGATAGAGAAAGGTAGAGAGAGAGGGAGAGAGAGATAGGGAGATAGATAGAAATATTTGGAAAGAGGGAGAGTGAGGGGGAGAGGGAGGGGGAGAGAGAGAAGGAGAGAGATAGATAGAGAGAGAGAGAGAGAGAGAGGAGAGAGAGAGAGGGAGAAATGAAGATACATAGATAGATAGATACAGAGGAGAGAGAGAGAGAGAGAGATCAAGGAGAGAGGGAGAGAGAGAGAGGTAGAGAGAGAGAGTGGGAGAAAGAGATAAAGGAGAGAGGGAGGGAGAGAGAGATAGAGGATAGAGAGAGATAGAGAGATAGGGAGAGAGAGGGAGAGTGAGGAGGAGAGAGAGGGGGAGAGAGAGAGAAAGAGAGGAGAGAGAGGGAGAAAGAGAGAGATAAAGGAGAGAGAGATAAAGGAGAGAGAGATAGTTGGGGGAAAGAGATAAAGGAGAGAGAGATAAAGAAGAGAGAGTTGGGGGAGAGAGAGGGGAGAGAGAAATACAGAGGAGAGAGAGAGTGATAGGGAGAGAGAGAGAGAGAGAGAGAGAGAGAGAGAGAGAGAGAGAGAGAGAGAGAGAGGTAGAGAGATAGGGACAAAGAGATATATATATAGAGAGAGGGAGAGTGAGGGGAGAGAGGGAGGGAGAGAGAGAGAGAGAGGAAGAGAGAGGAAGAGGGAGGGGAGAGAGAGAGGGAGGGAGAGAGAGAGAGGGAGGAGAGAGAGAGGTAGAGAGAGAGAAGGAGAGAGAGAGAGGTAGGGAGATAGGGGAAAGAGAGATATAGAGAGAGAGAGGGAGAGTGAGGGGAGAGAGAGAGGGAGGGAGAGAGAGACAGAGAGAGGAAGAGAGAGGAAGAGGGAGGGGGAGAGAGAGAGGGAGGGAGAGAGAGAGGAGAGAGAGAGAGGTAGAGAGAGAGAGAGATGGAGAGAGAGAGAGAGAGAGGTAGAAAGATAGGGGGAAAGAGAGATATATAGAGAGAGAGGGAGAGTGAGGGGAGAGAGAGAGGGAGGGGGAGAGAGAGAGAGGAAGAGAGAGGAAGAGGGAGGGGGAGAGAGAGAGGGAGAGAGAGAGAGAGGGAGGAGAGAGAGAGAAAGAGAGAGGGAGAGAGAGAGAGGAAGAAAGAGAGAGAGATATATAGAGGAAAGAGAGATAAAGGAGAGAGGGAGAGAGATAGGGAGAGAGAGAGAGAGAGAGAGATACAGAGGTGAGAGAGAGAGGGAGAGATAGGGATATAGAGAAATAGGGAGAGAGAGAGAGAGAGAGAGAGAGGGAGAGGGAGGGGGAAAGAGGGGGGAGAGAGAGAGAGAGGAAGAGAGAGAGATAGAGAGAAATAGAGAGGGAGAGAGAGAGAGAGACAGAGAAAGAGAGAGAAAGAAAGAGATTGAGATAGATAGGGAGATAGAGATGAAGAGAGAGGTATATAGAGGGTGAGAGAGAACAGAGAGAGATAGAGAGAAAGAGAGAGAGAGAGATAAAGAGAGAGAAATAGAGAGAGAGAGGAAGAGACAAGTCCAATATGCTAGACACATTTGGGCTCCAATCTCTCACATCTGCACAAAATAGTTCTTACCAATTTTTGAAAAGACAGACAGACCGAATTCCCTGTAAACACAAAACAAAATTAGTCAATGAAGATTATTGTGTTCACTTGAACTACATTGTGTCTGTGTGTGTGTCTATGTGTGTGTCTCTGTGTGTGTCTATGTGTGTGCCTGTGTGTGTGTCTGTATGTTTGTGTATGTGTGAGTCTATGTGTGTGTGTGTGTGTGTCTTCCTGTGTGCCTGTGTGTGTGTCTATCTGTGCGTCTGTCCTTGGCTATCTGTGCATCTGTCCTTGGCTATATGTGTGTGTCTTTCTGTGCCTGTGTGTGTATATATTTGTGTGTCTATCTGTGTGTCTGTGTGTCTATCTGTGTGTCTGTGCGTGTGTCTTTCTGTGTGTCTGTGTGTGTGTCTATCTGTGTGTCTGTGCATGTCTATCTGTGTGTCTATCTGTGTCTGTGTGTGTCTATCTGTTTGTCTTTGCATGTCTATCTGTGTGTCTGTGTGTGTGTCTTTCTGTGTGTCTGTGTGTGTGTCTATCTGTGTGTCTGTGTGTCTATCTGTGTGTCTGTGCGTGTGTCTTTCTGTGTGTCTGTGTGTGTGTCTATCTGTGTGTCTGTGCATGTCTATCTGTGTGTCTATCTGTGTCTGTGTGTGTCTATCTGTTTGTCTTTGCATGTCTATCTGTGTGTCTGTGTGTGCCTGTGTGTGTGTCTTTCTGTGTGTCTGTGTGTGTGTCTATCTGTGTGTCTGTGCGTGTATATCTGTGTGTATATGTGTGTGTCTTTCTGTGTGTCTGTGCATGTCTATCTGTTTATCTGTGTGTCTTTCTGTGTGTCTGTGCATGTCTTTCTGTGTGTCTATGTGTGTGTCTTTCTGTGTGTCTGTGTGTGTGTCTATCTGTGTGTCTGTACATGTCTATCTATGTGTCTATGTGTGTCTATGTGTGTGTCTTTCTGTGTCTGTGTGTGTGTCTATCTGTGTGTCTGTGCATGTCTTTCTGTGTGTCTATGTGTGTGTCCTTCTCTGTGTGTGTCTATCTGTCTGTCTGTGCATGTCTAACTGTGTGTCTATCTGTTTGGCTGTGTGTGTCTTTCTGTGTGTGTCTGTGTGTGTGTGTGTGTCTATCTGTGTGTCTGTGTTTCTTTCTGTGTGTCTGTGTGTGTCTGTGCATGTCTATCTGTGTGTCTATGTGTGTGTCTGTGTGTCTATCTGTGTGTCTTTCTGTGTGTCTGTGTGTGTGTCTGTGTGTGTCTGTGTTTGTGTCTATCTGTGTGTCTGTGCATGTCTATCTGTGTGTATATGTGTGTGTCTATGTGTTTATCTGTGTGTCTGTGTGTGTGTCTGTGAATGTCTATCTGTGTGTCTATGTGTGTGTCTGTGTGTCTATCTGTGTGTCTGTGTGTGTGTCTTTCTGTGTGTCTGTGTGTGTGTCTTTCTGTGTGTCTGTGTGTGTGTCTATATCATTGTGATTTAATCTTAACATTTTCAGCTATTAAATATATAAATATATGAAAATAGTTTTCCAACATGAAGAGCATACTGTGTTATTTTCTTTGTTTATTAATTTACTAATAAATATATTTAACTGTGTGTCTATGTGTGTCTGTGTGTGTGTCTATCTGTGTGTCTGTGCATGTCTATCTGTGTGTCTATGTGTGTCTATGTGTGTGTCTTTCTGTGTGTCTGTGTGTCTATCTGTGTGTCTGTGCATGTCTTTCTGTGCATGTCTATCTGTGTGTATTTCTGTGTGTCTGTGTGTGTCTATCTGTGTGTCTGTGCATGTCTATCTGTGTGTCTATGTGTGTGTCTTTCTGTGTCTGTGTGTGTGTCTATCTGTGTGTCTGTGCATGTCTTTCTGTGTGTCTATGTGTGTGTCCTTCTCTGTGTGTGTCTATCTGTCTGTCTGTGCATGTCTATCTGTGTGTCTATCTGTTTGGCTGTGTGTGTCTTTCTGTGTGTGTCTGTGTGTGTGTGTGTCTATCTGTTTGTCTGTGCATATCTATCTGTGTGTCTATGTGTGTGTCTGTGTGTGTCTTTCTCTGTGTCTGTGTGTGTTTCTATCTGTGTGTCTGTGTGTCTTTCTGTGTGTCTGTGTGTGTCTGTGCATGTCTATCTGTGTGTCTATGTGTGTGTCTGTGTGTCTATCTGTGTGTCTGTGTGTGTGTCTGTGTGTGTCTGTGTTTGTGTCTATCTGTGTGTCTGTGCATGTCTATCTGTGTGTATATGTGTGTGTCTATGTGTTTATCTGTGTGTCTGTGTGTGTGTCTGTGAATGTCTATCTGTGTGTCTATGTGTGTGTCTGTGTGTCTATCTGTGTGTCTGTGTGTGTGTCTTTCTGTGTGTCTGTGTGTGTGTCTATATCATTGTGATTTAATCTTAACATTTTCAGCTATTAAATATATAAATATATGAAAATAGTTTTCCATCATTACGAGCATACTGTGTTATTTTCTTTGTTTATTAATTTACTAATAAATATGTTAAACTTCAGCTGCTCAGATCTCTGCGGAGCCACAAAGTGCCGATGCCACGCGAGAGATGTCACCAGTCTGATCATGCCTTGTAACAATATACATGATGTAATGTACTGAGGAGGAAATACACTATCTATCTATCTATCTATCCCTCTATCTATATCTCCCCCTCCCTCTATCTATCTCTATCTATCTATCTATCTATCACTCTATCTATCTATCACTCTATCTATCTATCTATCTATCTATCTATCTACAGTGCCTTTCAAAAGTATTCACCCCCCTTGACTTTTTTCCTATTTTGTTACATTACAGCCTTAAGTTCAATGTTTTGTTAATCTGAATTTTATGTGTTGGATCAGAACACAATAGTCTAAGTTGGTGAAGTGAAATGAGAAAAATATATACATAAAACTATTTTTTAGAAATAGAAAACAGAAAATTGGCATGTGCGTATGTATTCACCCTGTTTGTTATGACCTTACTACATTTAGAAGTCACATAATTAGTGAAATGATGTCCACCTGTGTGCAATCTAAGTGTCACATGATCTGTCATTACATATACACGCCTTTTTTGAAAGGCCACAGAGGCTGCAACACCTAAGCAAGAGGCACCACTAACCAAACACTGCCATGAAGATCAAGGAACTCTCCAAACAAGTAAGGGACAATGTTGTTGAGAAGTACAAGTCAGGGTTAGGTTATAAAAAAATATCCACATTTTTGATGGTCCCCAGGAACACCATCAAATCTATCATAACCAAATGGAAAGAACATGGAGCTACAGCAAACCTGCCAAGAGACGGCCGCCCACCAAAACTCACGGACCGGGCAAGGAGGGCATTAATCAGAGAGGCAGCACAGAGACCTAAAGTGACCCTGGAGGAGCGGCAGAGTTCCACAGCAGAGACTGGAGTATCTGTACATAGGACGACAATAAGCCGTACGCTCCTGAGAGTTGGGCTTTATGGCAGAGTGACCAGAAGAAAGCCATTACTTTCAGGAGAAAAAAAAAATGGCACGTTTTGAGTTTGTGAAAAGGCATGTGGGAGACTCCCAAAATGTATGGAGGAAGGTGCTCTGGTCTGATGAGACTAAAATTGAACTTTTCTCCATCAAAAAAAATGTTATATCTGGCGCAAACCCAACACATCACATCACCCAAAGAACACCGTCCCCACAGTGAAACATGGCGGTGGCAGCATCATGCTGTGGGGATGTTTATCAGCAGCCGGGACTGGGAAACTGGTCAGAGTTGAGGGAAAGATGGATGGTGCTAAATACAGGGATATTCTTGAGCAAAACCTGTACCCCTCTGTGTGTTATTTGAGGCTATGACGGAGCTTCACCTTCCAGCAGGACAATGACCCCAAACACACTGCTAAAGCAACACTTGGGGGGTTTAAGGGGAAACATGTAAATGTGTTGGAATGGCCGAGTCACAGCCCAGACCTCAATCTAATAGAAAATCTGTGGTCAGACTTAAAGATTGCTGTTCACAAGCGCAAACCACCCAACTTGAAGGAACTGGAGCAGTTTTGCAAGGAGGAATGGGCAAAAATCCCAGTGGTAAGATGTGGCAAGCTCATAGAGACTTATCCAAAGCTGTGATTGCCACAAAAGGTGGCGCTACAAAGTATTGGCTTTAGGGGCGTGAATAGTTATGCACAGGGACTTATCCTGTTATTTTGTCCTATTTGTTGTTTGCTTCACTATAAAAACATAACATCTTCAAAGTTGTGGCATGTTCTTTAAATGAAATGATGCAAATCCTCAAACAATCCATGTTAATTCCAGGTTGTGAGGCAACAGCACACCAAAAATGCCAAGGGGGGAGAATACTTTTGCAAGGCACTGTATCTATTCTTATCTATTTATCTATCTATCTAGTGATATAGTGATCGTATATAGGACACAGAAGGGGACATGACATATTTTCATCTCTTGGTATGTTTTCTTGCTCTCTCTATGTCATTCTTGAGACGATTATAAGACATGATGATTTGTGTCTTTCTGAGGACCAGCTGTCTGATAAAATAAAGCTAGCAAGATACAAAATCCTGACAATAAACATTAACAAAAGCAATTCTTGCACTCCTCTAATACTCAGTTATTGGTTTATTTGATACCGTTTTGTGAATTTTGTAAAACCTTGAAAGATTAAATTGCTGATTCCTCCAGGTTTCTGATACATTGTTTTTCTTTAATATATTTACACTAGCGACTTGACCATAAAAAATTACGGGGCAATAAAATTGTAAGGCAGGTAATGCTGTTTGCCCCAGACAGTAAGTTTTTTTGTCGTGGGAGCACCTTCGGCACTGTGATGAGACCAATCTTGCCACTGTACATTGGAGGAGCTTGGTTGCCCGCCTGATGCCTTTTGACAATGGACCGGCATTTAAATACTTTATTTTCCTATGCAGAAAGACTTTGGTTCCATGGCCATTGAACTGTATGTATGTGGTCTGAGTGCCATTCAGTAATAATGTGTGCTCAGACCTAAGCTATCTGCAGATATGTTCTGGGTTATAATATGTTGTGGTTATATCTGTAAAAATATTGTATTGTGTGGTATACAGTCAAATATCTTTGGTCTCATACACTTGGTCAGGAGTTGCCCAGCTGCCTCTTAATACTATCTGCTAAAACACACAAGAGATAGCAGCAGCTGAGCAAGATCCTGAACAAGATAAACCTCACAGGGTGTCGCAGGGACTTGAACAAAGAGCCAGTATGGGGTTTCCCCAGGGGCATAGTCCAGGAGGAAAAACAGGAAGTGTTCACTGGGACAGTCTGGGTGAGAATGAGCATAGTAGCCACGCCTGGGGTTGGCCCATGGGAGGAGTCTCATGGTTCCCACGTAGGGACCCTGTCTGATTGGCCAGAGGTAATTAGGGGTTGACCAAAGGTAGTCACTGCCCCTACTGTGTATGTGAAGTGTTTACAAATGTGTGTTGAATCAATACACTGCTTGACCCTCAAACACAGAGCTTATGTCTCGTTCTTGGGGGGATTCATGGTATGGTGTTACAGACTGATTGCCAGGAGTGTAAGCATCTTGGGGTGCTTTTCCTGTTCAGCTGCTAGCAGCTATTCGTGAGGTTCCAGTTCCAGGCTTGGAGCATATTCACCTTGGATCCAGTTTGGGGGAATCCCCCTTCTATGTGTGGGGGTACCGTAACAGGCGCGCATTGCGCCACTCGGATGGTGTATTTTTTGTTATCAGAGCCGCATTAGGGTTCATTGTAAGTTCCGTGCGGATCTCCCTTTGGAGCTCATTGCGAGCCTCTCCCCTGGTGTACTTTTGGTTCTCTGAGCACCCTTGGCGCTCCTTCTGAGGTGCGTGCTGAACACCTTTGACGTTATTTACTATCCTGTCGTGTGGTGTATTTTTTTGTTTCTGTACATGTATTTTTTAATGATAATTAATTAATTAATTAATCTACTTTACGTAATTGTAAGTAATATATGCAGGAAGCATTGTGCTGAAGAGCTGACAATCTGTTTTGATGTTCCTGCAGCATAAAATGTAGGTTTGCACTGTTGTCAGCAATGTGTGCAGTGTGTAGTGTAAATAGGCTGCGTGCGCGAGGGGAAGCCGTTAGGGTAGCTGTGTACTTCCGCATTCTGTAAGTTACTGTTGTAAAAATGGCGGCGAATGTGTATGTGGTACGCGGCTGTGGATGATTTTGCGTCCTTGCTAATAGTGTATCTTGTACCTCGTACGGGGTTGTGTAAAAGTCGTATGTGCCTTGTGGTGTTTTGCGGGTTTAGGGTTCGTGTAGCATCGATTTAATTTGTTTCGGCGGCCATTTTTTCTCTCGCTTAGGGGATCCTCAAGTGGCGAAACTCTGTAAATTGGACTTAAGTTGGCGTGCAACCTCACTCCCAGACGTTTTGTTATTTGTGTTTGTATTTTGTGTGTTTTTGATGTTTTTCGCTGTGTGCGGTTCAGACGTTAAGTTTGTATTTTTGCGACCTCGTAATTTTGCATTTTTGTACCTCGTACGTCCCTGGCAAAAGTCATACGTGCCTGGGTGTTATTTGTGATCTTTGGGTCGTGTAGCCTCGTTTTAATTTTTTGGTCCGCAATTTTTTCTTGCTTAGCAGATTTTCAAGCTCCAAAACTCCTTAAATTCAACTTCAATTCGGGGGCAACCTCCACGGCAGATGTCGTGTCTGTCCCTCCATGCTGTCTGTGTGTGTATTTTTTTGTATTTTGAAGTGATTTTGTTGTTTGTGGATGTCCACTTTCGGACGTTAATTTCGTATTTTTGCGACCTCCTGCGTCGTGTTTGTTTTTTTTCAAAGTCCTGCTTCTCTGGGTTGTTTTTAACGGTGAGTGGGGCGCCGTAGTGCCTCCATCTCCACCAATGCGGACCCTCGCCTGAATTGCACCCATCGCTTTGCGAGGGACACAGTTCTTGCGAGCTCACAAAGTGTGACGACGACTCGCAGTTTGACAACTATTATATGTGATGTATAAGAAGACCTTATCCCGTTTCATGGTCAGCGCCCTGTATGGGGTGATGCGAGAGCACCAATTACACACCTTGATAACAAATATAAATTAGGCAGGTAAGAGATTATTTCCGATGTCTGCACTAATGAGATGTTCATACTCGGCCGGCGTCATTAATTACACGATGACATCATTACATCACTCACTTGATTTGATTTTCCCTGGAAGAACTGAAAGGACCTCTCATGTAGCACTTCGACACTCCCACCACCATTTATTATTTAGTCCTCCATGTTTTTTTTTATTTAGTTGCCCCCATTAATGTAGTGAGGGTCAGAACCACTTTACCTGTTATCTGAGGCTCCTCCATGATAAGGTCTTTAGATCGTGTCTGCTTCAGGAATCTTTCATAATAATAGAAAGGAAGTCAGGAGATGGTCAGAAGATGGTCAGATTGCCTCCTCACTTTATCCTGATGATATCTTATCCTGCAACAAATTACATAAAACCTCATAAAATCCTAAAAATCTTATACATTGAGACACCATGAGAATTAAAAGGGACAAGGGGCACGCCCCATAGGTCCCCCCTTCCTGGGTAAGTGTGTTATTCTACTGTTGTTACTACAACCTAAATGTACTAGTGGTACTGGGACCTTCCCATTCACCTGCTGATGTTACAGGATCCGTCTAGTGTTCTGATATTGCTGTGATCCAAATGTACTGGTGTTACTGTGACCTCCTTGTGTATTGGTTTACTGGCACCTCCTCTTATACTGGTGTTATTGGGACCTTTTTCAAGTCTTGGTGTAACTGGGACCTCCTCATGTATTGATGTTACTGGGACCTTCTCATGTACTGGTGGTACTGGGACCTCCCCATGTATTGGTGTTACTGGGACCCCCTTGTGTATTGGTTTACTGGCACCTCCTCTTGTACTGGTGTTATTGGGACCTCTTCAAGTCTTGGTGTAACTGGGACCTCCACATGTATTGATGTTACTGGAACCTTCTCATGTACTGGTATTATTGCGACCTCCTCATGTATTGGTGTTACTGGGACCCACTTGTGTATTGGTTTACTGGGACCCCATCATGTACTGGTGTTACTGGGACCTCCTCATGTACTGGTGTTACTGGGACCTCCTCATGTACTGGTGTTACTGAGACCTCCTCTTGTACTGGTGTTATTGGAACCTCCTCATGTATTGGTGTTACTGGGACCTCCTCATGTACTGGTGTTACTGGGACCTCCTTGTGTACTGGTGTTACTGGGACCTCCTTGTGTACTGGTGATACTGGGACCTCCTCATGTACTGGTGTTACTGGGACCTCCTTGTGTACTGGTGTTACTGGGACCTCCTCATGTACTGGTGTTACTGGGACCTCCTTGTGTACTGGTGTTACTGGGACCTCCTTGTGTACTGGTGTTACTGGGACCTCCTCATGTACTGGTGTTACTGGGACCTACTTGTGTACTGGTGTTACTGGGACCTCCTTGTGTACTGGTGTTACTGGGACCTCCTCATGTACTGGTGTTACTGGGACCTCCTTGTGTACTGGTGTTACTGGGACCTCCTCATGTACTGGTGTTACTGGGACCTCCTTGTGTACTGGTGTTACTGGGACAGCCTCATGTATTGTTGTTATTGGGACCTCCTTATAAACTGATATCACTGGGACATCCTCATGTATTGGTGTTATTGGACCTTCTTATACACTGATATAACTGGGACCTCCTTGTGTACTGGTGTTACTGGGACCTCTGCATGTACTGGTGTTATTGGTCCTCCTTGTGTATTGGTGTTACTGGGACCTCCTCATGTACTGGTGTTACTGGGACCTCCTCATTTACTTTTGTTTCTGGGACCTCCTCATGTATTAGTGTTATTGGACCTCCTTATACAATGATTTAACTGAGAACTTCTCACGTATTGGTGTTTTTAGGTCACACTCATGTATTAGTGTTATTGGGACCCCTTATACACTGATATAACTGGGACATCCTCATGTACTGGTGTTATTGGGACCTCCTTGTGTATGGGTGTTATTAGACCTCCTCATGTATTGGTTTCAATGGACCTCCTTATACATTGATATAACTGGGACCTCCTCATGTACTGGTAATATTAGACCTCCTTATACACTGATATAACTTAGACCTCCTCATGTACTGGTATTATTAGACCTCCTTATACACTGATATAACTTGGACCTCCTCGTGTACTGGTGTTATTGGACCTTCTTATACACAGATATAACTGGGACTTCCTCATGTACTGGTGTTATTGGACCTCCTTATATATTGATGTAACTGGGACCTACTTGTGTACTGGTGTTACTGGGACCTTCTTATAAACTGATATACCTGGGACCTCCTCATGTACTGGTGTTATTTAGACATCCTCATGTACTGGTGTTACTGGGACACCCTCATGTACTGGTGTTACTGGGACACCCTCATGTACTGGTGTTACTGGGACCTCCTTGTGTACTGGTGTTACTGGGACCTTCCTATAAACTGATAAAACTGGGACCTCTTCATGTATTGGTGGTTTTTAGACCTCCTCATGTACTGGTGTTACTGGGACACCCTCATGTACTGGTGTTACTGGGACCTCCTCGTGTACTGGTGTTACTGCGACCTCCTTATCTACTGGTGTTACAGGGACCTCCTCATGTACTGGTGTTACTGGGAACTCCTCATGTATTGGTGTTATTTGGACCTCCTTGTGTGACTGGGACCTCCTCATGTATTGAAATTAACTCAAATGTTGGCAACGTCACCTAATGGCCGCTCGTTGGCACTGCTGGTAGCCAACCAACAGGAAAGATCCCTAGAACCTCCCCATAAACTGATGTAACTGGTAACCCTTTCTCTGTCTCTCCTCCCTTCTTTCTCTCCCTTTCTCTGTCTCTCCTCCCTTCTTTCTCTCCCTTTCTCTGTCTCTCCTCCCTTCTTTCTCTCCCTTTCTCTGTCTCTCCTCCCTTCTTTCTCTCCCTTTCTCTGTCTCTCCTCCCTTCTTTCCCTCCTTTTCTCTGTCTCTCCTATATTATTTCTCTCGCTTTCTCTTTCTCTCCTCCCTTCTTTCTCTCCCTTTCTCTTTCTCTCCTCCCTTCTTTCTCTCCCTTTCTCTTTCTCTCCCTTCTTTCCTTCCTTTTCTCTGTCTCTCCTCCCTTCTTTTCCTCCTTTTCTCTGTCTCTCCCACACTACTTTCTCTCCCTTTCTCTGTATCTCCTCCTACACTTGTTTATCTCACTTTCTCTGTCTCTCCTCCCTTCTTTCTTTCAAATTCTCTGTCTCTTCTCCTTCTTTCTCTCCCTTTCTCTGTCTCCTACCCTTCTTTCTCTCCCTTTCTCTATCTCTCCTACCCTTCTTTCGCTCCCTTTCTCTGTCTCTCCTCCTACCATTCTGTCTCTCCCTTTCTCTGTCTCTCCTTCCATCTTTCTCTCCCTTTCTCTGTCTCTCCTCCCTTCTTTCTCTCCCTTTCTTTGTCTCTCCTCCTACCCTTCTTTCTCCCACTTTCTCTGTCTCTCCTACCTTCTTTCTCTCCCCTTCTCTGTCTCTCCTCCCTTCTTTCTCTCCCTTTCTTTGTCTCTCCTCCTACCCTTCTTTCTCTCCCTTTCTCTGTCTCTCCTCCCTTCTTTCTTTCCCATTCCCTGTCTCTTCTCCCTTCTTTCTCTCCCTTTCTCTGTCTCTCCTACCCTTCTTTCTCTCCCTTTCTCTGACTCTCCTCCCTTCTTTCTCTCCTTTTCTGTCTCTCAACCTACCGTTCTTTCTCTCCCTTTCTCTGTCTCTCCTCCCTTCATTCTCCCCCTTTCTCTGTCTCTCCTCCTCCCTTCTTTCTCTCCCTTTCTCTGTCTCTCCTCCCTTCTTTCTCTCCCTTTCTCTGTCTCTCCTCCCTTCTTTCTTTCCCTTTCTCTGTCTCTCCTCTCTTCTTTCTCTCCTTTTCTGTCTCCCCTCCCTTCTTTCTTTCCCTTTCTCTGTCTCTCCTCCCTTCCTTCTCTCCTTTTCTGTCTCTCCTCGCTTCTTTCTTTCACTTTCTCTGTCTCTCCTCCTCCCTTCTTTCTCTCCTTTTCTGTCTCTCCTCCCTTCTTTCTCTCACTTTCTCTGTCTCTCCCTTTCTCTGTCTCTCCTCCTACCCTTCTTTCTCTCACTTTCTCTGTCTCTCCTCCCTTCTTTCTCTCACTTTCTCTGTCTCTCCTCCTACCCTCCTTTATCTCACTTTCTCTATCTCTCCTCCCATCTTTCTTTCCCTTTCTCTGTCTCTCCTCCATTCTTTCTTTCCCTTTCTCTGTCTCTCCTCCTACCATTCTGTCTCTCACTTTTTCTGTCTCTCCTACCTTCTTTCTCTCCCTTTCTCTGTCTCTCCTCCCTTCTTTCTCTCCCTTTCTCTGTCTCTACTCCCCTCTTTCTCTCCCTTTCTCTGTCTCTACTCCCTTCTTTCTTTCCCTTTCTTTGTCTCTCCCTTTCTCTGTCTCTCCCTTTCTCTGTCTCTCCTCCTACCCTTCTTTCTCTCACTTTCTGTCTCTCCTCCCTTCTTTCTTTCCCATTCTCTGTCTTTTCTCCCTTATTTCTCTCCCTTTCTCTGTCTCTCCTCCTACACTTATTTCTCTCCCTTTCTCTGTCTCTCCTCCTACCCTTCTTTCTCTCACTTTCTCTGTCTCTCCTCCCTTCTTTCTCTCACTTTCTCTGTCTCTCCTCCTACCCTCCTTTATCTCACTTTCTCTATCTCTCCTCCCATCTTTCTTGCCCTTTCTCTGTCTCTCCTCCATTCTTTCTTTCCCTTTCTCTGTCTCTCCTCCTACAATTCTGTCTCTCACTTTTTCTGTCTCTCCTACCTTCTTTCTCTCCCTTTCTCTGTCTCTCCTCCCTTCTTTCTCTCCCTTTCTCTGTCTCTCCTCCTACCTTTCTTTCTCTCACTTTCTCTGTCTCTCCTCCCTTCTTTCTTTCCCATTCTCTGTCTCTTCTCCCTTATTTCTCTCCCTTTCTCTGTCTCTCCTCCTACCCTTCTTTCTCTCACTTTTTCTCTCTCCTACCTTCTTTCTCTCCCTTTCTCTGTCTCTCCTCCCTTCTTTCTCTCCCTTTCTCTGTCTCTCCTCCTACACTTCTTTCTCTCACTTTCTCTGTCTCTCCTCCTTTCTTTCTTTCCCATTCTCTGTCTCTTCTCCCTTCTTTCTCTACATTTCTCAGTCTCTCCTTTTCTTTTTCTCTCCCTTTCTCTGTCTCTCCTCCCTTCTTTCTCTTACTTTCTCTGTCTCTCCTCCTACCATTCTGTCTCTCCCTTTCTCTGTCTCTCATCCTACCCTTCTTTCTCTCCCTTTCTCTGTCTCTCCTCCTACACTTCTTTCTCTCACTTTCTCTGTCTCTCCTCCTTTCTTTCTTTCCCATTCTCTGTCTCTTCTCCCTTCTTTCTCTACATTTCTCAGTCTCTCCTTTTCTTTTTCTCTCCCTTTCTCTGTCTCTCCTCCCTTCTTTCTCTTCCTTTCTCTGTCTCTCCTCCTACCATTCCGTCTCTCCCTTTCTCTGTCTCTCATCCTACCCTTCTTTCTCTCCCTTTCTTTGTCTCTCCTCCCTTCTTTCTCTCCCTTTCTCTGTCTCTCCTCCTACCCTCCTTTCTCTCATTTTCTCTGTCTCTCCTCTTCTTTCTCTCCCTTTCTCTGTCTCTCCTCCTACCCTCCTTTCTCTCATTTTCTCTGTCTCTCCTCCTACCCTTCTTTCTCTCCCTTTCTCTGTCTCTCCTCCCTTCTTTCTCTCCCTTTCTCTGTCTCTCCTCCCTTCTTTCTCTCCCTTTATCTGTCTCTCCTCCTACCCTTCTTTCTCTCACTTTCTCTGTCTCTCCTCCCTTCTTTCTCTCCCTTTATCTGTCTCTCCTCCTACCCTTCTTTCTCTCACTTTCTCTGTCTCTCCTCTCTTCTTTCACTCCCTTTCTCTGTCTCTCCTCCCTTCTTTATCTCCCTTACTCAGTCTCTCCTCCTTTTCTCTTTCTCTATCTCCCTCTGATTTCCTTATTATATCTTATTGTGTGACCCATATTGAGCACTTACCTCCCAGAGTCTAGTAATGTTGGGACATGTCTTATTTTCTGTGTTTCAGGATCTCAGAGCCAAGAAAAGAAAGTGAAAGAGAACTAGACACAGGAGGGGGTGGGGGAGGAGGCCAGACAGAGCATAGAAAGAACCCAGGGCAGTAAGGCAGAGTCCAGGAAGCTTTACTATCTGTGGCCAGAATAAAAACACGTGAAATGTCTCGAAACGTAATGACAGCAAAAGAGGGGTATTATATATACATATATATATATATATATATATATATATATATATATATATATATATATATATATATATATATATATATGGGGTCTGTCAGGATCCAAAAATAGTATGGGAAATGTATAATATATAGTAACTAGCGACTTGCCCGTCCAAAAATTAGTCTTTGTAATTTATCGTACAGGGTATTGTTATTGTTATATTTTATTTAAAGGCTTATATGTTGGGGCTCTGAAAATGTTTTTATTGTTGTTTTTTGGGTGTTAGTACTATTTGTTGTACTATTGTATTTTATGTGTGTGGTTAGGTTTTATGCTTAATATCGTACATTAGGACTGGTAATTTAGAATGACAAATTGTATTTAGTGTGTGTTTTGAGACTTTTGTGGACTATGCTATTTTCTTTTTTTTTGGCTCGATTGAAGTTTGGATTTACTGTTAAACATTATTGTCCATAAAAGACAAATAAGAGGTAAATGAGAAATGTGTCAGTTATATTTTGGTAAAAGTTATAGTTAGTGGTTGATATTCTTTTTTTTTTTTTCTGTTGACATGGATGCAGAGCAAACATGTTTATTTAGTTTTCTCTTTTTTTACTTGTTATACTATACCTTGGTTGAAGTGTGATTTCAAGCAGAATCTTTGTTGGTCCTGTGCTGAAAGTCTTCGTCCGATGCTCTTCACGCAGTGTCTGTTGTAAAATAAAAAGTAAAATGTTATTTTATTTTAATGTATTTGTACTGAATAGCAACTTTTATTGTTTTGTTCTATTGTATCTGTTATGGTGAATTTTACTGCTATGCTGTTTTTTGTGCAACCTTTTAAAATACTTTGTATATTACACTTATCCTTTTTTTCTGTAATTATTAATGTTTTTACTATTTTGGATCTGATCACAATGTCTTTAGCATTATGCTGTTTTGTGTCCACCACTTTTGGTATGCTTATTTAGGCTTCTTTGTAATGCTTATAGGTTTTTAAACAATGAAGAAGAATATGAATTAACTTTTCTATCTGTTTGTGTGATTTTTGGTAGAATCCTGTTTTGTGTCCACCATATTTTGCATACTTTATTTGCTTAATTAGTCTTCTATTTTGGATATGATCACAATGTTTTTAGCATTATCCTCTTTTGTGTCCACCACTTTTAGTCTAGTTATTTAGGCTTCTTTGTAAGGCTTCTAAGTTCTTAAACCATAAAGAAGAATATTAATTAACTTTTTTATCTGTCTCTGTCTTTTTTTCTACAATCCAGTTTTGAGTCCACCATATTTTGCATACTTTATTTCCTTAATTAGTCTTGTATTTTGCATATGCCCACAATGTTTTTAGCATTATCCTGTTTTGTGTCCACCACTTTTGGTATGCTTATTTAGGCTTCTTTGTAAGGCTTATAGGTTCTTAAACAATAAAGAATAATATGAATTAACTTTTCTATCTGTGTGATTTTTGGTACAATCCTGTTTTGTGTCCACCATATTTTGCATACATTATTTGCTTAATTAGTCTTCTTTATGAGTATTAAATGATGTTGGACAGTGAAAATGAATGGTAATTGCCTTTTCTATATCATGGTAGGCTTCTTTGTTTTATCCTGTTCTGTGCTCACCACTTTTTGGTTGCTGCATTTGGCTTGTGGGTGATGGTTGGAGTTTATTTTACAGTAAAGAGGAGGAATACTTTTGTTTTATGTATGTTGCTAATGTTTCGGATGCTATCCTGTTTTGTGACCACCTCATTTTTTTTTTTTTTCTCTGAAACTGTCTTTCTTTGTAAATTGTATAGGTGTTTGTGAAGTTTGTTGAACTGTGTTGTTTTAGTCTTTATTAAATTTGTATTTATTTTATTTTTTGTACTTTTCATTTTTATATTGGCGGCCATTAAACATATATATTTCTTTTTTTTTTTTACTTCTTATACTATACCTTGATTGAAGTGTTGTTCTTGTCCGAATGACAGAGGGTCCAATCCTGCCAATCTTAATCCGCCATTCATCTTGTAGTGTCTGTTTGAAAAAGAAAGTTAAATGGTTAATTGTATATTTCTTCTTTTTGATTTAGTAAAGCATGGTCTTTTGCAACATGTAATATATTTTTCTATCTTACCTCTTCTTCTTTGTTTGTGTTCTTTAAAAGTAATTCTCTTTCACAGTCCACGGTGCAAATTCTTGAGTGACGCTGTTGATGCAGAGTCTTTTTGAATAGTGAAAAAAAAGGCAAAGCTTGAGCTTTAGGTTCCATATGTATTAGTGTCATATTATTTTTTGCTATGAGTTGCAGTAAATTAATGTCATTTAAATATACTTGTTTAATTAGTTTCGGTTAACATTATTTTGTTGTAGGGCCTATACACATAAATGTGCGTGTCATGAATCACATTTTCATACTTACATTTTTTTTTTTTTGCTGTCTTGGTAATAAAATTTAATATATTATAGCTTACCTCTCAGTTGTAATTTGCACAGTGTAAAGTAGGAAATTAGGAAATAATTCTCTTCTCAAGTAACAGCAGCAGTTAACTATCCAGTCACTCCGTTCATCACCTGAGTAGAAATGTAGAATTTTCTGGAAAGTAGGCAGTATTTATAAACTTTGATGTGCCTCAGACCGTTAGAACGCAATACGCATGCGCTATTTGCGTTCCAGCTTACAATTTGCGTTCCATCTGCCATTTTATGCGTAGTAGTTTTCAAAATGGTGGTTAATATCAGTGTGGTACGGGCCGCATAGTATGTGTTTCAGTTTTGCGAGTCACTGTAGTATTGTTGCGTCTGTAGCCTCATTTTCGTTTTTTTTGGCGGCCATTTTTTCTCTTGCTTAGGTGATTTTCGGCAGTTTAAACTCGGTTTTTTGGACTCAAATGGACTTGTAAATTAACTTTTCGAGGTGCTGGATGCCCCTCCTTGCTGTAAGTAAGCTTTTTATGTGTTCGTTGTGTTTATTTATTGTGTTTCTGATGTTTTCATGCGCGCCGTTTTCGGACATTTTTTGCGTGTTCAGAATGGGTTGTAGCGAGGCCGTATTTTTTTGCGAGGGACGCAGTTGTTTTTTTTCTAAGTCGTGCGTGTGTGTGTTAACCGTGTGGGTCCGAATTTGCCGGCAAACACAGCTGACGTTGGAGCCTCCACCTCCACAAATGCGGCCCCTTGCTTTGCGAGGGACCGCATTTGCGGACAAACACAGCCGACGTTGGAGCCTCCACCTTCCGCAAATGCGGCCTCTTGCTTCGCGAGGGTCCGCATTTGGGGAGTCAACTGCGTTCCTCGCTGCGTGAGCAACGGCTCGTATGCTCACAACTATATATGTGATAAATATATATTATAATACTATCAGTACTATCAGGGACCTCCTTGAGTGGAATCACAAATTATTATGAAAATAAATACAGAAAATAGCGACATAGAAGTGCCCAAAAATAAGATCTTGTACAGTGATATAAGCACCATGAAGTAAATAATACTATGCATATTATACTGTTAAGAAGTGAGCAGATAACATATCCGGGGGGCCTGCAGACCCGGGTAACTTAAAGTGGCCCAATTAAAAAATTGAGAACCACAGTTATGTTTTAAAAATAGATAGATAGATAGAGATAGACAGACAGACAGATATAGACAGCTAATGGTAGATAGAAATAGATAGACAGATAGAAATAGGGATAGATAGATAGATAGATAGATAGATAGATAGATAGATAGATACATATATAGATAGATAGATAGATACATGATAGACAGATAGATAGATACACACACAGATAGAAGGAAACCGAAACTAAAGAAAGTGATAAATCATCCAAAGTCAGACAAATAAAATAAATATAAAACCAATTGGGCGCTTGATGTAAGTTCATGTAAGTTGAGGTCCTGGGTGGCACCACCATGTAAGCTGAAGCGTTGTGGTAGCCCTGCCAAGTAAGTTGAGGCCCCGGGTGGCACCACCATGTAAGCGGAGGCCCCATGGTAGCCCTGCCATGTAAGTTGAGGCCCCGGGTGGCACCACTATGTAAGTTGAGGCCTCGTGGTAGCCCTGTCATGTAAGTTGAGGCCATGGGTGACACCACCATGTAAGTTGAGGCCCCGGGTGGCACCACCATGTAAGCTGAGGCCTCGTGGTAGCCCTGCCATGTAAGTTGAGGCCCCGGGTGACACCACCATGTAAGTTGAGGCCCCGGGTGGCACCACCATGTAAGCTGAGGCCTCATGGTAGCCCTGCCATGTATGTTGAGGCCCCGGGTGGCACCACCATGTAAGCTGAGGCCCCCGAGGTAGCCCTACCATGTAATTTGAGGCCCCGGGTGGCACCACCATGTAAGCTGAGGTCCAGATTGGCCCTGCCATGTAAGTTGAGGCCCAGGGTGGCACTGCCACGTAAGTTTAGGCCAAGGGGTGACCCTGCCATGTAAGTCGAGGCCCAGGTGGCGAGGCCATGTAGGTTGAGGCGCCGTGGTGACCCTGCCATGTAAGTTGAAGCCCTGGGTGACCCTGCCATGTAAGTTGAGGTCACGGGTGGCTCACACTTTGCACATATGGTAACGCCTTTTGTGAAATTACAAACCTTTGTAAACATTGAACACGGACACAATGTACCCCTTATCTAAAAATAAATTTAGGTTTCCAACAAATAATTAGCTGTTTATGACACATTTTATTTCAGTAACAGTTTAGAAGGTTGGGCATTTTTTCTTCACTAACTAAGATTAAAACAGTAGGACTATTTTTTATATATATATATTTTTATTAAGCATTTTCTAAATAGTTTAATAGGTACTTTAAGCATAAACAAAACAATACATCTATTTTGGTATTTTGTTTATGCAAATTACCCTTAGGGATTACTCTCCCTAAGGGTGATAGGGTTTTCCAGATGTGGACTCCATGCTCACTGTGTCTTAGGGAGATATCAGTTACACCTCACTGACAAAGCCCAATGAAGGCCGAAACGTACGTCTGGGGTTTGCTGTTTCTCCTGTTCAGGGTCGAATTCCCTGGTATTTCGGGGCTGGGCCACTCTAGTGAGTGGGATCAGACTGAGGTATTATGGGATATTTCTCTCTGGGAAGTTGCTCTCAGAGTGGGTTATCATGTCCATTAAAGTAACTTATTAAGGTTAGTTTATTCTCCGATTCATCGCCTCTATTTTGATATTTTAGGTACTTTAAGCAATCATAAACTACCATAAATAAGGAAATTTTCTGAAATAGAGCAAACAATTTCATCAGCATTACACATGATGATCACATAAAGAAGGATTTACATTCATTTATATAAAAAAATACACATCCCTGAAATAGCGAGAGATGGGTCCGGGATGTCTCTAACTGCAGGACAACAGTCTGTAAATGTTCGGACTGGAAAGCATGGAGTTAACTCTTTACCTGCATGATGCTAACAAAATAAGAAATATACCTTCAGTTATACATCCGTAAAATAACAAAAGAAACATAAAATACGTTATATAACTGTGTATAAACGTCCTTGCTTTAAAAAAAGTTTAAAAATGAGAAATGTAGTTTTAACTATCTCCCTGCCGCTCCACTAGCAAATACTTGGAATAGTATTATATCCTACTATATCCTACTATATCCTACTATATCATATTATATCCTACTATATCCTACTATATCCTACTATATCATATTATATCCTACTATATCCTACTATATCCTACTATATCATATTATATTCTATTATATCCTATTATATCCTACTATATCCTATTATATCCTACTATATCCTACTATATCCTAGTATATCCTATTATATCCTACTATATCCTACTATATCCTATTATATCCTACTATATCCTACTATATCCTATTATATCCTATTATATCCTACTATATCCTACCATATCCTATTATATCCTATTATATCCTACTGTATCCTACTATATCCTAATAGATCCTATTATATTCTATTATATCCTACTATATCCTATTACATCCTATTATATCCTTCTATATCCTACTATATCCTACTATATCCTATTTTATCCTACTATATCCTATTATATCCTACTATATCTTACTATATCCTGACACTAAGTATAAACACTACACTGCACTATACTCCCCCAATAAAACATTAAATATCAACTAAACACCCTCTACACTAACCTATTAACACCTACACTACCTACCTAACCCCTAATAACCCCCTCCCCACCACTGTAATTACAGAAATCAAATAAAACTAAAGTCATCAAAAATCAAAAATCTACATTACATAAAAAAAAAAAAAACCTAAGTCACAAAAAATAAAAAAGGAACATTACAGAAAAAAAAAATACATTACAACCCCCCCAATACAGGAAAAAAAAATTACACACCTGAAAAGGAAATACATATAATACATACAATACAATACAATACAATTACATACAATACAATTAAATACAATACAATACACCCCTATCTAATATACATCCTCCTATCTAATATACACCCCCCTATCTAATATACATCCCCCTATGTAATATACATCCCCCTATGTAATATACATCCTACTATGTAATATACATCCCACTATCTAATATACAATACTATCTATCTAATATACATCCCCCTATCTATCTATCTATCTATCTATCTATCTATCTATCTATCTATCTATCTATCTATCAAATATACAATCAATACTATCTATATACTATACATCCCCCTATCTATCTAATATACAATACATGCTATCTCTATATAGCAACCCTAATTCTAAGCTACAATAAAATAATTAAGACCACTTACCTTTGAGATGTTTCTTCAGATCACAACCTAGGTTAAAAAAGATTTAAAAAATTAATACAACACGTTTACATAAAATAACTAAACATTCTAAATATTCTAAATATTATACTCACCTTTCCAGCATGTCCCATCCCAGCATGTCACCTCCTCCATCTTTGCTTCTGCAGCGCGGCCCCTGTTAAAAAAAAACATTACATGAGTACACATACATAAACATAAAACAAAGTAAAATAAACACAATCTACATTGAACTTCCCTCCCCGCGATGTCTCCGGCCTCCTGGTATTCTGCCAGGATGGGCCCTGGAAGCATCCGCGCGCTTTAAAAAAAAACAAAACAAAAAAACGACACACATCCGCCCTGGCGGATGTCCCCGACGCTAATGAGCTTCCTACGGAGTGTTCCAGAATAAAATTGACAATGGCGGCTTCTGATTGGCTGAAAACGCTGTCTATCAAATTCAGCCAATGAGAAGACGCCAATTGTGAACCAATGAGAAAGGGATACACCCCAAAATACCACGCTGATTGGATAACGCACCTGGCAATCTTTATTTGAACCAATCCGAAGGCTTTATTGCCATCAGCCAATCAAAATGGAATACACCCCCACGTACTGATTGGTGAAGACATCTGCGCCTTCCCATTGAGTGTAATACTGATTCACATTGACAATAGCCAATGAGAATGCGCAAATCCTTCACCAATCAGTACGTGGGGATGTATTCCATTGTGATTGGCTATTGTTAGTGCAACCAATCAGAATGCGCAAATGCCTCCAGCCAATCACCCTGTGGGGGTGTATTCCATTGTGATTGGCTGAAGGCATCTGCGCCTTGTGATTGGTTTAAATAAAGATTGACAGGTGCATTATCCAATCAGAGGGGGATTTTAGGGTGTATCCCTTTCTGATTGGCTCACACATTGGCGCCTCCTGATTGGGTGAATTTGATAGACAGCATTTTCAACCAATCAGAAGGCGCCATTGCCTATTTTCTTCCGGAAAAGTCTCCGGGAGCCTTATTAGCGTCTGGGATATCCGTGAGTGCGGTTGTAAGTACTTTTTTTTTTATTTTACAGTGCGTGGCAGAAGAGGAGCAGGAGGAGGCCGGAGACATCGCAGGGAGGAAAGTACAAAGTAGATTATGTTTATTTTATTTTTATGTGTATGAATTTGTATTAATGTTATTTTTTTTTAACAGGTGCCGCGCCGGAGCAGAAGAAAAGAATAAGGACGGGACATGCCGGAAAGGTGAGTAGTATATTTAGAATGTTTAGAATGTTTATTTATGTACTGTAAATGTGTTGCACTAATTTTTTTATTTTTTTCCCCCTAGGTGCCTGATCTGAATGGACATCTGCAAAGGTATGTGGTCTTAATTATTTTATTTTAGCTTAGAATTAGATTATTTTATATATAGATAGCATTTATTGTATGTTAGCTAGGGGTATGTGTTTTATATAGATAGCATAGCATGTATTGTATATTAGATTGTGTTATTTATTTAGATAGATTGTGTGATGTATATTAGATAGATAGGATGCATATCCGAGCTTATATCGGATCCCTTCTTGGGTAAACTATACGTGGCTGGGCTGTGAGTCTCGTTTTCGTTTTTTTCGGCGGCCATTTTTTCTCTTGCTTAGGGGATTTTCGTGTGTCTGAACTCGGGAATTTGGACTAAAATGGAGGTCCTGGATCCCCCCTTTGCTATGGGTAAGCTTTTTATGTCTTTTTTTTTTTTTGAGTATTTGGTGTGTTTTTAGGTGTGCGCGGTTCGGTCGTATTTTTTGTGCGTGTGGGTGCTTGTTACGTTAAGGTTGTCGTGCGTGTGACGTGTTTAACGGCTCGCGTCGCTACGCGAGGCTCGCCAGCAAAGAGCGCCATCGGCGCTTATTGCCTAAGTGCTACGTGTTTAACGGCAATGAGCGCCTTCGGCCTTTGGTACTCATTGCCTAAGTGCTACGGGTGTAACGGCTCGCCTCGCTACGCGGCGCTTATCGCTAAGTCATACGTACTGCGCAAACAGCGTGACGACGACTCGCAATTGGACAACTATAATATTTTATTATATCCTACTATATCCTTTTATATCCTATTATATCCTACTATATCCTACTGTAACGGAACCCATCACTGTTTTACACTGTTTTATGGTTATTTAATTCTTGGTTAAAATATGATCACATTGCTATATTGTATGTATGTGGTCTGAGCGCCATTCAGTAATAATGTGTGCTCAGACCTAAGCTATCTGCAGATATGTTCTGGGTTATAAAATGTTGTTATTATATCTGTAAAAATATTGTATTGTGTGGTATGCAGTCACATATCTTTGGTCTCATACACTTGGTCAGGAGTTGCCATCTGCCACTTAATAGTATTTGCTAAACCACACAAGAGATAGCAGAACAAAAGGGTTTTAGCAGACAAGATGGCACCATGAACAATGGGGGTAAGGACTCTTGAATAATGAGATGACCTGGGGTTTCCCCATACTTCCAGCAGGGGAATAAGTGAACTTATAGATGTTACTCTCTCCACCGTCAGAGGGAGAATGAGCAGCTCCTGGGGGAGAGGACTCCTGGCTCCCACGCATTAACCCTGTCTGATTGGCCAGAGGTAATTAGGGGTTGACCAAAGGTAGTCACTGCCCCTACTGTGTATGTGAAGTGTTTAAAAATGTGTTTTTGATTTTAATAAAGCAGAGTTCTACTTGACCCTTCAAAACGTAGCATCATCTCGTTCTTTGGAGGGATTTATGGTACAGTTACTCTGCCACATTTTACAGCACTCCTGGATTATACAATGGGATATCGTGGATGGGAATAAACATTTCATTACTGCACAGCACCTTGCTTCAGAAAAGGACGTCTTCAACGGCAGGTACCCTCTCACTACAGGGGTAGCCGTTACATTGGTGGCAGTGGTGGGATGGCGTCCTAGTAAGAGGAAAAGCAGCACGGAGACACCGGTAACGTTTGGAGTTACAAATTGAGGGCAACGCTAGTATCCGTACAGCGCCCCTGGCTACAGCAGGATGGAACCGGCTAGTTTTCGGACAGCGTTCCTTGATGAGGATGAGGAGGAGGCCGCGGACTACAGGGATGCAGACAGAAAGGAACTCTGGTATGATGCCCTGGAAGATGCCCAATGGCGGCGAGGTGAGAGTCTCCCCAGTGATGAGCAGCGGCTACAGAAGCGTGTGGCGATGCGGATGTATCTATTGGGAGAGCAGCCCCTGGATGAGTGGGTGACAAGACTAGAGACCCTGGTACGGCGAGAGATCTGGCTAGACAATGCATACCAGGCCCTCTGGTGGCATACCGTTCGACTTACCCCCATTGACGGCTGAACACGACTTACCGGAGGGAGATGATTATGATGGCCCGGGTTTATTATGGTATGCCTTGGAGGACGACATTGATCTCGGCAACCACTAGGGAAGGAGGCATGGAACTAAATGCGTTTCAGTGACGTCAGCATCAGTGGACAATTCTCAGAGCGACTACAGGAGTGGGGTGTCTCTGTGAGGATGCCACTCCCGTTGGCCCTGCAAGCTCGCCTGGCAAAGAGAGGGATCTTAAAAAACATGGATTCAGAGCCAGCTGAAGAGATAATCGCAGAGGATTATGATGACGATCATGTAGATTATGAGGCTACGAGAATGGAAAACCTGCCGCCCAACTGGTACAAGGTGTTTGATCCCATTTGTGGTCTTCCCTATTATTGGAACGTGGAGTCAGAGTTGGTCTGTTGGTTGTCTCCACATGACCCCAATGCAGTCATCACCAAAACTGCGTCCAAAACCAAAGAACCTGAAGAGAAGGTGGAGAGGGAGGAGATAAAGGAGCGAAGATATGCTCGGCGCGAGGAATGTACTCTACAGCTTGGGACGTTTTTTCTAAAGGACTTAAGTTCATTTGGAAGGCTGATGCTTTTCTGCCTCATTATTTAATTGTCTGAAACCAGTTTGTAAAATGTATTTTCCCTCTCCTTGAAATGTTTATTGCTGTGAATTCTGTATGAAGTGTGCGTTTATTTTGTTCTTGAAATGTGAGGAAATGTAAATTGCAGTAATGCTGATGGGTTGTCAAACTGTAGAAGTGACCAACAAATCGTTTTGTCCGGACATCCCCAGGCCGATTCGTTGGGATCAGACCGTGTATGCCGGCTTATGGTCACGGGGGAGGTGTGTAACGGAACCCATCACTGTTTTACGCTGTTTTATGGTTATTTAATTCTTGGTTAAAATATGATCACATTGCTATACTGTATGTATGTGGTCTGAGCGCCATTCAGTAATAATGTGTGCTCAGACCTAAGCTATCTGCAGATATGTTCTGGGTTATAAAATGTTGTTATTATATCTGTAAAAATATTGTATTGTGTGGTATGCAGTCACATATCTTTGGTCTCATACACTTGGTCAGGAGTTGCCATCTGCCACTTAATAGTATTTGCTAAACCACACAAGAGATAGCAGAACAAAAGGGTTTTAGCAGACAAGATGGCACCATGAACAATGGGGGTAAGGACTCTTGAATAATGAGATGACCTGGGGTTTCCCCATACTTCCAGCAGGGGAATAAGTGAACCTAGTGATGTTACTCTCTCCACCGTCAGAGGGAGAATGAGCAGTTAGCCACGCCTAGTGGGCGGCTCCTGGGGGAGGGGACTCCTGGCTCCCACGCAGTAACCCTGTCTGATTGGCCAGAGGTAATTAGGGGTTGACCAAAGGTAGTCACTGCCCCTACTGTGTATGTGAAGTGTTTAAAAATGTGTTTTTGTTTTTAA
Source organism: Discoglossus pictus (assembly GCA_027410445.1). Lineage (NCBI taxonomy): Eukaryota > Metazoa > Chordata > Amphibia > Anura > Alytidae > Discoglossus > Discoglossus pictus. Next base: position 1,909,513 of record JAPZIH010000011.1, on the reverse strand, counting down.
TAAAGCAGAGTTCTACTTGACCCTTTAAAACGTAGCATCGTCTCGTTCTTTTGGGGGATTTATGGTACAGTTACTCTGCCACATTTTACAGCACTCCTGGATTATACAATGGGATATCGTGGATGGGAATAAACATTTCATTACTGCACAGCACCTTGCTTCAGAAAAGGACGTCTCCAACGGCAGGTACCCTCTCACTACAGGGGTAGCCGTTACACCTACTATATCCTATTATATCCTACTATATCCTACTATATCTTATTATATCCTAATATATCTTATTATAATCTATTGTATCCTACTATATCCTACTATATCCTATTATATCCTAATATATCCTATTATATTCTATTATATCCTACTATATCCTACTATATCATATTATATCCTATTATATCCTACTATATCCTATTATATCCTACTATATCCTACTAGATACTATTATATCCTATTATATCTTACTATATCCTACTATATCCTACTAAAACCTACTATATCCTATTATATCCTAATATATCCTATTATAATCTATTATATCCTACTATATCCTACTATATCCTAGTATATCCTAATGTATCCTACTGTATCCTACTATATCCTACTATATACTACTAGATCCTATTATATTCTATTATATCCTACTATATCCTATTATATCCCAATATATCCTATTGTATCATACTGTATCCGATTATATCCTACTATATCCTATTATATCCTACTATATCCTACTATATCCTATTATATCCTGCTATATCCTACTGAATCCTACTGTATCCTATTGTATCATACTGTATCCTATTGTATTATTATTATTATTGTTTATTTATAACGCACCAACATATTCTCTAGCGCTGCACAGAAGATAAGTTCCAGGCAAAGGTAAATACAAATCAACAAATAGCAAGAAGGGCCCTGTCTTTGACCTCGAATCCAGTGTCCATGGTGCTTTCCTAAAACACCCTGCAGGATTGAAACTCTCAGACTTACAACCTAAAGGTAATGTGTGTGGTAAAGTAGGGAGAGATGCGTTTTTAGTGAGGTTTTGAATGTGAGGCAGGAGAACAATCTGGTGGAGCGAGGCAAGGAGTTCCAGAGAATAGGGGCAGCATGAGAAAAGTCCTGAAGGCGAGAGTGAGAGGAGGTGACAAGAGTGGTAGAAAGAAGAAGGTCATTAGCAGAACGAAGCGGGCGGTTGGGGGAATATTTGGAGATGAGGCCTGAATTGTATGGGGGTGTGCTATTGTTGAGGGCTTTGTAAATTAGGGTCATGGTTTTAAATGTTATTCTGGAGGCTAAGGGAAGCCAGTGGAGTGATTGACAGAGAGGTGCTGCCAACACTGAATGTTGTGTACGGAAGATGAGTCTAGCAGAGGCGTTCATAATGGATTGAAGTGGAGACAGTCGGGTGGTAGGTAGGCCAAACAAGAAGAGAGTTGCAGTTGTCTAGTCGAGAGATGATGAGAGAGTGTATAAGGATTTTAGTTGGGACTTGTGTAAGATAGTGATGAATTCTGGAGATGTTTTTTAGATGGATAAGGCAAGATTTTGTTAGTGACTGTATGTGAGGGATGAAAGACAGAGCGGGGTCCAGTAGAACTCCAAGACAACAGGCTTGGGAGGTGGGAGTGATGATGTTGTTGTTTACAGTGAAAGAGATGTGAGGAATTGATGCTGTGGGAGAGGGAGGGAAGATTAGGAGTTTAGTCTTAGACATATTGGCCCTCATTCAATTGTTTTTTTGGACAATTGAATAGGGGTCTAAATAAGCACATAACATTTTTTTTAAAGAAGTTTTTAGTTAGCAAACATCTATCCAAAAGCAAGGTGTTTACTAACTAAAAACTTATTTAAAAAAAATATGTTATGAGCTTATTTAGAGCACTATTCAATTGGCCAAATCGCAATTGAATGAGGCCCATTGCGTTTAAGATGGTGGGCAGACATCCAAGAGGATATACTAGAGAGGCAGTTGGAGACGTGTGTTAGAAGAGAGTGGGATAGATCTGGTGTTGAGGGGTAGATTTGGGTGTCTTCTGCATAAAGATGATACTGGAGCCCAAAAGATTTTATTAGGGTACCAAGTGAGGCTGTGTAGATGGAAAAGAGGAGGGGGCCTATGATTGATCCTTGGGGTAGGCAAACAGAGAGGGGGTAAGTAGAAGAAGTGTCAGAGAAGGAGACAATGAATGATCGATTTTGTAGGTATGATGAGAACCACAAGAGAGCAGTGTCTTGAATACCGAGGGAGGAGAGGATATGGAGTAGAAGTGGATGGTCCACTGTGTCAAAGGCAGCAGAGAGATTTAGAAGAATCCTTGTATCCTATTGTATACTATTGTATCCTGCTATATCCTACTATATCCTATTATATCCTACTATATCCTACTATATCCTATTATATTCTACTGTATCCTATGACGGTATATCCTATTATATCCCACTATATCCTACTATATTCTATTATATCCTATTGTATCCTATTATATCCTATTGTATCCTACTATATCCTACTATATCCTATTGTATCCTACTGTATCCTATTGTATCCTACTATATCTTATTATATCCTATTATATCCTATTATCTCCTACTGTATCCTACTATATCCTATTAGATCCTATTATATTCTTCTGTATCCTATTGTATCCTATTATATCCTATTATATCCTAATATATCATATTATATCCTATTGTATCCTGCTATTTCCTACTATATCCTATTATATCCTATTATATCTTACTAGCGTATTGCCCGTCAAAAAATGACGGCAATCAAATGTGTATGTTTTAAAAGTTGTTTAGTTATTAATATACATATGGAATTGTAAGGTAGCTAATGTTGTTTTCTGTGTACTACTGAAATATAGAATTCAAATTAATAAATGAATTTATTTTTCTGCATTGTGTTGAAGAGCTGGCAATCTGTGTTGATGTTGCTGCAGCATTAGTGTTGTGGAGGTGCTGTGTAAGCGTGATGAACGTGTACAGTGTAATAATGTGTGTGCGCGAGCCGTTAACGTAGCTGTGTACTTCCGCCTTATCCTAAAATGTGGGATAATGTGTGGTATGCGTCTTAGCGGATTATTGGTACGTGTTTTGCGTGGTTATAGTGCTGTAGCGTCGTTTTCGTTTTGTTTGTCTGGCATTTTTTGTGTGGCGCTCATTGACAAAGTACTACGGTTTAACGGCTCGCCTCGCTTTGCGAGGCTCGCCGGGCGATGATCGCCTGCGGCGCTCATCGCTAAGCCCGCTAAAGTACTACGGTTTAACAGTAAATATGGTCAAACGGTCAAATGACGGTCAATAAGAATTAAATGTTGTTAAATTTGTTTGCCACACAACATGACGCTACATTTGTACCTTTTTTTTTTCTTAAAATAAATAAAATATTTTTTTTTTTTAATTTTTTTTTTTGTAACTTGCAACTTATATTTCATCAAATGCGTTGGTTTAGGCGGGAAATCCGATGTTGCGCGAGACAAAGGCATTAAATCTGTGTTAATGCGTCAATCTGTAATTGCATTTCGTAAAATGTACTCGCTACTGTCTTTTTACTCATTGCGAGGTTAATCCGCATCCTTTATCTCGTTGTTTATTTAAACACATCCGTCTGTGGCTGTGCTGTAGGCAGTTTGTAGTAGTATAGCCTCGTTTTCATTTTTTTCGGCGGCCATTTTTTTCTCGCTTAGCCGATTTGCGATCGTTGTAACTCGGCTAAATCGCTGTAAATTGCAGTTCCAACTCACTTCCAGACGTCCTGCCTGGTGCCCCATGCTGTAAGTGACCTTTATTTTATTTTTTAGTGTGTATTTAGTGTTTTATTTAGTGTTTTGGTTCCGCCGCTTATCTCGTAATTTTTTGGTTTAACGGCTCGCCTCACTGCGCGAGGCTCGCCTCCAATAAGCGCCTGCGGCGCTCATTGCCAAAGTGCTACGATTTAACGGCTCATCCAAAGTGCTACGATTTAACGGCTCGCCTCGCTGTGCGAGGCTCGCCTGCAATGAGCGCCTGCAGTGCTCATTGCCAAAGTGCTACAATTTAACGGCTGCGGCGCTCATCGCTAAGTCGTACGCACTACGCAACGCAGCGTGACGACGAATCGTAGTTAGACAATTATAATATGTGATTATATCCTACTATATCCTACTATATCCTTCCAAACATCCAACACCTGAACCTCAGCAAAACTACCCCAGTGTTTAATCTCTATCACATATATAGTTGTCAGCATTCTGGGATGTTGCTAACGCTTGCGGGCTCGCACAGTGAGCCCGCCGCAACTGTGGCCCTCGCAAAACGAGGGCCGCAGTTGCAGGCAATGAGGATGGTGGAGATGAGCGCCATAGGTGCTCATCCCTACGACCCTGTACGTCTTAGGCAGTAAGCGCCAAAGGCGCTCAGTGCACTTGTGGAGATGAGCACCATAGGTGCTCATTCCTACGACCCCGCATGACTTAGGTATCCAATCTACAGTGTGAGCCGCGTAGCAGTTTGAAAAAATCGCGTTACAAAAAACTTTGAAAAAATACAGATCAAGGAAAAAATCCAGACCCCGCAAAAAATCAGAGGAACTCGAGAAACACAAAAATAAACCCAAATATGCCACAAATTAACTTGAAAAATCACACACAGCACAGGGGGAGAGCCAGGGAGCCTGTGACTGAGGTTGCAACTAAATTTGAGGCATTTTTCACCTTTTTTCACAAACAAAATCCACCTTAGTGAGCAAAAAAATGTCGCCCGAAAAAACGTAAAAATTCTGAAACAAGATGAAAACGAGGCTCTGCCAGGCCAGGCACGCAGAACTTAGAAAATACACCACGCAAAAAACAGTAACACTTACACCAACAACGCCAGGCACGCGGGGCTTTGAAAATAAAACCAATGGCAGTCAGCGCGCGCCACGCAAAGATTCAGCCAACACATAGAGGAGAAACACAAAGGGAAGGGACGTGGGGAGATGGTGGAAAGATTCACAGGGCAAGTTGCAAGTAGCCAAGGCCTATAATGAGCGGTGAAGTAAATGGGAGGAGAGTTTGACAATGAGCGCCAAAGGTGCTCAGCACGGGGCTCGCGATGAGTGCCGAAGGTGCTCAGAGGGGGCAAAATATCGAATTTTGTGACTAACAGATTACAAGGCTTCAAATTTTATTGCCTTCATTTTTTGACGGGCAAGTCGCTGGTAGCTTTATAAATGGCAGTTACGCCAGAGATGGACAGTTTTTATATGTTAACATAATTTTTTAATGATTTCAAAAAAGGCAAAGGTGTATATTTTGCTCCCTACCTTTGTGTCCCTGCTCACTCCCCAATCACATGTAAACTGCGAGACATCGTCACGCTTTGCGTGGTGCGTACGAGTCATGCAAGCCTCTCGAAGTAGGACTTTGAAAAAAAAAATTACGAGACTCGGACTTTGAAAAAAAAAAATACGAGATAGTAATGGCCGAACCGCGAAAATCCAAAAAACACAAAGAAAATAATAAAAATATAACAAAAACACCACCTACAGCACGGGGGAATAGCCAGGACGTCTGGGAGTGTGGTGCAATGCGAATTTAAGGCAATTTCGACGACTTTCGCCACTCGAAAATCGCCTAAGCTAGAAAAAAATGGGCGCCAAAAAAATGAAAACGAGGCTACACTACCCCGGACAGCGCAAAACACTGCCAAACACTTAGGACTTTCGCACAAGAACCTACGAGGTACAAAATACACTATTACAAATGACGGATAATGGTCGCAAACAGCGTAACACATTCATAACATTACGAATCTACAATGGCGCTTTACACAACTACACCAACAGTTTGCCCTCGAGCGCGCAGCCTATTTCTAATGCACAGTTGGGACATTCATTACACTTTATCATCAGGGCACCAACACTCAAAATGTACATTGTATGCTGATGGAAAATACAAACAAGTTGTTAGCTCTTCAGCCTATTACTCGCTGCATATACTAATTACAAATAGGTAAAGTATATTAATTTATTCAATAAATAATTAATTAATTAATAGTTAACTAAATATAGATAAATATATATATCTCTTTCTGATGAGTGACGAAGGTGCTCAGAGGAGCAAGAGGACACAAGAGCAGAGGCTCGCAATGAGCGCCGAAGGTCCTCAGAGTACAAAAAACTTTACATTGTGTGGCTTCAAATTTTATTGCCCCGTCATTTTTGACGGCAAGTCGCTAGTAATCTTTCTCTTTTCTTGTATTACAGGACTCCATCACCTTTCTGCAGATCCATCGCTTTGTCCTGTTATTCGCCCTCCAGTCTGAGGCAGAGACTTGTTCATCTCTTACCTCATTCAATCATCAGTTTTATTCACAAATTGATATCATTAAAAAATATTTGTAAACATTTGCAATTTGAGGCCCAGTAAACAGGCGTTTTACTCACAGATCCCTAATCCTTCAGGTTTTCATATTGGTCTCGGTGGTGGCCAGTGGCGCTGAGGTTTCATCTTGTACTAAATAGTCACAATAGATGTCCCAAAGCTGCGCGCAGTCACCTAGGGTCACGGCAGGTGTCTGATGGCCACAATACACATGATCCTCACATCCTCACACGTCAACACAGGACACACTGATAGCTAATCACTTCCTGAGAGCTGGAGCATGGTGTGTGTGTGTGGGGGGGGGAGGGCATACTTTATTAGTGTAGTGAAAGGTGGAGGAGGGGAGTAAGGAGGATTTTTCAGATAACTGTAACTCACTAAATTTGACACCACTCCCTACCTCTACACCAGCTATTTTTACACCCAATCACACACAAAGTTTTCAATATAATATATATATGAGACACCTGACGTTATTACTGAGTATGACACCTGACATTCAGCCACAATAAATTCCCCTAACGTGTAAAACCGTAGCTCATAACGTAGCTTGAAGACTTACGGCTATTAAATTGGCCTCTTAAACCAGCGATGACTTGCGGGGTAGGAGTGAGAAAACCCTACGGGACATGAGAATTCGACTTGCGAGCATGCAAATCCTTCGATCTGTCAAGCCCGTAACCGCTAAATTCCAATTGCACTATTAAATTGCATCAAAATCACTGGCATTCAACCCCGTAACTTGCAAATGGAGCCAAGAAGCCAATGAGTACTGGAGAGGACCCGCAAGGGGGGTAAAGTCTAACTCATAGCACTGTAAATGCAAATATTACCGCACTACTGTACATATAATAAAAGGGAAAGTGATGTTTGTACAAACGAGGGGTCAGCAACAGAGAAGCAATGAAAATGGCTGCTGCTGACTGACTGGCTGACTACAAATATAAACAAAACACAGCTTTTATAGTAATTCATAAACAGAATGGTACAGTCCATTATCACTCCTCCAGAAAAAATGACAAAGTCCAACAACAGCCAATAAACGATTATTTTCATTATGAGACCCAATATGTAGTTAGACATGTACCGGTCACGCACTGAGAGCACGGACTGCGCATATGGTTCCATTATTGCAAACGTGTGTGCATCGAAAAAGGTCAGCCTTGGCAAATAGATATATATTACCTTCACTCATATTGTTTAGGCTAAATCATTGTTGACTGTCTCCTGTTAAAACTTGCTAAATCAGGGACATGAAGATTTAACTGTTTCAGAGCTTATGTCCTACAATAGAAAAATACTGGTTCATAGCTTACATCTTAGCCAAATATCACAAATGCTATATATATATATATATATATACACTCAAAATGTAAGGATATTTGTATTTATCTACAACAATATTTACGGCTTTATCAATATTGCGTTATTTCTGGAATGTGAGTCTTATCGTTTCTCATAATTGAAGCCCGTAAGACTGTGAATCCCACCTCCATTTTTCAGTGACATAATTCTGACGATCTCTGTTTCCATTGGCTCCATCTAAACCCGTAACTACGAGTTATACTAATTGATCATGTTCAAAGCCGCACATCTGACGAGAGATGTATGGTTTACGGGTTTGCGTCTACGGCCCGTAACTCAAGGCATGGTCTAATTCAATAGCCCCGTAAATCAGCAGAATTTTAAGCTCACCGCCGTTGCGGGTCTCACGTTGCACATACGGGGCTCTAATTTAATGTGGCTGATAGTCACACTGTATATTGGTCATTCTGATAAAACAATCTATTTTCCTTGGTCAGAAGTCAGAGAACATATAGCTATTTGTCAGACTACATACTACTAAGTCACTTGTAACTCTGAGAGCTGTCACATTGTTACACCGAGAATTACTTACTTACAGGGAAAGTCTTGATGCGGAATTATCAGACTCCTCGAATCTTGCTTTATCAAACTGTGTTCTGTTATTTCTTATTCTGTACTGCTAACTATTTGCTATTTTCGGTATTGTTTTCTTTATTATTTAATCATGTTTTATTACTCTTCTTTTTATGTCTTTCTTTTTTACAAATTTGAATTCCTAATAATTATATGTTTTATAATATGTTTAACAGGTTTAGTAGCCTAAACATTTGAAGATAGACTACCTTGTTGTTATTGTTGTTTAGTTTTTCAGTTGTGTCTGACTCTCCATGGCCCTAATCCTGCAATGCAAGGGCTCTTATAACCTGTAACTGACAGGAATACATTATTACTAAGAACTAACCAGAGCCTGCAGAGAAGGAAAGCGTTACATCCATGTTTCTGACATTATTGAGCCAGTCCGCCATACTGTTTAGGTGACTCCATTTTGATTACTGTTGCTGGACACATGAAGGAGCCCTCTCAGTCTACAAGGAGGTATTGCTTAAGCATTACTGTTATCACCCGTACTGGGAGACCTATCCTGCTAGACAATGACTTGTTAGTTAACCCCCAAGAGAATGTTCTACTTGTCAGTAACAGAGACAAGGAAATGTAGAAGTCCAGAACCTTTAACTGAACCTGACACCACACGTCTCCCCCCTCGATGGTCCCGGAACTGACTGCTGCTTCAGGAAATGCAACTACAGCTCTCCAGAAATGTAAATGCTCCTCTCAAACAAAACTCCTCGCAAAGTGTCATGGAACCCTCCAGTGTCATGGATACCTCCAGTGTCCTGCCAATACGTAAATGTTTAAACTAAAAACTGGATATGGTATTAGGCTTTTTGTATTCCAAATTTGGGCTTTAGTGCTATAATATGTGGATAATATGTGGATGTTAGTATATTTCCACACTATTTCTATGGGATCTTGGATGGGTCTTGTTGTTATATTCCTAGGGCTCTGTAGATCTCACACTTGGAGGATGCCGCTTCTCCTAGTACACCAGCAAATGTGGTGTATCTAAAGTACTAGATATAAGAAAAAAGGGGAGGGGGAGAAAGTGCAATAGATACTCCTAGTGCAGATTACTTTGAAAGCTGGATGTGATTCTCTCTCACAGGTAGGTGTCAGAAGGGATGTTTCAAGACCTCTTTGTGGTTTTCGTAGTGCACCCCAATATACAATGTGTTTCTATGATCTATGAGTTGTACTTGCAATTACCTCTGTGAGGTGTCAGGTATACTGACAAAAAAACTCCAATTTCTGTATATCTCTATATAAGAGTATGCACCAATGATTCTATATATATGTGTAGATGTTCATGTGTGTCTATGTGATCTAAATCCAAGTCTAATGGAAAAATACACACACACACATTCCTTGAAAAGATATACTTTTATTTTGCCATAAAAAACATACTGTCCAATGTAGGAATTGGACAGAATATCCTAAAAAATATAGGTACAACCAAAAGGTAAAAATTGGTAAAAAACACAATAGAAAACTGTGATATCATAAAAGACACTAAGGTCTCAATGTTTATCAGTGGTAGAGTACCCTAAAAATGTGTATGTATGTAAATGGTAGATCAAACGCGTTTCGCTGCTCGTTGTCGCAGCTTCCTCAGTGATTGTTGTTCATATAATAAGAACAAATATTGGACAAAAAGATTGTATGCTTTATATCACATATATAGTTGTGAGCATACGAGCCCGCTCGAGCCGTTGCTCACGCTTGCGGGCTCGCACAACTCCTCCTGCCTGCTCGCCGCTCTTAACTCCTCCCCCGCCGCTCTTAACTCCTCCCCCGCCGCTATTAACTCCTCCCCCATCGCTCATAACTCCTCCCCGGCTGCTCTCAACACCTCCGCCCTGCTGCCTTCAACTCCTCCCCCGGCTGCCCTCAACTCCTCCCTGGGGAGGGACCGGCAGACATGCTGGGGACTGAGGTAAAAAAGACAGCCTGGAGGGAAAGAGAGACAGGAGAGACAGGAGGGACACAGACAGGGAGAGTCAGGAGAGACACAGATAGAGACAGGAGGGACACAGAGAGAGAGAGACAGGAGGGACACAGACAGAGAGAGACAGGAGGGACACAGATATAGAGACAGGAGGGACAGAGAGAGACAGGAAGGACATGGATGGAGGGTCACAGATAGAGAGACAGGAGGGACACAGACAGGGAGAGTAAGGAGAGACACAGATAGAGACAGGAGGGACACAGAGAGAGAGAGACAGGAGGGACACAGACAGAGAGAGACAGGAGGGACACAGATATAGAGACAGGAGGGACAGAGAGAGACAGGAAGGACATGGATGGAGGGTCACAGATAGAGAGACAGGAGGGACACAGACAGAGAGAGAGACAGAAGGGACACAGAGAGAGGGAGACAGTAGGGACACACAGAGAGAGACAGGAGGGACACAGACAGAGAGACAGGAGGGACACAGACAGAGACAGGAGGGACACAGACAAAGAGAGACAGGAGGGACAGAGAGAGACAGGAAGGACACAGATAGACAGGAGGGACAGAGAGAGACAGGAAGGACACGGATGGAGGGACACAGATAGAGAGACAGGAGGGACACAGACAGAGAGAGACAGGAGGGACACAGACAGAGAGAGACAGGAGGGACAGAGAGAGACAGGAAGGACACAGATAGACAGGAGGGACAGAGAGAGACAGGAAGGACACGGATGGAGGGACACAGATAGAGAGACAGGAGGGACACAGACAGAGAGAGACAGGAGGGACACAGACAGAGAGAGACAGGAGGGACACAGATATAGAGACAGGAGGGACAGAGAGAGACAGGAAGGACATGGATGGAGGGTCACAGATAGAGAGACAGGAGGGACACAGACAGGGAGAGTCAGGAGAGACACAGATAGAGACAGGAGGGACACAGAGAGAGAGTGACAGGAGTAACACAGAGAGAGACAGGAGGGACACAGATATAGAGACAGGAGGGACAGAGAGAGACAGGAAGGACATGGATGGAGGGTCACAGATAGAGAGACAGGAGGGACACAGAGAGAGAGTGACAGGAGTAACAGAGAGAGAGAGAGACAGGAGGGACACAGATAGAGAGACAGGAGGGACAGAGAGAGACAGGAGGGACACAGACAGAGAGAGACAGGAGGGACACAGACAGAGAGAGACAGGAAGGACACAGACAGAGAGAGACAGGAAGGACACAGACCGAGAGAGACAGGAGGGACACAGACCCAGAGAGACAGGAGGGACACAGATAGAGACAGGAGGGACACAGAGAGAGAGTGACAGGAGTAACACAGAGAGAGACAGGAGGGACACAGATAGAGAGACAGGAGGGACAGAGAGAGACAGGAGGGACAGAGAGAGACAGGAGGGACACAGACAGACAGGAGGGACACAGACAGACAGGAGGGACACAGACAGACAGGAGGGACACAGACAGAGAGAGACAGGAAGGACACAGACCGAGAGAGACAGGAGGGACAGAGAGAGACAGGAGGGACAGAGAGAGACAGGAGGGACACAGACAGAGAGAGACAGGAGGGACACAGACAGAGAGAGACAGGAGGGACACAGATAGAGAGAGACAGGAGGGACACAGACCCAGAGAGACAGGAGGGACACAGACCCAGAGAGACAGGAGGGACACAGACCGAGAGAGACAGGAGGGACACAGACCGAGAGAGACAGGAGGGACACAGAGAGAGGGAGACAGTAGGGACACAGAGAGAGACAGGAGGGACACAGACAGAGAGAGAGACACAGGAGGGACACAGATAGAGAGAGACAGGAGGGACACAGATAGAGAGAGACAGGAGGGACACAGATAGAGAGAGACAGGAGGGACACAGAGAGAGAGACAGGAGGGACACAGACAGAGAGAGAGACAGAAGGGACACAGAGAGAGGGAGACAGTAGGGACACACAGAGAGAGACAGGAGGGACACAGACAGAGAGACAGGAGGGACACAGACAAAGAGAGACAGGAGGGACAGAGAGAGACAGGAAGGACACAGATAGACAGGAGGGACAGAGAGAGACAGGAGGGACAGAGAGAGACAGGAGGGACACGGATGGAGGGACACAGATAGAGAGACAGGAGGGACACAGACAGAGAGAGACAGGAGGGACACAGACAGAGAGAGACAGGAGGGACACAGACAGAGAGAGACAGGAGGGACACAGACAGAGAGAGACAGGAGGGACACAGACAGAGAGAGACAGGAGGGACACAGAGAGAGACAGTAGGGACACGGATGGAGAGACACAGACAGAGAGAGACAGGAGGGACACAGACAGAGAGAGACAGGAGGGACACAGAAAGAGAGAGAGACAGGAGGTACACAGATAGAGAGACAGGAGGGACACAGATAGAGAGACAGGAGGGACACAGACAGAGAGAGACAGGAGGGACACAGATAGAGAGACAGGAGGGACACAGACAGAGAGAGACAGGAGGTACACACAGAGAGAGAGAGACAGGAGGTACACACAGAGAGAGAGAGAGACAGGAGGGACACAGATAGAGAGACAGGAGCGACACAGACAGAGAGAGACAGGAGGGACACAGACAGAGAGACAGGAGGGACAGAGAGAGACAAGAGGGACACGGATAGAGAGACAGGAGGGACACGGATAGAGAGACAGGGACACGGATAGAGAGACAGGAGGGACACAGACAGAGAGAGACAGGAGGGACACAGACAGAGAGAGACAGGAGGGACACAGACAGAGAGAGACAGGAGGGACACAGACAGAGAGAGACAGGAGGGACACAGACAGAGACAGGAGGGACACAGACAGAGAGAGACAGGAGGGACACAGATAGAGAGAGACAGGAGGGACACAGATAGAGAGAGACAGGAGGGACACAGATAGAGAGAGACAGGAGGGACACAGATAGAGAGAGACAGGAGGGACACAGAGAGAGAGACAGGAGGGACACAGACAGAGAGAGAGACAGAAGGGACACAGAGAGAGGGAGACAGTAGGGACACACAGAGAGAGACAGGAGGGACACAGACAGAGAGACAGGAGGGACACAGACAGAGACAGGAGGGACACAGACAAAGAGAGACAGGAGGGACAGAGAGAGACAGGAAGGACACAGATAGACAGGAGGGACAGAGAGAGACAGGAAGGACACGGATGGAGGGACACAGATAGAGAGACAGGAGGGACACAGACAGAGAGAGACAGGAGGGACACAGACAGAGAGAGACAGGAGGGACAGAGAGAGACAGGAAGGACACAGATAGACAGGAGGGACAGAGAGAGACAGGAAGGACACGGATGGAGGGACACAGATAGAGAGACAGGAGGGACACAGACAGAGAGAGACAGGAGGGACACAGACAGAGAGAGACAGGAGGGACACAGATATAGAGACAGGAGGGACAGAGAGAGACAGGAAGGACATGGATGGAGGGTCACAGATAGAGAGACAGGAGGGACACAGACAGGGAGAGTCAGGAGAGACACAGATAGAGACAGGAGGGACACAGAGAGAGAGTGACAGGAGTAACACAGAGAGAGACAGGAGGGACACAGATATAGAGACAGGAGGGACAGAGAGAGACAGGAAGGACATGGATGGAGGGTCACAGATAGAGAGACAGGAGGGACACAGAGAGAGAGTGACAGGAGTAACAGAGAGAGAGAGAGAGACAGGAGGGACACAGATAGAGAGACAGGAGGGACAGAGAGAGACAGGAGGGACACAGACAGAGAGAGACAGGAGGGACACAGACAGAGAGAGACAGGAAGGACACAGACCGAGAGAGACAGGAAGGACACAGACCGAGAGAGACAGGAGGGACACAGACCCAGAGAGACAGGAGGGACACAGATAGAGACAGGAGGGACACAGAGAGAGAGTGACAGGAGTAACACAGAGAGAGACAGGAGGGACACAGATAGAGAGACAGGAGGGACAGAGAGAGACAGGAGGGACAGAGAGAGACAGGAGGGACACAGACAGACAGGAGGGACACAGACAGACAGGAGGGACACAGACAGACAGGAGGGACACAGACAGAGAGAGACAGGAAGGACACAGACCGAGAGAGACAGGAGGGACAGAGAGAGACAGGAGGGACAGAGAGAGACAGGAGGGACACAGACAGAGAGAGACAGGAGGGACACAGACAGAGAGAGACAGGAGGGACACAGATAGAGAGAGACAGGAGGGACACAGACCCAGAGAGACAGGAGGGACACAGACCCAGAGAGACAGGAGGGACACAGACCGAGAGAGACAGGAGGGACACAGACCGAGAGAGACAGGAGGGACACAGAGAGAGGGAGACAGTAGGGACACAGAGAGAGACAGGAGGGACACAGACAGAGAGAGAGACACAGGAGGGACACAGATAGAGAGAGACAGGAGGGACACAGATAGAGAGAGACAGGAGGGACACAGATAGAGAGAGACAGGAGGGACACAGAGAGAGAGACAGGAGGGACACAGACAGAGAGAGAGACAGAAGGGACACAGAGAGAGGGAGACAGTAGGGACACACAGAGAGAGACAGGAGGGACACAGACAGAGAGACAGGAGGGACACAGACAAAGAGAGACAGGAGGGACAGAGAGAGACAGGAAGGACACAGATAGACAGGAGGGACAGAGATAGACAGGAGGGACAGAGAGAGACAGGAAGGACACGGATGGAGGGACACAGATAGAGAGACAGGAGGGACACAGACAGAGAGAGACAGGAGGGACACAGACAGAGAGAGACAGGAGGGACACAGACAGAGAGAGACAGGAGGGACACAGACAGAGAGAGACAGGAGGGACACAGACAGAGAGAGACAGGAGGGACACAGACAGAGAGAGACAGGAGGGACACAGAGAGAGACAGTAGGGACACGGATGGAGAGACACAGACAGAGAGAGACAGGAGGGACACAGACAGAGAGAGACAGGAGGGACACAGAAAGAGAGAGAGACAGGAGGTACACAGAGAGAGAGACAGGAGGGACACAGAGAGAGAGACAGGAGGGACACAGACAGAGAGAGACAGGAGGGACACAGATAGAGAGACAGGAGGGACACAGACAGAGAGAGACAGGAGGTACACACAGAGAGAGAGAGACAGGAGGTACACACAGAGAGAGAGAGAGACAGGAGGGACACAGATAGAGAGACAGGAGCGACACAGACAGAGAGAGACAGGAGGGACACAGACAGAGAGAAACAGGAGGGACAGAGAGAGACAAGAGGGACACTGATAGAGAGACAGGAGGGACACGGATAGAGAGACAGGGACACGGATAGAGAGACAGGAGGGACACAGACAGAGAGAGACAGGAGGGACACAGACAGAGAGAGACAGGAGGGACACAGACAGAGAGAGACAGGAGGGACACAGACAGAGAGAGACAGGAGGGACACAGACAGAGACAGGAGGGACACAGACAGAGAGAGACAGGAGGGACACAGATAGAGAGAGACAGGAGGGACACAGATAGAGAGAGACAGGAGGGACACAGATAGAGAGAGACAGGAGGGACACAGATAGAGAGAGACAGGAGGGACACAGAGAGAGAGACAGGAGGGATACAGACAGAGAGAGAGACAGAAGGGACACAGAGAGAGGGAGACAGTAGGGACACACAGAGAGAGACAGGAGTGACACAGACAGAGAGACAGGAGGGACACAGACAGAGACAGGAGGGACACAGACAAAGAGAGACAGGAGGGACAGAGAGAGACAGGAAGGACACAGATAGACAGGAGGGACAGAGAGAGACAGGAAGGACACGGATGGAGGGACACAGATAGAGAGACAGGAGGGACACAGACAGAGAGAGACAGGAGGGACACAGACAGAGAGAGACAGGAGGGACAGAGAGAGACAGGAAGGACACAGATAGACAGGAGGGACAGAGAGAGACAGGAAGGACACGGATGGAGGGACACAGATAGAGAGACAGGAGGGACACAGACAGAGAGAGACAGGAGGGACACAGACAGAGAGAGACAGGAGGGACACAGATATAGAGACAGGAGGGACAGAGAGAGACAGGAAGGACATGGATGGAGGGTCACAGATAGAGAGACAGGAGGGACACAGACAGAGAGAGACAGGAGGGACACAGATAGAGACAGGAGGGACACAGAGAGAGAGTGACAGGAGTAACACAGAGAGAGACAGGAGGGACACAGATATAGAGACAGGAGGGACAGAGAGAGACAGGAAGGACATGGATGGAGGGTCACAGATAGAGAGACAGGAGGGACACAGAGAGAGAGTGACAGGAGTAACAGAGAGAGAGAGAGAGACAGGAGGGACACAGATAGAGAGACAGGAGGGACAGAGAGAGACAGGAGGGACACAGACAGAGAGAGACAGGAGGGACACAGACAGAGAGAGACAGGAAGGACACAGACCGAGAGAGACAGGAGGGACACAGACCGAGAGAGACAGGAGGGACACAGACCCAGAGAGACAGGAGGGACACAGATAGAGACAGGAGGGACACAGAGAGAGAGTGACAGGAGTAACACAGAGAGAGACAGGAGGGACACAGATAGAGAGACAGGAGGGACAGAGAGAGACAGGAGGGACAGAGAGAGACAGGAGGGACACAGACAGACAGGAGGGACACAGACAGACAGGAGGGACACAGACAGACAGGAGGGACACAGACAGAGAGAGACAGGAAGGACACAGACCGAGAGAGACAGGAGGGACAGAGAGAGACAGGAGGGACAGAGAGAGACAGGAGGGACACAGACAGAGAGAGACAGGAGGGACACAGACAGAGAGAGACAGGAGGGACACAGATAGAGAGAGACAGGAGGGACACAGACCCAGAGAGACAGGAGGGACACAGACCCAGAGAGACAGGAGGGACACAGACCGAGAGAGACAGGAGGGACACAGACCGAGAGAGACAGGAGGGACACAGAGAGAGGGAGACAGTAGGGACACAGAGAGAGACAGGAGGGACACAGACAGAGAGAGAGACACAGGAGGGACACAGATAGAGAGAGACAGGAGGGACACAGATAGAGAGAGACAGGAGGGACACAGATAGAGAGAGACAGGAGGGACACAGAGAGAGAGACAGGAGGGACACAGACAGAGAGAGAGACAGAAGGGACACAGAGAGAGGGAGACAGTAGGGACACACAGAGAGAGACAGGAGGGACACAGACAGAGAGACAGGAGGGACACAGACAAAGAGAGACAGGAGGGACAGAGAGAGACAGGAAGGACACAGATAGACAGGAGGGACAGAGATAGACAGGAGGGACAGAGAGAGACAGGAAGGACACGGATGGAGGGACACAGATAGAGAGACAGGAGGGACACAGACAGAGAGAGACAGGAGGGACACAGACAGAGAGACAGGAGGGACACAGACAGAGAGAGACAGGAGGGACACAGACAGAGAGAGACAGGAGGGACACAGACAGAGAGAGACAGGAGGGACACAGACAGAGAGAGACAGGAGGGACACAGAGAGAGACAGTAGGGACACGGATGGAGAGACACAGACAGAGAGAGACAGGAGGGACACAGACAGAGAGAGACAGGAGGGACACAGAAAGAGAGAGAGACAGGAGGTACACAGATAGAGAGACAGGAGGGACACAGATAGAGAGACAGGAGGGACACAGACAGAGAGAGACAGGAGGGACACAGATAGAGAGACAGGAGGGACACAGACAGAGAGAGACAGGAGGTACACACAGAGAGAGAGAGACAGGAGGTACACACAGAGAGAGAGAGAGACAGGAGGGACACAGATAGAGAGACAGGAGCGACACAGACAGAGAGAGACAGGAGGGACACAGACAGAGAGAAACAGGAGGGACAGAGAGAGACAAGAGGGACACGGATAGAGAGACAGGAGGGACACGGATAGAGAGACAGGGACACGGATAGAGAGACAGGAGGGACACAGACAGAGAGAGACAGGAGGGACACAGACAGAGAGAGACAGGAGGGACACAGACAGAGAGAGACAGGAGGGACACAGACAGAGAGAGACAGGAGGGACACAGACAGAGACAGGAGGGACACAGACAGAGAGAGACAGGAGGGACACAGATAGAGAGAGACAGGAGGGACACAGATAGAGAGAGACAGGAGGGACACAGATAGAGAGAGACAGGAGGGACACAGATAGAGAGAGACAGGAGGGACACAGAGAGAGAGACAGGAGGGACACAGACAGAGAGAGAGACAGAAGGGACACAGAGAGAGGGAGACAGTAGGGACACACAGAGAGAGACAGGAGGGACACAGACAGAGAGACAGGAGGGACACAGACAGAGACAGGAGGGACACAGACAGAGAGAGACAGGAGGGACAGAGAGAGACAGGAAGGACACAGATAGACAGGAGGGACAGAGAGAGACAGGAAGGACACGGATGGAGGGACACAGATAGAGAGACAGGAGGGACACAGACAGAGAGAGACAGGAGGGACACAGACAGAGAGAGACAGGAGGGACAGAGAGAGACAGGAAGGACACAGATAGACAGGAGGGACAGAGAGAGACAGGAAGGACACGGATGGAGGGACACAGATAGAGAGACAGGAGGGACACAGACAGAGAGAGACAGGAGGGACACAGACAGAGAGAGACAGGAGGGACACAGATAGAGAGACAGGAGGGACAGAGAGAGACAGGAAGGACATGGATGGAGGGTCACAGATAGAGAGACAGGAGGGACACAGACAGGGAGAGTCAGGAGAGACACAGATAGAGACAGGAGGGACACAGAGAGAGAGTGACAGGAGTAACACAGAGAGAGACAGGAGGGACACAGATATAGAGACAGGAGGGACAGAGAGAGACAGGAAGGACATGGATGGAGGGTCACAGATAGAGAGACAGGAGGGACACAGAGAGAGAGTGACAGGAGTAACAGAGAGAGAGAGAGAGACAGGAGGGACACAGATAGAGAGACAGGAGGGACAGAGAGAGACAGGAGGGACACAGACAGAGAGAGACAGGAGGGACACAGACAGAGAGAGACAGGAAGGACACAGACCGAGAGAGACAGGAAGGACACAGACCGAGAGAGACAGGAGGGACACAGACCCAGAGAGACAGGAGGGACACAGATAGAGACAGGAGGGACACAGAGAGAGAGTGACAGGAGTAACACAGAGAGAGACAGGAGGGACACAGATAGAGAGACAGGAGGGACACAGAGAGACAGGAGGGACAGAGAGAGACAGGAGGGACACAGACAGACAGGAAGGACACAGACAGACAGGAGGGACACAGACAGACAGGAGGGACACAGACAGAGAGAGACAGGAAGGACACAGACCGAGAGAGACAGGAGGGACAGAGAGAGACAGGAGGGACAGAGAGAGACAGGAGGGACACAGACAGAGAGAGACAGGAGGGACACAGACAGAGAGAGACAGGAGGGACACAGATAGAGAGAGACAGGAGGGACACAGACCCAGAGAGACAGGAGGGACACAGACCCAGAGAGACAGGAGGGACACAGACCGAGAGAGACAGGAGGGACACAGACCGAGAGAGACAGGAGGGACACAGAGAGAGGGAGACAGTAGGGACACAGAGAGAGACAGGAGGGACACAGACAGAGAGAGAGACACAGGAGGGACACAGATAGAGAGAGACAGGAGGGACACAGATAGAGAGAGACAGGAGGGACACAGATAGAGAGAGACAGGAGGGACACAGAGAGAGAGACAGGAGGGACACAGACAGAGAGAGAGACAGAAGGGACACAGAGAGAGGGAGACAGTAGGGACACACAGAGAGAGACAGGAGGGACACAGACAGAGAGACAGGAGGGACACAGACAGAGAGAGACAGGAGGGACAGAGAGAGACAGGAAGGACACAGATAGACAGGAGGGACAGAGATAGACAGGAGGGACAGAGAGAGACAGGAAGGACACGGATGGAGGGACACAGATAGAGAGACAGGAGGGACACAGACAGAGAGAGACAGGAGGGACACAGACAGAGAGAGACAGGAGGGACACAGACAGAGAGAGACAGGAGGGACACAGACAGAGAGAGACAGGAGGGACACAGACAGAGAGAGACAGGAGGGACACAGAGAGAGACAGTAGGGACACGGATGGAGAGACACAGACAGAGAGAGACAGGAGGGACACAGACAGAGAGAGACAGGAGGGACACAGACAGAGAGAGAGACAGGAGGTACACAGAGAGAGAGACAGGAGGGACACAGATAGAGAGACAGGAGGGACACAGACAGAGAGAGACAGGAGGGACACAGATAGAGAGACAGGAGGGACACAGACAGAGAGAGACAGGAGGTACACACAGAGAGAGAGAGACAGGAGGTACACACAGAGAGAGAGAGAGACAGGAGGGACACAGATAGAGAGACAGGAGGGACACAGACAGAGAGAGACAGGAGGGACACAGACAGAGAGAAACAGGAGGGACAGAGAGAGACAAGAGGGACACGGATAGAGAGACAGGAGGGACACGGATAGAGAGACAGGGACACGGATAGAGAGACAGGAGGGACACAGACAGAGAGAGACAGGAGGGACACAGACAGAGAGAGACAGGAGGGACACAGACAGAGAGAGACAGGAGGGACACAGACAGAGAGAGACAGGAGGGACACAGACAGAGACAGGAGGGACACAGACAGAGAGAGACAGGAGGGACACAGATAGAGAGAGACAGGAGGGACACAGATAGAGAGAGACAGGAGGGACACAGATAGAGAGAGACAGGAGGGACACAGACAGAGAGAGACAGGAGGGACACAGAGAGAGAGACAGGAGGGACACAGACAGAGAGAGAGACAGAAGGGACACAGAGAGAGGGAGACAGTAGGGACACACAGAGAGAGACAGGAGGGACACAGACAGAGAGACAGGAGGGACACAGACAGAGACAGGAGGGACACAGACAAAGAGAGACAGGAGGGACAGAGAGAGACAGGAAGGACACAGATAGACAGGAGGGACAGAGAGAGACAGGAAGGACACGGATGGAGGGACACAGATAGAGAGACAGGAGGGACACAGACAGAGAGAGACAGGAGGGACACAGACAGAGAGAGACAGGAGGGACAGAGAGAGACAGGAAGGACACAGATAGACAGGAGGGACAGAGAGAGACAGGAAGGACACGGATGGAGGGACACAGATAGAGAGACAGGAGGGACACAGACAGAGAGAGACAGGAGGGACACAGACAGAGAGAGACAGGAGGGACACAGATATAGAGACAGGAGGGACAGAGAGAGACAGGAAGGACATGGATGGAGGGTCACAGATAGAGAGACAGGAGGGACACAGACAGGGAGAGTCAGGAGAGACACAGATAGAGACAGGAGGGACACAGAGAGAGAGTGACAGGAGTAACACAGAGAGAGACAGGAGGGACACAGATATAGAGACAGGAGGGACAGAGAGAGACAGGAAGGACATGGATGGAGGGTCACAGATAGAGAGACAGGAGGGACACAGAGAGAGAGTGACAGGAGTAACAGAGAGAGAGAGAGAGACAGGAGGGACACAGATAGAGAGACAGGAGGGACAGAGAGAGACAGGAGGGACACAGACAGAGAGAGACAGGACGCACACATACAGAGAGAGACAGGAAGGACACAGACCGAGAGAGACAGGAAGGACACAGACCGAGAGAGACAGGAGGGACACAGACCCAGAGAGACAGGAGGGACACAGATAGAGACAGGAGGGACACAGAGAGAGAGTGACAGGAGTAACACAGAGAGAGACAGGAGGGACACAGATAGAGAGACAGGAGGGACAGAGAGAGACAGGAGGGACAGAGAGAGACAGGAGGGACACAGACAGACAGGAGGGACACAGACAGACAGGAGGGACACAGACAGACAGGAGGGACACAGACAGAGAGAGACAGGAAGGACACAGACCGAGAGAGACAGGAGGGACAGAGAGAGACAGGAGGGACAGAGAGAGACAGGAGGGACACAGACAGAGAGAGACAGGAGGGACACAGACAGAGAGAGACAGGAGGGACACAGATAGAGAGAGACAGGAGGGACACAGACCCAGAGAGACAGGAGGGACACAGACCCAGAGAGACAGGAGGGACACAGACCGAGAGAGACAGGAGGGACACAGACCGAGAGAGACAGGAGGGACACAGAGAGAGGGAGACAGTAGGGACACAGAGAGAGACAGGAGGGACACAGACAGAGAGAGAGACACAGGAGGGACACAGATAGAGAGAGACAGGAGGGACACAGATAGAGAGAGACAGGAGGGACACAGATAGAGAGAGACAGGAGGGACACAGAGAGAGAGACAGGAGGGACACAGACAGAGAGAGAGACAGAAGGGACACAGAGAGAGGGAGACAGTAGGGACACACAGAGAGAGACAGGAGGGACACAGACAGAGAGACAGGAGGGACACAGACAAAGAGAGACAGGAGGGACAGAGAGAGACAGGAAGGACACAGATAGACAGGAGGGACAGAGATAGACAGGAGGGACAGAGAGAGACAGGAAGGACACGGATGGAGGGACACAGATAGAGAGACAGGAGGGACACAGACAGAGAGAGACAGGAGGGACACAGACAGAGAGAGACAGGAGGGACACAGACAGAGAGAGACAGGAGGGACACAGACAGAGAGAGACAGGAGGGACACAGACAGAGAGAGACAGGAGGGACACAGACAGAGAGAGACAGGAGGGACACAGAGAGAGACAGTAGGGACACGGATGGAGAGACACAGACAGAGAGAGACAGGAGGGACACAGACAGAGAGAGACAGGAGGGACACAGAAAGAGAGAGAGACAGGAGGTACACAGATAGAGAGACAGGAGGGACACAGATAGAGAGACAGGAGGGACACAGACAGAGAGAGACAGGAGGGACACAGATAGAGAGACAGGAGGGACACAGACAGAGAGAGACAGGAGGTACACACAGAGAGAGAGAGACAGGAGGTACACACAGAGAGAGAGAGAGACAGGAGGGACACAGATAGAGAGACAGGAGGGACACAGACAGAGAGAGACAGGAGGGACACAGACAGAGAGAAACAGGAGGGACAGAGAGAGACAAGAGGGACACGGATAGAGAGACAGGAGGGACACGGATAGAGAGACAGGGACACGGATAGAGAGACAGGAGGGACACAGACAGAGAGAGACAGGAGGGACACAGACAGAGAGAGACAGGAGGGACACAGACAGAGAGAGACAGGAGGGACACAGACAGAGAGAGACAGGAGGGACACAGACAGAGACAGGAGGGACACAGACAGAGAGAGACAGGAGGGACACAGATAGAGAGAGACAGGAGGGACACAGATAGAGAGAGACAGGAGGGACACAGATAGAGAGAGACAGGAGGGACACAGATAGAGAGAGACAGGAGGGACACAGAGAGAGAGACAGGAGGGACACAGACAGAGAGAGAGACAGAAGGGACACAGAGAGAGGGAGACAGTAGGGACACACAGAGAGAGACAGGAGGGACACAGACAGAGAGACAGGAGGGACAGAGAGAGACAGGAAGGACACAGATAGACAGGAGGGACAGAGAGAGACAGGAAGGACACGGATGGAGGGACACAGACAGAGACAGGAGGGACACAGACAAAGAGAGACAGGAGGGACAGAGAGAGACAGGAAGGACACAGATAGACAGGAGGGACAGAGAGAGACAGGAAGGACACGGATGGAGGGACACAGATAGAGAGACAGGAGGGACACAGACAGAGAGAGACAGGAGGGACACAGACAGAGAGAGACAGGAGGGACAGAGAGAGACAGGAAGGACACAGATAGACAGGAGGGACAGAGAGAGACAGGAAGGACACGGATGGAGGGACACAGATAGAGAGACAGGAGGGACACAGACAGAGAGAGACAGGAGGGACACAGACAGAGAGAGACAGGAGGGACACAGATATAGAGACAGGAGGGACAGAGAGAGACAGGAAGGACATGGATGGAGGGTCACAGATAGAGAGACAGGAGGGACACAGACAGGGAGAGTCAGGAGAGACACAGATAGAGACAGGAGGGACACAGAGAGAGAGTGACAGGAGTAACACAGAGAGAGACAGGAGGGACACAGATAGAGAGACAGGAGGGACAGAGAGAGACAGGAAGGACATGGATGGAGGGTCACAGATAGAGAGACAGGAGGGACACAGAGAGAGAGTGACAGGAGTAACAGAGAGAGAGAGAGAGACAGGAGGGACACAGATAGAGAGACAGGAGGGACAGAGAGAGACAGGAGGGACACAGACAGAGAGAGACAGGAGGGACACAGACAGAGAGAGACAGGAAGGACACAGACCGAGAGAGACAGGAAGGACACAGACCGAGAGAGACAGGAGGGACACAGACCCAGAGAGACAGGAGGGACACAGATAGAGACAGGAGGGACACAGAGAGAGAGTGACAGGAGTAACACAGAGAGAGACAGGAGGGACACAGATAGAGAGACAGGAGGGACAGAGAGAGACAGGAGGGACAGAGAGAGACAGGAGGGACACAGACAGACAGGAGGGACACAGACAGACAGGAGGGACACAGACAGACAGGAGGGACACAGACAGAGAGAGACAGGAAGGACACAGACCGAGAGAGACAGGAGGGACAGAGAGAGACAGGAGGGACAGAGAGAGACAGGAGGGACACAGACAGAGAGAGACAGGAGGGACACAGACAGAGAGAGACAGGAGGGACACAGATAGAGAGAGACAGGAGGGACACAGACCCAGAGAGACAGGAGGGACACAGACCCAGAGAGACAGGAGGGACACAGACCGAGAGAGACAGGAGGGACACAGACCGAGAGAGACAGGAGGGACACAGAGAGAGGGAGACAGTAGGGACACAGAGAGAGACAGGAGGGACACAGACAGAGAGAGAGACACAGGAGTGACACAGATAGAGAGACAGGAGGGACACAGATAGAGAGAGACAGGAGGGACACAGATAGAGAGAGACAGGAGGGACACAGAGAGAGAGACAGGAGGGACACAGACAGAGAGAGAGACAGAAGGGACACAGAGAGAGGGAGACAGTAGGGACACACAGAGAGAGACAGGAGGGACACAGACAGAGAGACAGGAGGGACACAGACAAAGAGAGACAGGAGGGACAGAGAGAGACAGGAAGGACACAGATAGACAGGAGGGACAGAGATAGACAGGAGGGACAGAGAGAGACAGGAAGGACACGGATGGAGGGACACAGATAGAGAGACAGGAGGGACACAGACAGAGAGAGACAGGAGGGACACAGACAGAGAGAGACAGGAGGGACACAGACAGAGAGAGACAGGAGGGACACAGACAGAGAGAGACAGGAGGGACACAGACAGAGAGAGACAGGAGGGACACAGACAGAGAGAGACAGGAGGGACACAGAGAGAGACAGTAGGGACACGGATGGAGAGACACAGACAGAGAGAGACAGGAGGGACACAGACAGAGAGAGACAGGAGGGACACAGAAAGAGAGAGAGACAGGAGGTACACAGATAGAGAGACAGGAGGGACACAGATAGAGAGACAGGAGGGACACAGACAGAGAGAGACAGGAGGGACACAGATAGAGAGACAGGAGGGACACAGACAGAGAGAGACAGGAGGTACACACAGAGAGAGAGAGACAGGAGGTACACACAGAGAGAGAGAGAGACAGGAGGGACACAGATAGAGAGACAGGAGCGACACAGACAGAGAGAGACAGGAGGGACACAGACAGAGAGAAACAGGAGGGACAGAGAGAGACAAGAGGGACACGGATAGAGAGACAGGAGGGACAGAGAGAGACAAGAGGGACACGGATAGAGAGACAGGGACACGGATAGAGAGACAGGAGGGACACAGACAGAGAGAGACAGGAGGGACACAGACAGAGAGAGACAGGAGGGACACAGACAGAGAGAGACAGGAGGGACACAGACAGAGACAGGAGGGACACAGACAGAGAGAGACAGGAGGGACACAGATAGAGAGAGACAGGAGGGACACAGATAGAGAGAGACAGGAGGGACACAGATAGAGAGAGACAGGAGGGACACAGATAGAGAGAGACAGGAGGGACACAGAGAGAGAGACAGGAGGGACACAGACAGAGAGAGAGACAGAAGGGACACAGAGAGAGGGAGACAGTAGGGACACACAGAGAGAGACAGGAGGGACACAGACAGAGAGACAGGAGGGACACAGACAGAGACAGGAGGGACACAGACAAAGAGAGACAGGAGGGACAGAGAGAGACAGGAAGGACACAGATAGACAGGAGGGACAGAGAGAGACAGGAAGGACACGGATGGAGGGACACAGATAGAGAGACAGGAGGGACACAGACAGAGAGAGACAGGAGGGACACAGACAGAGAGAGACAGGAGGGACACAGACAGAGAGAGACAGGAGGGACACAGACAGAGAGAGACAGGAGGGACACAGACAGAGACAGTAGGGACACGGATGGAGAGACACAGACAGAGACAATAGGGACACAGATAGAGACAGGAGGGACACAGATAGAGAGACAGGAGGGACACAGACAGAGAGAGACAGGAGGTACACAGACAGAGAGAGACAGGAGGGACACAGACAGAGAGAGACAGGAGGGACACAGACAGAGAGAGACAGGAGGGATACAGACAGAGAGAGACAGGAGGGATACAGACAGAGAGAGACAGGAGGGACACAGATAGAGAGAGACAGGAGGGACAGAGAGAGAGAGGGACAGAGAGAGAGAGAGATACAGGAGGGACAGAGAGAGAGATACAGGAGGGACAGAGAGAGAGAGACAGGAGGGACAGAGAGAGAGAGACAGGAGGAACAGAGAGAGAGAGACAGGAGGGACAGAGAGAGACAGACAGGAGGGACAGAGAGAGACAGACAGGAGGGACAGAGAGAGACAGATAGGAGGGACAGAGAGAGACAGACAGGAGGGACAGAGAGAGACAGACAGGAGGGACAGAGAGAGAGAGAGACAGGAGGGACACAGAGAGAGGCAGGAGGGACACAGAGAGAGGCAGGAGGGACACAGACACACAGAGAGAGAGACATGAGAGAGAGAGATAGACAGGAATGAGGGACAGAGAGAGAGACAGACAGGAAGGAGGGATAGACAGAGACGGACAGGAAGAAGGGACAGAGAGACAGACAGGAGGGAGGGATAGAGAGACAGACAGGAGGGAGGGATAGAGAGAAAGATTGACAGGAGGGAGGGATAGAGAGAGAGACAGGAAGGAGGGACAGAGAGAAAGATTGACATGAAGGAGGGACAGAGAGATGAGAAAAGTGGAGTGGAAGTGACAGGGGAGGGAAAGCGGGGTAGAAAAGAAAAGGGAAGGGAGAGGGGTGGAAGAGACACAGGAAAGGGAAATGGGGGAAGAGACACAGGGAGGAAGAGAAGGGAAAAGAAACGGGAGGGAGGGAAGAGACACAAGGGAGGGGGAGAGGGGTTGAAGAGACACGGGAGGGAGAGAGGGGAAAGGGGACACATGGTAGGGGGAAGAGATACAGGGGTGGAAAGGGGGAAAGAGACACATGGGGGAGAGGCGCTCATTGCAAGGCCCATGATGAGCTTCAAAGGTGCTTAGTAAAGTAGAGGGGGGAGTGGCTCTCATTGAGCACCTACCGTCAAGTAGAGGAGGGAAAAGGTAGAGGGGGAGAGGCTCGCAATGAGCGCCAAAGGCGTTCATCGCAAGGCCAGTTAAGTAGAGGGGGAGAGGCTTGCAATTTGTGGCAAACACCATTGCCAGGCTTCAAATTTTATTGCCGTCATTTTTGACGGGCAAGTGGCTAGTACTATAATATTGTTAAGCTTTTATTTGTCCTATTAAAAGGATATGTGTCTAGATGAGTAGAACCTATATGAAATAAGACATAAAATATTTAAATGTATGGATATATACCCATACATACATACATATACCCATATATATATATATATGTGTGTAATTTATATATATATATATATATATATATATATATATATATATATATATATATATACACACAAACACACACATACACATACATGTCTATACATGTAACTATGGAGACCTCTAAGGTCAGGGTCTTGGTTAGTAACCAGGTTAGCGCTAGTGAATTTTGTAAATATCGTGGACTAGTACATATAAGCTAGGACATCCATATTTGAATGCTTGACATGATCCTCTCCTGTATACAAATTTGTGGCAATCCCTATTCAATAAGATGTATGCGTGAACAGTGAGTACTCCAGCGTGGTGACATAATAAAATAAAATACTGTAAACTTTTTATACCTTTGTTCAGTCTGAAAATGTACAATTTCTTTCCTTTAAACAGTAAAGCTGCCTGCACATTAACAGTATCAATATAAAACTATATGTCTTTGTTGAATTTATATGTGCATTTAGATATCTGTATCCTTATCATACATACATACATAGATAACATCATAAAAATAATAACAATAACATAAAATAATATACAATAATATAATATATAAATGAAATATACCATAATCCACACATATCTATTCCATGTTAATCAAATGACATAAATAAGTGAATATAAATAATACTAATAATAATAATAGTAATACTAATGTTGTGAATCGTACACCCAATGTAATGGGGCCTTATCTGGGAATTTTGGGGCTGGACATAAAGGCCCCATATCCATAGCAGAGAAGACCTACTCCTCTGTGTGATATGCCCCCTACAGAGAACCATAGGCTGGCTCACTCCTGATAGAACCCGGCCTATATCTAATATCCAAAGCTTACTATAGAAACGCACAAACATGGTGTCTGGCCAGGAACTAGTTGAGGTGTGCTGCCGTCTAGCTGCTTGACAATAATGGCGGCCTTCTGTCTGGGAATCTAATAAACACTTCCTGGTTAGCCTGGCGTATTATGTCAGATGTCCGGTAGCCATGGTGCCCGAAACGGAGAAGCTGGAGGGGGAACTAGATGATAATATGTATGGCAGTGGATGGCCTTTGGGAACAGATTACTATAGACAGTAGAAAAGCACTCTCTCTACTGTTTTCCCCTTATATGCCAATGGAATATACTCAACACTAAGGTTGTCATGGAAACAGATACAAAGTATGTAATCTGCCTGGCAACCATTAAAAGATTCTATTCTACTTGTGATCCCATAATGGTTGCCAACGGGGAATTTATATAAAATTGCAAACTGTTTATGAAAATATCTTCAAACATTTATATCCATAAACAAAAAAAATGGGGGAATGAAAAATACTGAAATAAATGTTTATAAAGGCTGGTGGAAAGCCAAGGCAACTGATGTTGTAGCCTAGATAGATGCGCATATTAGCAAGTACTTATTAGCTACCAAGTGGACATTTTGGCCTTTTTTAACTAGTTGGAATATTTTAGAAAAACCTAAAAGGAACTGGAAATATTAGCATCTAATCTCCCAGGATGTTTCATGAGAACTCACTGTTGCCAGTTTAATCTTGATTCGTTATAGGCTAATCTGGAACCGGTTATTCTAGATGGTTGATGAGTTACAATTTCTATATGGCGAGTTGGTATAAACTACAGTTGGAACGACACTATGGCAGTTATCCAGCCCTACTTACTAGAGTAAGGTGGGCAGGTGGAATTCACCCTGGGAGTGATCATCCCAGTCTATTTCAAAAGACCAGAGGCCTAACATTTTGGGAACCACCCCATATCATGTTTTTACATGGGTAGCAAAATATACAAGACAATGGTCACACCTTTACTGAAATGCGGCAATGTCAATGTCTCTATTTAGGCCCTCTGGTTCCAAGGTTCCTAATTGATGGATCCATTTTGTTTCAGATTGTCTCAGGGAAATGGTTCTGTTTGACATGTTCTACTGCTTGTATGGTGATGTTTCTAACATCTTTATTGTGGGCCTTGGTTGCATGAGCTGAGAAACCCTTCATAAGTAGTCCTCTCTTGATATTATAAAGGTGCTCTCTTAATCTTGTTTTGAGTGGTCTGGTTGTGCATCCCACATATTGTTTCCCACATTGACATGTGATGGTGTACACCACATAATCTGTTCTGCAGTTCATATGTTTCTTAATCTTGTAGTCTTTATTTTTCTGTGTAGAGTGTATTACACCTCTGTTCTTTTTCTTTAGATGTTTACAAGTGGCAAAATAAAAGTATATATTTTCAAGGAATCGTGTGTGTGTGTATCTTTCCATTAGACCTGGATTTAGATCACATAGACCCACATGAACATATATATATATATATATATATATATATATATATATATATAATCATTGGTGCATACTCTTATATAGAGATATAAAGAAATTGGAGTGTTTTTGTTAGTATACCTGACACCTCACAGAGGTAATTTCAAGTACACCTCATAGATCATAGAAACACACTTTATATTGGGGTGCACTTCGAAAACCATGAAGAGATCTTGAGACATCCCTTCTGACACCTACCTGTGAGAGAGAATCACATCCAGCTTTTGAGTACCTCACATTCTGGAGGTCACCAAAGGTGAGAGACAAATCCGTAGAAGTATATTGTCTAATACTACGAAGAGGCACATAGTAAACTAAAAACTACCTGTATAATTTCTCCCAGCTATTTATGATATTAGTCAGACTTTTTAAACATATACATTTTATTCTGATTGTGTAGTTGTCTTTTAACAAAAGAGCGAAGTCGTGTAGCAGCAGCCAACAGGATAAGCCTACCCCTCAGGCAACAGGCAGACTAAAGGTCCAAGACTAAGGCACCCATGGCGCGTTATATGTTTGTGTTGTTTCTGGATCATATTCCAACATGTTACAGAACCTTCTGTGAACAAGGTGAGGCCTCTTCTAAAGTAAGACAGTCTGGTCAGGACACGGCGAGTATTGATCAGTAACCAAACTATACAGAGTAATAAATGGCGTAAACTGGTATTATTATATAGGATCTTTATTCTGAATTAAACTAATTAATATTATTATAAAAACATGAATATGAATGTATGCCATAAGAATTGAACACTGGGGCCCACTTAGGGCCTCACTGAGCACCATCCAAGAGTCTGAATCCCATCGATATTGTACAAACTGAACATGGATCATCAGTCATTTGTGTAGATGCAGAGCACGGGATCACCTACTGGGCAATCCGGGGTCTGACGCCCCCCTGAAAAGGAACACAAAAAGAAGGGGGTCACACACATAGCTGGGGGTCACACACATGGGGACGTGGTCACACATAGAGCTGGAGTTCTCACACAGAACCGGGGGTCACACACCGAGATGGAGGTCACACACATGGGGAGGGGGTCACACGCAGAGCTAGTGGGTCACATACAGGACACACACAGAGCTAGGGATCACAGGACACACACTGAGCTGGGGGTCACACATAATGATGGGGGTCACACACGAGACGGAGGTCACACACCAAGATGGAAGTCAAACACAGAGCTGAGAGTCACACATGGAGCTGGGGGTCACACATAGAGATGGGGGTCATACACATGGGGATGGGGTCACACACAGAGCTAGGGGGTAACACACAGAGCTGGGGGTCACACACAGAGCTGGGGGTCATACACAGAGCTGGGGGTCACACACCAAGATGGAAGTCGCACACAGAGCTAGGGGTCACATACATGGGCAGGGGGTCACACACAGAGATGGGGGTCACACACATGGGCAGGGGGTCACACACCGAGATGGGGGTCACACAACGAGATGGGGGTCACACACATGGGCAGGGGGTCACACACCGAGATGGGGGTCTCACACAGAGATGGGGGTCACACATAGAGATGGGGGTCACACATAGAGATTGGGGTCACACACATGGGAAGGAGATCACACACAGAGCTGGGGGTCACACATAGGACACACACAGAGGTATCTCCCATGACAGTGAACATGTACAATAAAACACAGCACTATGAGCTTCTCTCATTACACATCAAGTCGTGGTCACTGCCCATTACCTGAAACAAGCATTTAATGAATGGGAGACGCAGCAGTTTCTTGATGACAACAGAAATGCAGACAAATGGTATTCTCTGAAGGAAAAAACACAGGAATGATTAGCATCATTAAGGGCGTTACAAAGTATGTCACTGGATACAAAGCCCTATTACCAGATTAACAGTTCCCATCCAGTAGACATTCATCATACAGAGCCTACGACCATGTTTGCCCCATAATAGGAATAGGAGGACATCAGGTAACACAACTAACAAAGTACAAAACAATGGAGAGTACACAGTATTATGTCCTGGCTCAGACTTCAAGACGAGACTAAATATAAAAGCCATTGATAGAGACTACCCAAGAAAGGATATAGATTTTTAGGAGCACATTCTATAAAGAAATAATATTCTTGGTAATTCGTTTTTGCTCTAGTGTTGTAGTGGTCTCCATGCTTGTTCTTCCTTTGTGACTGAACATATTGCTGTTCCCATACAAATGTATTTTATCTTGAATTATGGCATTAAGAACATTTTATAATCATCTAATTAAACAAAAGACATGTTCTGTCCGGACAGGAAATGCGCATTGTCCTACACCAGGTCATTGAGATACTCAAGAGACTTGTACACCATCTAAACATCCTATAACCATTTATTCCATCCTTACACTTCTACAAATCGACTGGACCTCAGAACTGTCATGGGCTTGGAGAACTCTTAAAGAGATGATATTTTAATGAATCTGCCCCACAAGTTGATATATGGACTTTCTATTTTTCAAAAGCTTCTCAGTGAATTCTGTCCATTGTCATCTCCAAGTTTCATACTCACCACCAAACCCACCAACACTCCACCATTTGTCTCTGTAAAGAAAGGCAGACAAAGAAATGTCTACATTAGGGCCATTCATGAGTTAGCAAGAAATGTGACGAAGAACAAGTCCCATTAGGGTCAGATTCACCTGGCCTAGGAGGATAACGTCTTACAGATAGAGCCAATATGGCGGACCACCATTATTAAATGTCTGGGACAGACATCCTAGATATGTTTTTACCTGATCTGATACTTTATCCAGATCTCTAATATATAATATATAGTCTGTAAAAGTAAATAGATATTACAGTGTATAGCTTACTATAGAATGACTGAACATCTCAGTGTCACTGGGGTCAAAATCATTTGTAAATTGGATTTTAAGTAACTAAACAACAATTTCATTATTATTAATTATTATTATTATACTTAAACATAATAATCATCATCCTCATCATCATAATAATAATGTTAATTCAATAATTGCCAAGTAAATATCGTCCCATTACATCAAAAAATGTTTAACTGATCTATGTCGACGTACCATCTTTAGAAACTTCCCCCATAATGTTTTGTTTTATATTTGACTTATTGTTCAAACTTACTAAAAATGTATTTATAAAAAAAAAAAAAATAAGTGGAGGGCCGGCGCTCATCCAACAGGCCCCCGGAGGAAGACTCTCCAGAGCTAGAAATGGGAGAGTCCTGAAATATACCCTAGAAAACTACCCTATAAGTTTGTCACATAGGGACATCGAGCTTATTAGCCCCAGACATTGAGCATATTACCCCTCAACACTGAGCTTATTAGCCCCGGAAACTGAGCTTATTACCCCCGGACACTGACCTTTTTACCCCCGGACACTGAGCTTGGTACCCCCCGGACACTGAGCTTGTTACCCCCGGGAAACTGAGCTTGTTACCCCTGGACACTGAGCTTGTTACCCCCGGACACTGAGCTTGTTACCCCCGGACACTAAGCTTGTTACCCCCAGACACTGAACTTGTTACCCCCCGGACACTGAGCTTATTACCCTCGAACACTGAGCTTATTACCCCTCGGACCCTGAGCTTGTTACCCCTGGGCATTGGGCTTGTTACCCCCGGACACTGGGCTTGTTACCCCCGGAAACTGAACTTATTACCCCCGGACAATGAGCGTATTACCCCCGGACAATGAGCGTATTACCCCCAGACACTGAGCTTGTTACCCCCCAGACACTGAGCTTGTTACCCCCCGGACACTGAGCTTGTTACCCCCCGGACACTGAGCTTGTTACCCCCCGGACACTGAGCTTGTTACCCCCCGGACACTGAGCTTGGTACCCCCGGACACTGAGCTTGGTACCCCCGGACACTGAGCTTGTTACCCCCCGGACACTAAGCTTGTTACCCCCAGACACTGAGCTTGTTACCCCCAGACACTGAGCTTGTTACCCCCCCGGACACTGAGCTTATTACCCCCGAACACTGAGCTTATTGCCCCTCGGACCCTGAGCTTGTTACCCCTGGGCATTGGGCTTGTTACCCCTGGACACTGGGCTTGTTACCCCCGGAAACTGAACTTATTACCCCCGGAAACTGAGCGTATTACCCCCAGACACTGAGCTTATTACCCCCGGACACTGAGCTTGTTACCCCCCAGACACTGAGCTTGTTACCCCCCGGACACTGAGCTTGTTACCCCCCGGACACTGAGCTTGTTATCTCCCGGACACTGAGCTTGTTACCCCCGGACACTGAGCTTATTACCCCCGGACACTGAGCTCATTACCCCCGGACACTGAGCTCATTACCCCCGGACACTGAGCTCATTACCCCCGGACACTGAGCTCATTACCCCTGAACACTGAGCTTATTACCCCCGGAAACTGAACTTATTACCCCCGGAAACTGAACTTATTACCCCCGGACACTGAGCTTATTACCCCCGGACACTGAGCTTGTTACCCCCCAGACACTGAGCTTGTTACCCCCCAGACACTGAGCTTGTTACCCCCAGACACTGAGCTTGTTACCCCCAGACACTAAGCTTGTTACCCCCAGACACTGAGCTTGTTACCCCCCCGGACACTGAGCTTATTACCCCCAAACACTGAGCTTATTACCCCCCAGACACTGAGCATGTGACCCTCGGATCCTGAGCTTGTTACCACAGGACCCTGAGCTTGTTACCCCTGGACACTGGGCTTGTTACCCCCCGGACACTGAGCTTGTTACCCCCTGGACACTGAGCTTGTTACCCCCTGGCACTGAGCTTTATACCCACTGGGCACTGAGCTTGTTACCCCCTGGCACTGAGCTTGTTACCCCTTGGACAATGAGCATTTTACCCTCGGACACTGAGCTTGTTACCCCCTGGACTCTGAGCTTGTTACCTCCCCCGGACACTGAGCTTATTACCCCCGAACACTGAGCTTATTACCCCCGGACACTGAGCTTATTACCCCCGGACACTGAGCTCGTTACCCCTGGACCCTGAGCTTGTTACCCCCGGACCCTGAGCTTGTTACCCCCCGGACCCTGAGCTTGTTACCCCCCGGACACTTAGATTGTTACCGCCTGGACACTGAGCTTGTTATCCCTGGGCATTGAGCTTGTTACCCCTGGACACTGGGCTTGTTACCCCCCGGACACTTAGATTGTTACCCCCTGGCACTGAGCTTTATACCCACTGGGCACTGAGCTTGTTACCCCCTGGCACTGAGCTTGTTACCCCCTGGACACTGAGCTTGTTACACCCTGGCACTGAGCTTTATACCCACTGGGCACTGAGCTTGTTACCCCCTGGACACTGAGCTTGTTACCCCCTGGACACTGAGCTTGTTACCCCCTGGCACTGAGCTTTATTCCCACTGGGCACTGAGCTTGTTACCCCCTGGCACTGAGCTTGTTACCCCCTGGCACTGAGCTTGTTACCCCCTGGACAATGAGCTTTTTACCCTCGGACACTGAGCTTGTTACCGCCTGGACTCTGAGCTTGTTACCCCCAGACGCTGAGCTTGTTACCCTCGGACACATATATAAATTCTGGAATAAGAAATTGGATATCTTGAGATCTTGATCTTCCTGTACACTTGGTGGTGATTCTCCGGCTCTTAGGAGTCAGGATGTCTCATGTTATAGAGTCGC
This sequence comes from Discoglossus pictus, assembly GCA_027410445.1. Lineage (NCBI taxonomy): Eukaryota > Metazoa > Chordata > Amphibia > Anura > Alytidae > Discoglossus > Discoglossus pictus. The sequence goes on along the minus strand of JAPZIH010000011.1, from coordinate 1,873,384 downwards.
AGCTAATAAAATACTTACAAAGAATCATCAGGATAAGGAGAAATATACCTTGAATAACTTCATATGGCCAAACTCTAGAAGAGATGCGAGATGTCATTTCTTGCAGTTTCTCCTCCATTTGATTGCTTTGTCCTCTTTGGAAACACATCTTCTCTTCATTGCTGAATAGAAACAGGTCACAAGCTTGTCTTCTAATGCTGGTCTGCTGTCCCAGGATTCTCTGCTTTTCCTCTGGACCGACATTGCCCAGGTCATCGGCTACCACACAGACATTGCCCTTACCTATAAAGAATATGATGGAACCAAGATAAATAACCATAATACAGTAATTGGGACCAGTGGACCAAATCATACTCCCATAAGGAGAACATCAAGGTGTTCCAAATCAAAGTATAATAGGAAGACCCACATTTGTTGTTCAAAACAAAATTCAAATAAAAGTAAATATAAAAAAATGTAGAATTGAGACATGGGTACTTGAACATATGGGAGTAGGAAGTTTAATGCAAGGTATAGAGAATAATAATAAGCTCACATACTGGTAGTAGGGGTGGGGGGACAGACAAATACCGGTTAACATAAAGATTATTAAATAAAAGGGCCACAGTTAGAGGGTCATAATGATTTTTTCTACTGATGGAATATAAGTCAAAATGGTTGGGTGAGAGATAGACATTGTCAAACACAAAGATCTCTATAAAGAAATCATAGGTAGAGAATCAGGTTTTTACGAGTTTGAGATAAAATTTTAAAACATTAATGTTTCACATAAAATTTAACTAAATTAGTCAGATGAGATAAGTAAACAAATTTTTTACATTTGAAGAAGTAAAATAGTTGGAATAGTAATTGATAATAATCAATGAAGACTAGAGATATTCACTGGGATAGTTCACTTGTAAATTATTATCTACAGATTAGAAACTGCACTGAACACTTTATGGAAACATTGGATAAGAAAATCAATAGTAGGGTGTAGCAATTAAATTAAGATTGGTTATATTCACTTTGATAAATAACTGGCAGGCAAGTGCCTCCAGAAGAGAAATTGCACCGTATAATATAGGATATTTTAAAAGACAATCAAGGGGATAAATAGAATCACATAGAGAAGACCCCATTGACTCTTGTAAAAATGTTTTTCACTGAGATAGTTCACTTGTAAATTATTATGTACAGAATGGAAACTACACTGAACACTATACGGAAACACTGGATAAGATAATCAATAGTAGGGTGTAGCAACTAAATTAAGATTGGTTATACGCACTTTGATAAACAACCGGTAAGCAAGTGCCTCCAGGAATTGCACTAGATAATATAGGATATTTTAAAAGAAATCTAAGGGGATAAATAGAATCACATAGAGAAGACTCCCTTGACTCCTATAAAAATGTCTACCTCATGATATCCTTTTCTCCTCGGATAGTTGAAATTAAATAAACACTTTCCGTTCTCAGATGGTATGGGCATAATCAGAACTGTGTAGATATGATTATAGGGGGGGAAGCCAAATTTAAGTAAAAAACAGATAATATTATAATATATGCTTGGGGAGATTCTCCCCCCTAGTCTGTCCGAGGAACAAAGGATAATCACTATAAGGGTGGTCTGTAGCAAATGTATTATAGTGTTTATGTCCCCCTGAACCCTTATTTTAAAAAAAAATTTGGTACCCTAGTTCTCACCCCCTCGCTCAGTAACAGAGCGATATATTTTTCACTTCCCGAGAGCAAATGCGTCTTGCTAAAGATCAGCTGACTTCCTTTGTTAAGTTACAGCTGGTCTTGAGACAACCCCTACATCCCTGTAGGGTGGTCCTTCAGTGTGTTTATTTTTTATTTTTTTTTTTTTTTTTTTTTTTCCTTTCTTTCCCTCTCTCTCTCTCTTTCTCTCTCGCGTGTTAGGGAAGTAATCGAGGAACATTACATATACTCTTTTAACAAATTAAAATGCAAATAAAAATAATTTCACATAATGTTAATGGTCTCAATTCTCCAACTAAAAGAAAAACGGCCTTTTTAGAGTATTATAAACTAAATGCGGAAATTCTTTGTTTGCAAGAAACACATTTAAAACAGGAAAATTTAAAATATATGAATAATACAAAATATGTGAATAGAATAGACTCTACCTTTAAGAAAAAATCAAAAGGAGTTTCTATCTTATTTAAAAATAGCTTGAAACTAGTAGAAGAAGGGAGTAAGATAGACCCAGAGGGCAGATATATTATATGGACCGGTCAGATCGACGGGTGTCTAATAACATTGGTTAATACCTACCTACCAAATAAAGGTCAAATAGGTTTCCTTAGGAAACTGCTCAAAGAAGTTAATAAAATTAAAGGAGGTTTGTTAATAATATGTGGCGATTTCAATATGACATTCGACGATAACTTAGATAAACAAATAGTTGGATCAAAGAAACTGATGCCACAAACAAACTGTATCTCAAAAGCTTTTCGTAAAATTAAGGAAGATAATAATCTGATAGACTCATGGAGGATCTTACATCCAGGTGTACGGGAATATACCCACTTCTCATATAGACATAACTCATTTTCCAGAATAGATTATATATTAACTGATCTTCCAACGTTAAAAGTAATTAAAAAGATAAATATCCACCCTACACCATGGTCAGATCACTCTTTAAATGAATTAATTATACAAGATTTAAATATAAACACCCAAAAAAAAAAGAGTAGTTGGAAGATGGATTCCTGGCTCCTGAAGGATGAAGAATTTGTGGCATACTTGAAAAAAGAAACAGTGGAATTTTTGAAAATCAACAAGCCATCCGTGAACTCAAATATAACCTTGTGGTGTACGTATAAAGCTTATATGAGGGGTATATTCATTGCTAAAACAGCTGAAATGAATAGGTCAAGAGGTAAGTCTCTAAGGACTCTCTACCTGGATTTAAACAAGATGAAAGATATCTTTAGGGAGACACCAAATAGTGAAAACAGTAAAGCAATAAAAGATATAAATAGTCCAACTCAGAAGATTCTCCAGCTTCAATCAGATAAAATACTATGGAAATTTCAGCAGACACAATTTTTTGAAGGGGGCAAATCAGGGAAATTTCTGGCTAATAAATTGAAAAAACAGTACATTAAAAATAACATCGAAAAAATTCTAGATCTTAATAACATCCCTCAAACGCATCCAGACAAAATAGGATTGGTATTCCAGGATTACTATAGCAACCTATATAATCTAGAGAAAGATCATCAACTAATTAAGCCAGGAATAGAAGAGATTAAACAATATCTAGACAGTATAAAATTCCCCAAAGTATCGGAAGCCCAACTTACTTCCCTGAATAAGCAAATAGAAAGTATGGAGATATCTGAAATTGTGTCCAAAAATAAAAAAAATAAAACTCCTGGGGTAGATGGATTTAACAACTTATTTTATCGATTTTTAAGTAAAGAACTAAACAGTACTCTATGTAACCTCTTTAACGAGATAAAACAAGAAGTAAGGATTCCATCAGAATTAACGGAAATAAGAATAATTAATATATTAAAACAAGGGAAAAATCCTGAAGATTATAAAAACTATCGCCCAATCTCCTTAATTAACGTTGATATTAAAATTTATTCTAAAATCTTGGCCAATAGATTAAGCAAGATTATACCTTCCCTAATTCATCTAGACCAAACAGGTTTCATCTCGAATAGACAAGCGTCGGACAATACTAGGCGTCTGTTAGACATCTTGTACTATATAAAAAAAAAGAGGATCTCCTCCCTGACCCTGTCATTAGATGCAGAGAAAGCCTTTGACAGGGTCAGGTGGGACTTCCTAGAGAGTGTTCTGGAGAGTTTCGGCCTAAAAAGTTTTGCGTCAACAGCAATAAAACCCCTCTATGTAAATACTATAGCACATATTTCATCTTCACAATTTAGTTCGGGTAAATTTTCAATATCAAACGGTACTCGTCAGGGTTGTCCACTGTCACCATTGCTCTTTGTCTTATTTCTCGAACCTTTATTGATTAAAATTAGAGACTCGGCAGAAATAAGAGGGATCGAAATAGGACAAGAGGAATATAAAATAATGGCATATGCGGATGATATTATTATAACAATAACAAACCCTGAACACTCTTGTAGAGCACTTCAGACCAGCCTGGAGGAATTTGGTAAATTTTCCTATTTTAAAATTAACCAACAGAAAACCGAAGTCCTGACCCATAACATTCCATTAGAAGAAAAAAATAGGTTAATGGATGCATATTCCTACTGCTGGAAGTCCTCCCATATAATACACCTGGGGGTAAAATTCCCAGACTATATAAAAAATATCTTTAAAGATAATTATAATGATATATCGAAACAAATAAGAAAACAGGGGAATGATTGGAGATCTATACAGCTACCATGGTTATCTAGAATAAACGCAGTTAACATGAGTTTAATTCCTAAAATTACATATATAATGAGATGTCTTCCAGGTAAAATACCGGTTTACTGTATAAAGAACATTCAAGACATAATAGATGACTATATTTATCTGGGGAAAAAACCAAGAATTAAAAAATCTACTATATGCAAGAAATTGGAGAAAGTTGGTCTAAATGCTCCCTCTATTAAAGAGTTAAATAAAAAAATTATTTTAACACAAGCAGCCGGATATAATTATAAACAAAATAGTCCTAGATGGTTAACATTAGAGGATTCCCTATCGGGTAGAATCCCAATAGATAATATATTATGGACTTCCGAGTACAAACAGAAAGGGAATTTAGAATTGCCTCCTAATATTAAATATATTATCAACATATGGCACAAAAATAAAATAAAATTATCAATAGTGCAGTCCCCTTCTTTGGCAGCTCCAATAGATTTCCTTAAAAATAATTCGAATGGATTATTTCTAGCCCTACTAAAACTATATAATATTAGAAAAGTAGGTGACCTATTTGAAAAAGGAAACTTAATGGAATTGAAAAGACTCAAAGAGAAATTTAATATAGATAAAATTACCTGGTTAGACTATGAAGGTCTACAAAGACACCTTACTTCCCTAGGATACAAAAATATTAATATGAATAAAATCTGGAAAATGGAAGAGTATTTAATCAAAGATGAATCGTCACACATTATTTCCAAATTCAGTAATATAATTGATGAAAACATTCCCTTTGAAAAGAGTGTGGGTATATTAGCCTGGGAAGATGACTTGAAAATCATAATACTGGCGGAAGATTGGACTAAAATTTTTAGTATTGTTAAGAAATCATCAATTAATTCTTCATACAATGAAATGATGGTCAAGTTAATCCATAGATGGTACTACGTCCCTTATAGATTAAAAACAATATATAACAACCTAGATGGCCTATGTTGGAAACAATGCGGTCTATCAGGCACAACTATTCATATGTGGTGGGATTGTAAAAAAATTAAAATATTCTGGACGAAAGTAAGTAAAGAACTTTCGGTTCTTATTGGTAAACAAATTCCTTGTAATCCGATAATATTTATTTTACACTCACAAATGGAAATCTTCCCATTAGGAGAAAGATTATTAATATCACACATTTGCCTAGTTGCTAAAGGGTTATTATTGAAATATTGGAAACAACCACAAGTACCCTCCTGGAAAGAATTAGAGAACACTATCTCAAAAAATAGAGAATTGATGAAACTAGAACCGCTAGTTAATTCCCGAGATAATATCCCTAAGGCCACTCGTATAATAAAATGGCAGCTCTGGGACCAATATTTAATATCAAGCTAGATAAATGGGGGCGATGAGATAGCTATTGACAATGTTCCCGCGACGAATACCAAGGGAGAGGTAAGGTGAGAGAGAGTGAAATTTCCCTTTTTTTTTTTTTTTTTCTTTCTTCTTCTTTTCTCCTCTTTTTTCCCTTTCTCCCCCTCCTTTGTTTTCTGTTGATTGTAAAGTTTAAACTGGAGAGATATCAGATATGTGTATACTCGTGTATTGCCTATTATTCTCTCTTGTATGGTGTTTATGAAAAAGATTAAAAAAAAAATAAATAAAAAAAAAAAATAACTATAACTATTTCAGAGGCTGGCATATTATTATATTTGTCTTCAAAGTTGACTAATTTACCCAATCTAACTTTTGGCCTGTGGTTTATGATCCAACATCTGTAATGGAGATTGTACAAGTCATGTCCAAGCTCTAGATCAGTGGTGGGCAATGTGGTCCCATGAGGGACTTCTGGATCTCACTGCGCGTGTTCTCAATCTCGCTACTTTCGTACATGGGTAACTGGAATCATTCATTCTACCTGATCTGCCTGTTTTCAGAGGGATATTGGAATCCCTTATAGGACCAAGTTGCCCAACACTACAACTGATTGAATATTAGTATCTTCATGCACAAATACCATACAAGGTGCCTTGCTAATTTGGTAGGCTTATGTGCCCTTACGCCCCATTTACTTGAGTGCACCCAAACCCACACCCCAGTTACTCTTCCTATCCCCTTGCTATATTTCAAATCATAGGTTTATGAGCATCACATATAATAAATGTCATAACTGCGAGTTTGTTGGTAACACTTGTCGGTTATAATGTTAAAAGTTACTGGTTGCGCATGCGCAATTAGCGATGAAGGCTGAATTGCGGGTCTCGTGATGAGCACTGGCCCATACGTGACTAGCTTGATGGGGCTGCAATGAGCGCTAAAAGCTTCAAAAAGATTACGGGTTTAGCGGCCGCCATTTTTTTCAAGCCTGTAACTTGGAAGCCGCTGGGAGATAGCCAAAAGACGCCAATTCGTTAGAAAATGAACTTACAACCTCACACACAGCACAGGGGAGAGGCAGGGAGCCTGTGAGTGAGGTTACAAGTTAATTTGCTATTTAATTGGCATTTTTGGAAGGTCATAGAACGGCTAAGCGAGAATAAAAATGGAGGCGGTAAAGCCGTAATTTTTTTTCAAGTTCGTAAATTGGATACACATTTCGGGCCTGGGGAAAATTATCAACTTCCCAAACCTGCAAATGGTTTCACACCCAGAAATGCAAACAGAAGCACAGAGGAGGGAGAGGGGGGAGAAAGTCAGAGGGAAGGGAGAGGGGGAGAGGGTGGAAAGAGATACAGGTGTGAGGGGGGGACACACAGATAAGGAAGATAAGGGGGAAATAAACCCAGGAGGAGGGAGAGGGGCAAAGAGACATGGGAGGGAGGGGGGGAAAGAGACACAGGGTTGAGAGAGTGGGGAGAGGCTCTCAATGAGCGCTGAAGGTGCTCATTGAGAGGCCCGAAAGTTGCGGGTTGCCCGCCGCCTGCAATGAGCCGCAAAGCCGCTCATTGCGGGGCTTGCGATGAGTGTTGTAGGCGCTCATCGATGGGCCCAGAAAGTAGAGGGGGAAGAGTCTTGCAATAAGCGCCAAAGGCGTGAGGCCCCCAAGTTAACGGGGGGAGAGACTCACATTGTGTGGCAATTAGCATTGCCAAGCTTGAAATTTAATTGCCATCATTTTTGACGGGCAAGTAGCTAGTTTATATCTATATCAGAAAGTGCAGAATATCACTACTAAATAGGCATTACTCTGCCTATCAACCTTCATTCCATGGTACTGCACCGGTATCTCCAGGCAGCTTGCTGCCCCCTCAAAATGTAAAAATAGATGTAAAATAGATATTTGCAGATATATATTATATATGGTAGAGTCATATATGCATCTATCTATCTATCTATCTATCTATCCACTGGTGTAGGAAGGGAGGGGTGCAAGGGGCAAATCGCCCCGGGCACAACCTCCTTGGGGGCGGCATGAGCTGCGGCAAGAACGCCGGTTAGTTGCTGCTGATGCCGCCCCTGTGCGCAGACTCTGGGGTAGCCCGGAGCGTAAACGCTCTAGCTACGCCACTGTATCTACCTAATTGTTGAATATTTGGATATTTGTTTCTCCTAAAGATTATGTGACAAAAAATATTGCCTACTCCGTGTGAGGAGAAAATTAAACAAAAAAGTCCAGACCTATAGTGTCTTGCAACTTTATCCACTAGAATGTATCTTGAAGGCATCTTCCATGTTTATGTTATAATTTGGTTAAGGTTTTGTGTTTATGGAGATTATGTTGATTCTCACCTAGACATGAAGATAGATATTCCAGCTCCTCGTCATACAGTGAGTCTGTCACATCGGTGATATTAACTCTCCCTCTCTTCTTTGAGTGGTACAGGATGGCAAACGTGCACCGTGAGACCTCCTCTCTGACCTGGTGTGATTGGTTGTTTGATATATAAACAGGTCGCACCTGCTCCACTAATCTGGATTGAGACCTTAGGAAATCAGAAAGCCACCTATAGCGGTCCTCCGCTTCCCGAGAGAAAATACCAACAACACATTTAGTACTGAGCTGAATTCCTATGAAGGACAATGGCCCGGAAAACAGCTGGATGCAATCGCCCAGGATCCCAGGATCGACACGTCTTACCTGGCAAAGAAATCGGAAAAATCTGTGAGGAGTGGGAGGAACAATGGATGCAGATAAGATCATGTACTCAGTTATTATTATTACTTTTATTTGTAATGCGCCAACATATTCCGTAGCGCTATACAGGGGAAAAGAACTAGAAAAAATATAATTTTAACAAACTGCAAAAAATGGAGGGCCCTGTTTTGAGCTTAGAATCTTTGTAGAAAGTGTTTTTTCCCAAAGCACTCTACAAGATTGAAAACTCTTTACTTACAATCTAAAGGGGATGGAAGAGGCAGATAAGAAATAGCAAGGTTCAGGAAGAAGTGAAGTTTCATTAGGTAGGAGGGTATGCAAAGTTAGAATGTTTTTTCATATAGAAGGAAAAGGAAAGCATCTGAGAAAGTAATTTGGTAAGTGATCCTAGTATGTAATATGTTATCTGCCCCTAGTGGTCAGGTAGTATAATCTGCGAGTGGGAGGTGAGGGGCCTGTGTTAGGAGGTATGTCCCTAAAAGCCAGCAGAAGAAAGAGAGAGAGAGGGAGAGGAGGTGGGATTGGGACTTGCAGAAGTGTTTCTGCTTATGAGCTTTAGAAGTGGGAGGAGATGGTGAATGGAGAAACGAGAATAGCTCATGGGAGCATAAAAGAGTAGAGGAGAGCATGGAAGGTGAGATGGTTATGTTGGAGACATGATGTGGAAAAGTTGAGAAGAGGAGCTTGAGGAAAAGATAGGAGGTAATGAGGAAGGAACAGGCATGAGGAAACATTGTGTAATAGATTAATTAGGTATAGTTAGCAGGTGTTGCTAATTGATCAGCTGTAGGACCTGAGGACCTTTTGTATGTTACAAAAGGTCCTCCTCAAATGCCTATAGTGTTGTAGTGATCTTCATAATGGTTCTTCCTTTGTGACTGAACACATTGTAGTTCTCATATAATTTTTCATATCTTGACATTTAAGAAGCATCTAAATATGACAGGACATCTAATCATACTATAATAATGCATTACATTCTCACTTTTCTACTAAGAACCATGAAGGGCTGGATGGGCTTGGAAAAATCTTAAAGAGGTGAATGTTGAATGAATCAGCCCAACAAGTGAATACAAGGACTGGATCATGGTTTGAGATTTCTTCAAGCTTCTCATCTCAGTAAAGTCTGCCCAATATAATCCCCAAGTTTCATACTCACCACCAAACTTTCCAACTCTCCACAATTTCTCTCTGAAAGCCAAATAAAGACATGTTTATCATTAGGGCCATTCATGAGTTAGCAAGAAATGTGATAATGAACGTGTCCCATTAGGGTCAGGCTTCTAGTTATCACCTGACCTATAAGGATAAAGTCTTAGAACCAAGTACCTTTAGAACTATCTACAGATGCAGCCAATATGGCGGTCCCATTTTTCAAAGTTCCCCAACAAATGTCTGTGACAAGTCATTCAAATCTGTTTTGATCTAATCTGATGCGCCAACCAGATTTCTAATAGATAGCCTATAGCCCGTGAAAGTAAAAAGATATTACATAGACCTCCCGCCTATAGGATTAGTGAATATCTCAATGTTACAGAACCACTGGGGACTAACTTCTATCTATATGATGCTTAAAATAGCTAAACATGATAATAAACAGAGTAATAATTATAATATTAATAATAATAATGTATTTGACATACAAGTAAATGTCATTCTGTGTGTCTCAACTGCTTGCCTTGATTTGCGAGGCTTGCAGAAGCGCCTTCAGCGCTCATTTCAGCCTAAGTCGAGCGTGCTTCAATGCCTCAACTGCTCACCTCGCGGGAAATGAGCGCCTTTGGCACTCATTGCCTAAGTCCTCTGAGCTCGGAAAGGCTTTAATGCCTCAACTGCTCGCTTTGCTTCATGATGCTCGCAAGCTGACGACAAATCGCAGTTTGACAATTATAATATGTGATTACATACAATAAAAATCTGATTTTTTTTACATTAATATTAATGTCAAGATATCACCTTTATAATTTTACTCCATATTTGTATTGATCAAACGTAATAAAAATTAATCTACAAAAAAAAAAGTGACGGGCTGGTCCTAGTCCAACAAGTACCCAGGAGGAAGATTCTCCATTGCTACAAATGGAAGAGTCATAAAGTAACCCTATAAAGCTAAGTTTGTCACAGAGGGAGAACAGGCTTGTTACCCCGGGCCTAGAACTTGTTATCCCCGGGCATAGAGCTTATTACCCTGGGCCTAGAACTTGTTATCCCCGGGCAAAGAGCTTTTTACCCCCGGGCCTAGAACTTGTTATCCCCAGGCCTAGAGCTTATTACCCCCGGGCCTAGAGCTTGTTATCCCCGGGCATAGAACTTGTTACTCCCGGGCACAGAGCTTTTTACCCCCAGGCATAGAGCTTGTTGCCCCCGATATTTGAATTTTGAAATATAAATTGGATGTCTTGTTTTTTTCATCTTTGGGTACGATTGGTGGCACATTTCCGGATCTTGGAATGTGAGGATTACTTTGCAATAAGGCAGGAACTTACCATCAAGAACTTCTCTGGGAGAGATGTGAGATAGCATTTGCTGTAGTTTCTCCTTCATTGATGTGAACAATGGACCGCTTTGTCCTCTTTGGAAATTCTTCTTCTCTTGATGGCTGAATAAAAACAGGTCACAAGCTTGTCTTCTAATGCTGGTCTGCTGTCCCAGGATTCTCTGCTTTTCCTCTGGACCGACATTGTCCAAGTCATCTGCTACCACACAGACATTGCCCTTACCTATAAATAACACAATAGAACCAAGATAAATAACCATAACACAGCAATTGGGACTAATATGTGCTCCAATAAGGAGAACCTCAAGATTGTTTAAGTTGCTAAATAAAAATATGACTGGAAGATCCACCATTAATGTTCAGAATGAATTTCAATAAATTAAGACTTATTTTCTCTAAAATGAGTTACTCAGTTTCATTCATTCTGTCTAATCCACCTGAGCTCAGATCGAGAGATATTGAAATCCTGGACTGGTTGTCAGTTATTCGGGATTGGGTTGTCTAACATTACAATGGGTTATTATCAAATTTAGGGTTAGATAACTGACCTTCAATGTATATATTATGAGGCACAACATCCTCCTACCTGGCAAGGACTCATCTCTGGTGGTGACTCTTACAGTGTTGGAGATTAGTATGAAGAGCTCAACCATCTGGTAGCAACATAATAATGACAGAAGCTTAAACACTTATAAGACTCTAATTAGGCCTATTCTTCCACCTGTGCATGATGTCGCTGCTAATCACCCCACAATGATTGTTAATTAATCACATTCATAAGACCCTGTCAGTTAGTAATAATATATACAGTATCTCCCAAAATTAGTACACCCCTCACATTTTTTGTAAATATTTTATTATATTTTATAATAATATATAACAAATGTAAGTACACCCCTAAGTGGAAATGTCCAAATTGGGCCCAAAGTTTCAATATTTTGTGTGGCCACCATTATTTTCCAGCACTGCCTAAACCCTCATGGGCATGGAGTTCACCAGAGCTTCACAGGTTGGTTAGAGATCTTGCACTCACTAACCTTCCGTTTGAGGATGCCCCACAGATGCTCAATAGGGTTTAGGTCTGGAGACATGCTTGGCCAGTCCATCACCTTTACCTTCAGCTTCTTTAGCCAGGCAGTGGTCATCTTGGAGGTGTGTTTGGGGTCGTTATCATGTTGGAATACTGCCCAGAGGCCCAGTCTCCGAAGGGAGGGGGTCATGCTCTGCTTCATTATGTCACAGTATATGTTGGCATTCATGGTTCCTTCAATGAACTGTAGTTCCACAGTGCCGGCAGCACTCATGCAGGCCCAGACCATGACACTCCCACGACCATGCTGGACTGTCGGCAAGACACACTTGTCTTTGTACTCCTCAGCTGGTTGCCGCCACACACGCTTGACACCATCTGAACCAAAAACGTTTATCTTGGTCTCATCGGACAAAAGGACATGGTTCCAGTAATCCATGTCCTTAGTCTGCTTGTCAACAAGGCTTCAGGTTTTATTGTGCATCATCTTTAGAAGAGGCTTCCTTCAGGGATGACAACAATGCAGACCAATTTGATGCAGTGTGCGGCGTTTGGTTTGAGCACTGACAGGCTGAACCCCCCCCCCCCCCCTTCAACCTCTGCAGCAATGTTGGCAGCACTCATACGTCTGTTTCCCAAAGACAACCTCTGAATATGAAGCTGAGCATGTGCACTCAACTTCTTTGGTTGACCATGGCGAGGCCAGTTCTGAGTGGAACCTGTCCTGATGACCATCAAGATGACCACTGCCTTGCTAAAGAAGCTGAAGGTAAAGGTGATGGACTGGACAAGCATGTCTCGAGACCTAAACCCTATTGAGCATCTGTGGGGCATCCTCAAATGGAAGGTAAGGGAATGCAAGGTCTCTAACATCCACCAGCTCTGTGATGTCATCATGGAGGAGTGGAAGAGCACTCCAGTGGCAACCTGTGAAGCTCTGGTGAACTCCATGCCCATGAGGGTTAAGGCAGTGCTGGAAAATAATGGTGGCCACACAAAATATTGACACTTTGGGCCCAATTTGGACATTTCCGCTTAGGAGTGTACTCACTTTTGTTGGCAATGGTTTAGACATTCATGGCTGTGTGTTGAGTTATTTTGAGGGGACAGCACATTTACACTGTTACACAGGCCGTACATTTCTTCAGTGTTGTCACATGAAAATATATAATAAAATATTTACAAAAATGTGAGGGGTGCACTCACTTTTGTGAGATACTGTAGTATAGTAAGGAGAAAAGAAAAGAGCAATATATAATGGTATTTTATCTAACACTAAATTAGATTTTTTTATAGCAAAAAATTGCAAAATCCTATTTTAGTCGGTCAGAAATTTAGAGGAATTCATAATTTGTAGGGGGTGACATTGTAAGCTGACAAAGTATGACAGTATTGACACAGAATTTAGAAAATAATTACATTGATTTTTTCAATTTGCACCATCCCTAGTGAAACATGGCGTCCTATGTCAGAGATCACGCAAAATGGGCTGTTCTGGCTGACTGAACTGGTGCTAAAGCAATTTACATTTTCTTAGTGATTTCAGTTATTTTAATACATGTAGAGCTAAAAACATATTTTATCTATTAGTATGCATTTTAAACAAGCTATTAAAAAATACAGATATTACACTATCAACAAAGTTCCCATAGTTAGAGCTCTGGTATTCCCAGCAGTAACATACGGATGTGAGAGCTGGACCATGAAGAAGTCTGAGCGCTGGAGAATTGATGCCATTGAATTGTGGCATTGGAGAAAACTGCTTAGAGTCAATTGGACTGCAATAAATCACTACTTCAGGAAATAAAGACAAACTATTCACTGGTAAGAATGATCATGAGGCTGAAGTTCTAATATTGTGCCCAGGATTTCCTGGAGAAGAATCTGATGGTGGGAATGATTGAAGGCACGTGAAGAATGGGATGGCAGAGGTGGAGATGGATAGATGAGGTCACTGAAGCAATGAACATGAACTTGTGTTTGACGTGCTGTGGATCAGAGTCAGAGCAAGTGGGACACAACTGAAGACTAAACAATAATAAAATGCATTTTGAAGACATATTCCATTTTCTCATAGTGATTTGGTTAATGCTTTGTGTTTATGGAGATTATGTTGATTCTCACCTAGACATGAAGATAGATATTCCAGCTCTTCGTCATACAGTGAGTCTGTCACATCGGTGATATTAACTCTCCCTCTATTCTTTGAGTGGTACAGGATGGCAAACGTGCACCGTGAGACCTCCTCTCTGACCTGGTGTGATCGGTTGTTTGATATATAAACAGGTCGTACCTGCTCCACTAATCTGGATTGAGACCTTAGGAAATCAGAAAGCCACCTATAGCCGTCCTCCGCTTCCCGAGAGAAAATCCCAACAACAAGTTTAGTAGTGCGCAGATTTCCTACTGAGGGCGCTGCTGAGGAAAAGGACTGGTCACTAGCGGCCAAGATCCCAGGATCGACACTTCTTTCCTGACAAAGAAATAAAACAGATATTAATATGGTCTTTCTCCGTAATTATATGTCAGACACAATCCTTGAACCACCTGGAAACCTTATAAACTCAGAACTGCTTGAATGATAATTATTTTGTTAAATTTAGGGTTGTGTCAATAGAAGAGAACAATATCTAAACCAGCAGATGGAAAAAAAAACAGAGGCGAGCTGGTAGTTAGTGGTAGTAGACCAGCTATTTTATTTGAGGACCTGGCCCATTTACATGGGAGGGGGGGGCTAAGACGTTGAGTGACAGCCTAGTGGTAAAAAATTGTGGACTCCTGTGATGAATTCCAAGCCACAGTGACTATGGCAACTGCTTTGGGTGATCAGGGTTTGGATGCTTTACCTAGAAGAAGTAATTGCCAGCTGTTCCTTGGAAAGTCGCATTCCCAGACCGGAATATTTATGTGCCCTCTGTCTATCAGGGTGCCCTATCTACCTCTCTCTGTACACTCTCTTTATCTGTGCCCTCTCTCTCTTTGCCCTCTTTCTTTCCCTGTGGCTTCTCTCTCCATGCGTCCTCTTGTGCTCCCTGTGCCCTCTCTCTGTGCCCTCTGTCTCTTTCTGTGTCTTCTCCCTGTACCCTCTCTCTCTGTGCCCTCTATTGTCTCCCTGTGCCTTCTCTCTCTGTCTGTGCCCTCTCTCTGTGCCCTCTGTCTCTCAGGGTACCCGTTCTCCCTCTCTCTGTGCCCTCTCCCTCTGTTCCATCTCTCTTTGCCCTCTTTATTTCTCTCTGTGCCCGCTGTCTCTCCCTGTGCCCTCTCTCTCTCTCTGTGCCCTCTGTCTCTCTCTGTGCCTTCTCTCTCTACCTTTGCGGCCTCTCTCTGTGCCCTCTGTCTTTCAGAGTACTCTTGCTCCCTCTCTCTGTACCTTCTCATTCTCTGTGCCCTCTTTCTCTCTCTGTGCCCTCTCTCTGTGCCCTATGTCTCTCAGTGTGCCCTCTCTCCTTCTCTCTGTACCCTCTCTTTATCTGTGCCCTCGCTCTCTCTTTGTCCTCTTTCTTTCCCTGTGCCTTCTCTCTCCATGTGTCCTCTCACTCTCTCTGTGCCCTCTCTCTGTGCCCGATGTCTATCACAGTGCCCTCTCTCTCTCTCTCTGTACCCTCTCTTTCTCTGCACCCTCTCTCTCTCTCTGTGCCATCTGTCTCTCCCTTTGCCCTCTGTCTCGCAGGGTGCCCTCCCTCTCTCTGTAGCCTCTCTTTCTCTGTGCCCTCTTTCTCTCCCTGTGCCCTCTTTCCTTCCCTTTACCTTCTCTCTCTCTGTGCCCTCTCTCTCTCTCTGTGCCCTCTCTCTGTGCCCTCTGTCTTTCAGGGTGCCCTCTCTCTCTCTCTGTATCCTCTCTTTCTCTGTGCCCTCTCCTTCTGTGCAATTTATCTCTCTCTGCCCTCTTTCTTTCTCTCTGTGTCCTCTCTCTCTCTCCCTGTGCCCTCTCCCTCTGTGCCATTTCTCTCTATCTGTCCTCTTTCTTTCTCTGTGCCTTCTCTCTACATGTGTCCTCTCACTCTCTATGTGCCCTCTGTCTCTCATGGTGCCCTCTCTCTCTCTGTACCCTCTCTTTCTCTGTGCCCTCTGTCTCTCATGGTGCCCTCTCTCTTTCTCTATGTTCCTTCTCTTTCTCTGTGCAATCTCTTTTTCTGTGCCATTTCCCTCTGTGCTATTTCTCTCTCTCTGCCCTCTTTCTTTCTCTCTGTGCCCTCTCTCTCTATCCCTGTGCCTTCTCTCTCTGTACCATTTCTCTCTCTGCCCTCTTTCTCTCTCTCTGTGCCCTTTCTCTCTCTTCCCTGTGCACGCTCTCTCTCTCTGTCCTTTAATTTGTTGCTTTTATCCACCAAAGTCCTCTCACATAAATGTAAACCAGGTCAACTAACATTAAAAATAGGTTGGACATTGTTACTTTCCAAGGCCTTGCATCTGAACATGTTGTGTTTTGGACTCACCTTCTTAAATATCCAGTCAACCATTAAGGACCCCACCCAGATGATCGTTTTCCAGATGAAGGTAATGGGTTGTCTCACCTAATAAAAGAAACCGAGAAGTTATACACTCGTCCAAGGTCAGGCTGTCATAGATTTAATGTACATCCCCATGCCAGACCTTCAGGTGATGTCGTATGTAGATGGGAGCCAAGGGAAACCCAATGCCAGTTAGTTTGGCTCATCCTTTGAACAGTAGCCAAAGGCTGTAGGGTGTAGGGTGTAGGCTACCGAGCACCATTGAGTGTCAACTTTAATTCTTCCGAGATTTATCCCGTATTTGGAGCATGTTGTAGGGTGACACTGAAGCACGTTGTAGACATCTTGGTTGTGAAGGACATTCAGTTTGGGATATGTATCAGAAAAAGAAATGGTGCAAATAGCGCCGCAGGGAACTGATAAGATTTTCTATAACATTACTCCTGGTTATTTATTGAATAAAGAAAAATGGAAACACTTGGGCCTCGATTCAATTGAGCTATTGTTGATTACAGGAGCACGTAATGTAGTCTGTAAACTAATTTGCTTATCAACTGGCATCTTTTTGCGAGCCGCAAACAATCTACGGGTTACGGGCTGAAAATCCCTGCGGTTGTTACAACTGTAACTTACAACCGATCTAAGCCTTTCATGTCCGCAAGAGTTACGATCGCTAAAATCGCAAATCGCTATTCAAATGTTACTATTTCCACCGCCCGCAAATGATTTCACACCCGTAAATGGCTAATGTAGAAGAAAATCCTACAGGTACCAGATAGGACTCGCAAGGGGGTTTAACCCCTATTCGTAGCACTGTAAAACAAAAAATAAATACATTCTAAACTGTAAATAACGGGGAGAGTGATGAAAGACATTAGAATTAATTGCACAACAGTCACAAACCCCAAAACTCTGCAAATTAAAATCTATATTTATTTTATGTTTTATTTCGGTGTCATATCAATCTCGGGAATCAAGGAGTTAATACATATCAGGCCACCCACATGGACTAGAACAGTATCTCCATTACATTTTCCCCGAAAGGTGACAACATCTTCCACCACCTCAAAGCCACCTTCCTCCTCTGACTCCTCTTCTAAAGACTCCTCTCACTGCGTTACCTCTCTCTGCATTATTATAAGGTGTGTTAAGTAGTACTACTCTTATCAGTTTAATACCTGTTACGTCACCTATCAGGGGACGTGTATAAGGCGTGGATTTTTGGAACCGGGAGATGGAAAAAGATGCTTTGTTGGTCGTATCACTTCAATTTTGGGGCACGGCAAGTGCAATCAAAGGTGCCAACAGATAGGAGTGGCGTGTTTGTAAGTACTACTCTTATCAGTTTAATACTTGCTACGTCACCTATCAGGGGGCGTGTATAAGGCCTGGATTTTTAAAACCGGGATGTAACGGATCTCCTGGCACCCCGACCGGGTACCTCCGTTGATAGATGCGTCCTAGTTTGCGCTGAGGCCTACAAGCACTGCACCGGACACCACAACCACCACAGACTCCACAACCGCCGTAGTTTAGCTGGAGCCACGCCGTCTTCCTTCCACCCTCTATGAATCTCCAGCATCCAGGACCGTGTGGGGAAGACCTCTCCTCCAAGGAGAGTACATCAGGAACAAGCGTTTAGTAGTTACAGCTCAAGGGAGTATGCAAAAGCATAGCAATCCCCAGTATGATAGAGCAATCCCCTCCAACAACGAGACGAGGCTACATTTTGAAGGGTCAAGTAGAACTATTCTTTAATGACAGGGAATCTCCTTTTATGCAAGGGTGCCCTCTGAAGGGCTACACCCACATAATTATCACAGCCAATTATATACATGGTTCAACCCCCACGTCTCCTCCCCTCAGATAACAGGTAACACAATTAAAACGGACACAATTTTAACCACATTCTGGATGTACCCCAAAAACAGGGGGTACACCTTTAAGTCCAGCACCGTTCAATAGCTCTCACCCAAAGGAACAACATATTAAAAAATGGCATGAATCAGACCAGGGGTTCAAAAGTTAGTAAAAGTATCTTTTTCACATAACACACAGACATTTCACATATTCTCCATAGTTGGCCACACAATACACATATAGGGACAATAGGTGAGTCACACCTCCCTGAGGCTACTTTGATATAATCAGATAATGATTAGATCAGCCTTCTTTGTTCTCATGTTTGAGAATGAATAGACTTCCTTATCTGTAACAGAATTATTTCTCCTGCCAAGGTCTGCCCTAGTCTGGGTCAATATTCTGCAGAGCATAAACCACCATACATACAGTATATTACTAGGATCATATTTTAACCAAGAATTAAATACCCATAAAACAGGGTAAAACAGTGATGGGTTCCGTTACAGCTGGGGTCTGAGCGCACAAAACTACCGAATAGCGCTCAGATCCTCTTCACACAGTTCAATTGCCATGTAGCTAAAGTCTTTCCCATAGTCTTTCATTATATGAATGGGCTCCATGGCATCGCTATCTGTGGTATCATGGTTCACACAGGGCAAGTACCGAATGACCCCCTGTATGTAAAGGGCCAGAATGAGTGACATACACTCTTGTATGGCCGAATACTGTGTTTGAAGGGCAATATGTCCCAGGGCCATAGTCGCAGGGCAGGAGGCTGGCAAACAGTCCTCTCCAAGACAAAGTGGCGAAGGGCACTTCGTCACACGGGAGATTGAAAAAGATGCTTGGTTGGTCATATCACTTCAATTTTGGGGCACGGAACGTGCAATCAAAGATGCCACCAGATAGGAGTGGCGTGTTTGTAAGTACTACTCTTATCAGTTTAATACCTGTTATAGCACCTATCAGGGGGCGTGTATAAGGCCTGGATTTTTAGAACCGGGAAATGGAAAAAGACGCTTGGTTTGGTTGTATCACTTCAATTTTGGGGCACGGCACGTGCAATCAAAGGTGCCACCAGATAGGAGTGGCGTGTTTGTAAGTACTACTCTTATCAGTTTAATACTTGTTACGTCACCTATCAGGGCACGTGTATAAGGCCTGGATTTTTGGGACCGGGAGATGGAAAAAGATGCTTGGTTGGTCGTATCACTTCAAATTTGGGGCACTTTGTGACATTAGCTTCTTACGCTCAAACATGTCCTTTAAAGGCACCTGACTATGGGCAGATGAGCAGGAACTGCTCAAGGTGAGAGACGGAGTGGCGGATGGTTGAGAGGGGGCAAGGAGGACAGCAGTGGTTGATGTGGCTGATGATGCTGGACCAGGAGGAGGATGGCGGCTTTGAGTTTGTGTGCTGCTTGTACTCATGTGTTGGTCTGGAGTCACCCAAACATTAGGTCTCAACCTGTAGAGGATAAGGGAACCAGGCTACTCTAGACCTCATTCATCATTACAGGTTTTGACAGATTGGTACTATGCGTGCAAGCTACTGTGACAACAGATATGAGTGGCACTGTGCACTTGCAGAAGTTGGCAGAGTAGACGCTGTAGGTCTGACACACACGCTTGCAGACAACTAACTGCTATGCAATCTATTACAGTAGAACATTTTTTTTTTTTTTAAATGTACACTACTGTTACACCAGATATGAGTGGTGTGTTAAGTAGTACTACTCCTATCAGTTTAATCCCTGTTATGTGCCTTTTTTGGGGGTTTGGTTGTTGAAGCCACAGTGCAGCACCAGAGGCCAGAAAAATTAGGCATGTACACATGCCTGAAAAATTAGGTATTGTTGATCTTGCAGCGAGCAGAGAAGAAGGTAGGCCTGATTCAATGCCCCAGCCCCGCATACCCACACTCAGAGATTGAAGGGGGGACCTGAGAAGGCCACGGGCCGGAGATATAAAGGGGGGCCATCCCAAATAAGCACACAAGCGGGGACAAAGGTAGTGAAGGGGATATAGAGGCCCATGGACTGACGGTCGCCATCTTGGCAGGAAAAGGGCCCAGCAATTAAGCCAAACTGACCCAGCACAGGCAGCTACTTGAGTCAAACGCTGTACAATTACACCTTAATAAAGCTGAAACATGCAGCAGCAGGGATTCTAAACGGCAACATGGGGACAAGGAGGCTAACAGCCCCCACAGTCTCTGCACCACTCTTTTTAACAGATAACCCAAGGGGCTAACCAGGGACCTTGCCCACATAAAAAACAGAATTTTATTGGAGGAATTATTAGAGTCTTTACCCCCCAAGAGAGGACATAATATACGGTATCTTTAGACTACCTAATGGCCAAACCTCCTTTAGCCCAATGCTATCCAAGAAACATTTCAAAACTTCTATCAGACCATATATTCATCCCAATTCCGCTGCAGCGGATCTGACATAGAGTCCTTCCTACTACAGCAAGAAGTCCACAAAATACCTGTACCTCAATTGGACAGCTTGAACCTAGACATATCCCAAGAGGAAGTTAAATCTACAATCCAAGATCTTAAATTTGGCAAGTCCCCAGGGCCAGACGGTTTTACTCATCTGTACTATAAGAAATTTGAGCCCTTGCTTACTCCCGCACCTAACATCTTTGTTTAACGCTATACTAAATGGAGAACCTATGCCCCTTAATTGAATCAGGCCGACCTCATAGTCTTTCCAAAAGAGGGTAGGGACCCTTTAGA
This sequence comes from Discoglossus pictus, assembly GCA_027410445.1. Taxonomy (NCBI): domain Eukaryota; kingdom Metazoa; phylum Chordata; class Amphibia; order Anura; family Alytidae; genus Discoglossus; species Discoglossus pictus. The sequence goes on along the minus strand of JAPZIH010000011.1, from coordinate 1,852,343 downwards.
GGTTAAAAATTATCCCCCCATACCCCTGATAAATGTGGATGTCAAGATCCTAGCTAAAATTATGGCCAAACGAATATCTAACTTTTTACTGGACTAAATACACAAGGACCAAACGGGGTTAATTCCTTTCAGAGAGGCAGGAGATAATGTTAGGGGGGTTCTGAACGCCCAGTTCTTGGCTCAACACTATAACAACCCAGTTTGCCCTCTAGCCCTAGACATAGAGAAGGCTTTTGATACAGTGGAATGGCCATATATGTACAAAATGCTAGATAAGTTTGGATTTGAGGGACGCTTTCTCAACCTGCTCAGATGGTACTACGACTCACCAGTAGCTAACTTAAAGATACCAGGGGACCATAAGGCCAAAATCCAAGTACAGAGAGGGACAAGGCATGGATGCCCACTCTCCCCACTGCTCTTTGCTCTTGCCAATTAACCCCTAGCACAGGCAATTAGAACCAACCATGCCATCCAGGGGGTTGAAGTAGGACACCATCAGTTTAAGTTTTCACTTTTCACGGACGATATGCTTTGCACCCTGACCAAGCCCCTTCTCTCTATACAAGCACTCATGTCTACTGTAAAAGACTTCAGCTAAATCTCGGGCCTCCAATCCTTGCAAAAGGATATTTCTCTTTCAATGGAATCCTGCTTACTGGGGATACACATAAAAAAACTTCTCAATCCTAGAACAAGCTATTCCAAATAATGGCTTTAGCATTCAAAATACACATAGCTACCCGGGCCCGGATGGATTTACAAATCTCTATTACCAAACTTTTATAGACTTGTTATTACCCCACTTAGCCACACTTTTCAATCAAATTTTAGAAGGCTCTCCCATGCCACAAGAACTAAACCATGCAAATATGATATGTTTCCTGAAAGAACGACAAGACCCATTAGAACTTGAAAATTACTGCCCCATATCACTCCTAAACGGGGATATAAAAATTTTGGCCAAATTAATGGCAAACAGGATTTCGCAATTTCTCCCCTCCATAATCCATAAAGACCAAACAGGGTTTATCCCCCATAGACAAACGGGGGACAATATCAGACGGACACAAAATTTAATCTCATGGTCATCCCAACATCAAATACCCACATGCATTTTGGTATTAGATATAGAAAAGGCCTTTGATACGTTGGAATGGCCTTATTTAAAAGCAGTATTACAGAAATTTGGGTTTGCAGGCAAATTTATGAACTTGATAGATACATACTACAAATCCCCGTCAGCCAGATTAAAACTCCTGGGAGATCGCTTACAACACATAAAGATTCAAAGGGGAAAAAACAAATTTTTAGATTTATTTGGAATCATAAACCCCCGAGGATTTAAAAAAATAATATGTATAGACCAAAAGGGAAAGGGGGCCTATCGTGCCCGAATCTCAAACTGTATTACAAGGCAGCGCAGCTGGCTTTCATTCCTCTGGTGCATTCTCCCATGCATCAGCCGCTCTGGGTATTTATGGAAAATGTAAGCATGTCACCTTATACATGGGATACAGTAATATGGATTCCAGGCCTGTATACTTTTTTGAGAAACTTGAAAAACCTGTTGATTAAGCACTCATTAAAAATATGGACGGAGATGAACTGGACACAAAAACTGGACACTCGGGTATCAGATCTTACCCCTATCGTACCCAATCCCCACTTTAAGATACATCTTCCGGAAAGCTCTCTCAGTTGGTGGAAGTCTCAGAACCTACTAAGGGTTGGTCCATGGTGGCATGACGACAAAATAATGACCTTTGAGCGGGTGAGAGATAGATACAATTTACCCCTGGCTGAACACTATAATTTTTGCAGGATACATCATTTAGTATATACGATAAGTGGTAGGGGAACCGCCCAAAGAAACACCTGGCTACTCAAAAAATGTAGGGATTCCCCCTTTCAGCCTGGTATTATTAGCCTCATGTATGAACTATTTAATGAAAACTCATGGGCAAACAAACCAGACTATACCAAAGCCTGGGAGAGGGATTTGGGCACCGAGTTGGCAGACAGCACATGGGATAAAAGTTGGCGAGGCTTAAGTAGGGGATCTTTAAATTATAGTCTGCTTGAGACTTCAATAAAGGTCCTACACAGGACATATATTACTCCTTTTAAGCTAATAAATGGGATCCAAAATGGAGCAGCTCATGTTTTAGGAACAGTGGTAATGAGGCTACATTTATTCATGTCTGGTGGGAGTGTTCGGCAGTCATAAGACTATGGGAAGAAACATGCTTACTAGCTTCTAAAATGTTTAAGATTCAGATTTCTGCTAATATAGAAAACTGCATGCTGGGTGTTCCGCATGTCTGTCTCTGGCCCGCTCAAAATAGGCTATTAAAGTTCATCATGTTGGCCACAAAGAACCATATAGCCAGACAATGGAAATCGGATACCCTATACTTTCAGGTGGTTAAAAATAAATTAAACTTTATCCTTATAAATGAACGCCTTACCCATTTAGTAGACAACTCCATGGATACATTTTGAGATATATGGTCTCTGTGGCTGCAATTAAGGGATAGCATATCATCTGGAGACAATTAAAGAAATTTAGGTCCGGAATAGGGGCTCCCCTAAATGGGAGAGGATATTCTCAAGAGAATGGGATGGATGGTGGTGTGTGTGGATCCTTAGAGGGGCGGAGGACGGAGGTAAGTGCTATATTTTACATCATATTAATGTAAAAAAGGAGGATGTTTGTGGACCTTTCCCAACATGTTAAATGTTAAAACTAGTTATTTTTTTTTCTAATTATAGTCGGATTCAAGACTTATAGGGAATCAACTTAAAACAAACTTAATTAAAGCTATATTAATAACTGAAAAGTAAAAAAAAATATATATTTTTAGGCTACAGGTACAACCAAATCCAGATAACATACTAGCCCTGGATATGGTATAAGCTCCAAGATTATGAATTGGAAAGGGGTAAACTGAGTATTAATAGAGATAAGGTAACTCAGTGATGTATTAACAGGTATGGATATATATGTAACATGGAAATGGTTGTTTAAATATGATATATTACCTGACCTAATAAAATATTTTTTGAAAGAAAAAATACACATAGCTAGTAGTTGGACAACCCCAAATTAAAAATTTCAGGAATTAATAAAAAAAAATCAACTCTTTACTGCTCAACGAGAGATTAAACCATGTAGTCTTGGATAGAATCACCCAGTTCCAGACAATTTGGGATCCCTGGATAACATCCCCATTTAGTGCCCCCCTAATATAATAAAACATTTGTTAATGGTTGAAGCGACTCGGGGGGAAGGACTGGAATGGGGGAGCCCTGGAGGAGACCCTTCAGAAGCAACCGGAGGCAAAATCATCCGAGGAAAGGAGAGGTCGCCTACTGAAGCCTGCCCTAGGGTAACCCAAGGGCGATTGAGCAGGTTAGATATTGTAAATACTACGCTACTGCTGGAGTGATGATAGATAATAGGACTTTGGTGTTACCTGCTGATATACTCTTTACTATTGTCTGTTTTACCATGTCTTAGGTTTCTCTTAAAAATTGCAATCACAGTAAAAAAAAAGAAAATTTATTAACCAAAAAAGTAAAAATAAGAAGGCCTAGCCAGCTAATTTTAACAAAATGTCTTCATTGTAAATATGTATTTTTGCACAACTGATGTGTTATGCAAAATTGACCTTTGTTCCCCAGGCAGAAAGTGCCATAAAACATTGCGTCTTCTTGAACCCTAGTTGGTGGCGGATAAGTCACGCAAGTCATCCGGCATTCACAGCATACAGCAGCGTGTGGACCAGTTTTAGCCGAAGGCAGCTCATCTCATCAGGCCTTTTTCAGTCGAATGTATCGCCCAGTGTCAGTCCCTTCGGGATCCATCCCTCATTCATCTTTATAAAGGTGAGGCAATCTAGACTTTTTTGCCCTAGGCGACTTCTCTTATCGGTGACAAAACCTCCTGCTGTACTGAAGGTCCTTTCTGACAGAACACTTGAAGCGGGGCAGGCCAGAAGTTCAATTGCTAATTGGGATAGCTCAGGCCACAGGTCTAGCCTGCATACCCAGTAGTCAAGGGGTTCATCGCTCCTCAGAGTGTCGATATCTGCAGTTAAGGCGAGGTGGTCTGCTACCTGTTGGTCAAGTCGTTCTCTAAGGGTGGATCCCGAAGGGCTGTTGCGATGCGTAGGACTGAAAAAGGTCTGCATGTCCTCCATAAACAACACATCTTTTAAACGTCCTGTCCTTCCCGACGTTGACGTGGGAGGAGGATTACTTTCACCTCTTCCCCTGTTATATTGCCCTTGTGCTGTGACATCACCCTTATATGCTTTGTAAAGCATACTTGTTAATTTGTTTTGGACCTGCTGCATCCTTTCTGACTTGCGGTAATTTGGTAACAATTCAGGCACTTTCAGCTTATACCGGGGGTCTAGTAGCGTGCACACCCAGTACAGGTCGTTCCCCTTCAGCCTTTTTATAAGAGGGTCCAGCGACAGGCACGACAGCATGAAAGACCCCATTTGCACAAGGTTGGATGCCGAGCTACCCATGTCCCGTTCCTCATCCTCAGTGATCTCGCTGAAGATATGTTCTTCCCCCCAGCCACGTACAACACCAAGGGTACCAGATAGGTGACAACGAGCACCCTGGGATGCCTGTTGTGATTGGTCTTCCTCCTCCCCCTCAAAGCCACATTCCTTCTCCGACTCCTCTTCCTCACAATCCTCTTCCAGCGTTGCCGCATGTCCAGCAAGCGATGCTGATAAGGCTGTTTCTGGTGGTGATGGTGACCACAACTCTTCCTCGTCACCCTTATCTACGGCCTGATCCAGCACTCTTCGCAGGGCACGCTCCAGGAAGAAAACAAATGGTATGATGTCGCTGATGGTGCCTTTGGTGCGACTGACAAGGTTTGTCACCTCCTCAAAAGGACGCATGAGCCTACAGGCATTGCGCATGAGCGTCCAGTAACGTGGCAAAAAAATCCCCAGCTCCGCAGAGGCTGTCCTAGCACCCCGGTCATACAAATACTCGTTAATGGCTTTTTCTTGTTGGAGCAGGCGGTCGAACATTAGGAGTGTTGAATTCCAACGTGTGGGGCTGTCACAAATCAAGCGCCTCACTGGCATGTTGTTTCGCTGCTGGATATCTGAAAAGTGCGCCATGGCCGTGTAGGAACGCCTGAAATGGCCACACACCTTTCTGGCCTGCTTCAGAACGTCCTGTAAGCCTGGATACTTATGGACAACGCATTGTACGATCAGATTACACACATGTGACATGCACGGTACATGCGTCAACTTGCCCAAATTTAATGCCGCCAACAAATTTCTTCCGTTGTCACAAACCACTTTGCCAATCTCCAGTTGGTGCGGAGTCAGCCATTGATCCACCTGTGCGTTCAGGGCGGACAGGAGTGCTGGCCCGGTGTGACTCTCTGCTTTCAGGGAAGTCAACCCCAAGACGGCATGACACTGCCGTATCCGGTATGTGGAATAGTATCTGGGGAGCTGGGGGGGTGCCGTTGATGTGGAGCAAGACGCAGCAGAAGAGGACTCAGCTGAGGAGGCTATGGAAGAGGATGGAGTAGGAGGAGGAGAGGAGGTGGCAGCAGGCCTGCCTGCAAGTCGTGGCGGTGTCACCAACTCCTCTGCAGAGCCACGCATTCCATGCTTGGCAGGCGTCAGCAGGTTTACCCAATGCGCAGTGTAGGTGATATACCTGCCCTGACCATGCTTTGCAGACCAGGTATCATGGTCAGATGGACCCTTGCCCCAACACTGTGTGCCAGAGATGCCATTACTTCCTTTTGCACAATCGAGTACAGGTTGGGGATTGCCTTTTGTGCAAAGAAATTTCAGCCGGGTACCTTCCACTGCGGTGTCCCAACAGCTACAAATTTTTTGAACGCCTCAGACTCCTCCAGCTTGTATGGTAAAAGCTGGCGGGCTAAGAGTTCAGACAAGCCAGCTGTCAGTTGCCGGGCAAGGGGGTGACTTTGTGACATTGGCTTCTTACGTTTAAACATGTCCTTGACAGACACCTGACTGTGGGCAGATGAGCAGGGACTGCTCAGGGCGAGACACAGAGTGGCGGATGGTTGAGAGGGGGCAAGGAGGACAGCAGTGGTTGACGTGGATGAAGATGCTGGACCAGGAGGAGGATGGCGGCTTTGAGTTTGTGTGCTGCTTGTACTCATGTGTTGATCCCATTGGCGTTTGTGATGTGACATCATGTGCCTTCGCAAAGCAGTTGTACCTAGGTGGGTGTTGGACTTCCCACGACTCAGTTTCTTTTGGCACAGGTTGCAAATGGCATCGCTGTTGTCAGAGGCAGACACACAAAAAAAATGCCACACTGCTGAGCTCTGCGGTGACGGCATTCTGGTGGTGGCAACAGCATGCGTTGATTGGCGTGCTGTCTGGCTGACCCAGGGTGCTGATGCATGCTGTCTGACTGTGCCACTAGCTCGTTGCGATGAACCCCCTCTGCTTCCAACTCGTCTCCTCCTCCTCTCTGTCTCCCCATCTGAACTTTCCCCCTGTTCTTCTTCTCTTCTAGCGGGCACCCACGTGACATCCACGGACGCATCGTCATCATCATCACCCACCTCACTTGTATCTGACAACTGAACAAAGGAAGCAGCAGCGGGTACATCATCATCATCACATCGTACGTACATGTGTGTTCTGCTGCCTGACTGGGACATATCCCTGTTATCTACATCCTCTGGCAATAATGGTTGCGCATCACTCATTTCTTCAAACTGATGTGTAAATAACTCTTCTGACTGATCTATTGAATCGGCTGTGGTACTAGTGTTGGTGGTGGCGGCAGGCGGGCGAGTGGTAACTTGAGAGGTGCCCGAAGCTAAGCTGGAGGAGGATGGTGCGTCAATGTTTCAAGCGGAAGCTGTAGAAGATTGGGTGTCCTGTGTTAGCCAGTCAACTACGTCCTCTGAACTTTTCAAGTTCAGGGTAACTGGCCTCTGAACACTGGGTATTATTGTAGGGCCAAAGGGAATCACAGCACCACGACCACGACGGCCCCTGCGTGGTGTCCTGCCTCTGCCTGTCATTTTTTTTCCGATTAGTGGTACTATGCGTGCAAGCTACTGTGACAACAGATATGAGTGGCACTGTGCACTTGCAGAAGTTGGCAGAGTAGACGCTGTAGGCCTGACACAGACGCTTGCAGACAAGTAACTGCTATTCAATGTATTACAGTCAAAATTGTATTCTTTGTTTAAATGTGCACTACTGACTGTTACACCAGATATGAGTGGTGGCACTGACTGGGAAAGTGGGCACAGTATACGATGTGAGCCTAAGACACACACGCTGGCAGGCAAATGAAATTAGATTACACAGAAAAAAGTGTTGTTTTTTTAAATGTAGAGCGCTGGTACCCCAACTAGATTGGATTGGTTGAACTTGGCACAGTACTTGTAAGCCTGACACACACACTTGCTAGCGGTCAGGCAAATTAACTTATATTTAAGAAAATAAAATTATTGTTTTTTTAATTGTAGACTGCTGGTACCCCAACTAGAATGGATTGGTTGAACTTGGCACAGTACTTGTATGCCTGACACACACACTTGCTAGCGGTCAGGCAAATTAACTTATATTTAATAAAATAAAATTATTGTTTTTTTAAATGTAGACTGCTGGTACCCCAACTAGAATGGATTGGTTGAACTTGGCACAGTACTTGTAAGCCTGACACACACACTTGCTAGCGGTCAGGCAAATTAACTTATATTTAAGAAAATAAAATTATTGTTTTTTTAAATGTAGACTGCTGGTACCCCAACTAGATGGGATTGGTTGAACTTGGCACAATACTTGTAAGCCTGACACACACACTGGCTAGTGGTCAGGCAAATGAACTTAGATTGGCGGTCAGGCAAATGAACTTAGATTTAAGAAAATACAAATTATTGTTTTTTTAAGTGTAGACTGCAGGTACCCCAACTAGATTGGATTGGTTGAACTTGGCACAATACTTGTAAGCATGACACACACACTGGCTAGCGGTCAGGCAAATGAACTTAGATTTAAGAAAATAAAAGTTTTGTTTTTTTTAAAAGTAGACAACTAGTAAACAAGATTGGAATTGTTGCACTGTGCACACACAGTATAAGTTGTGAGCCTGACACACACACTTGCTAGCAGGGGCTAGCAGGGAGACAGGCAAATGAAGTTAGATTAGACAGAAAAAAACAAACAAAAAAAAAATGATGTTATAGCCCTTAAAAGGGCTTTTTGGGGTGCTGTGTTTACAGCAGAGATCTGATGAGTCCTTCAGCACTGCACTGGACACTAAATAAACTTGCCTAGCTATTGATTTCCCTATTCAATCAGCATCACCTACACTCTTCCTCCTCTCAGTAAGACTGCAAGTTAGTTATGATTCCAAAATGGCTGCTGTCCATGAGGTAGAAGGGTGTGGAAGGCAGGGTATGATGCTGATTGGCTGGAATGTGTCTGCTGACTGTGAGTTGCAGGGTCAAAGTTTGCTCAATGATAAAGTATAGGGGGCGGGTCGAATATCGCATATGTTCGCAGTTCGCCGCAAACGCGAACATGCTATGTTCGCCGGGAACAGTCCGCCGGCAAACTATTCGCGACATCTCTAACTACAATCAAATAGACTGTCTGAAGCTTTGATGAAGCCTCTCCACTAGCTAAAGGGGCCGCAGTCTCTTCTCTCTCACTCTCTCTGAAACTACAATCATATACACTGTCTGAAGCCTCTCCATTACCTATAGGCCTCAGTCTCCCCTCTCTCACGCTCTCTGGAACTACAATCAAATACACTGTCTGAAGCTTTGATGAAGCCTCTCCACTAGCTATAGGCCGCAGTCTCTTCTCTCTCACTCTCTCTGGAACTACAATCAAATACACTGTCTGAAGCTTTGCTGAAGCCTCTCCACTACCTATAGGCCTCAGTCTCTCCTCTCTCACTCTCTCTGAAACTACAATCAAATACACTGTCTGAAGCTTTGCTGAAGTCTCTCCACTACCTATAGGCCTCAGTCTCTCCTCTCTCACTCTCTCTGGAACTACAATCAAATACACTGTCTGAAACTTTGCTGAAGCCTCTCCATTACCTATAGGCCTCAGTCACTGCTCTCTCACTCTCTCTAGAAATACCATCAAATACACTGTCTGAAGCTTTGTTGAAGTCTCTCCACTACCTATAGGCCTCAGACTCTCCTCTCTCACTCTCTCTGGAACTACAATCAAATACACTGTCTGAAGCTTTGCTGAAGCCTTTCCACTACCTATAGGCATCAGTCTCTCCTCTCTCACTCTCTCTGAAACTACAATCAAATACACTGTCTGAAGCCTCTCCATTACCTTTAGGCCTCAGTATCCCCTCTCTCACGCTCTCTGGAACTACAATCAAATACACTGTCTGAAGCTTTGCTGAAGCCTCTCCACTAGCTATAGGCCGCAGTCTCTTCTCTCTCACTCTCTCTGGAACTACAATCAAATACACTGTCTGAAGCTTTGCTGCAGGCTTGCAATTGAATCGGACTCTTGGTGTTTTAATCAAATTAAGGTGTTTTATGATGTAAATCTAATAATTGGCAAATTGTTGAATCTTGACTCAAAATGTTACATGAAAGGAGGTTTATGTAAAATAAAAAATAATCATTTAGGTAATGAAGGACTAAATATTGTAATACTATAGAAATGCCACAATATTACACTCGTACATTACGGCTATGCTGCTTTGTGTAGGACATACACATTGGAATTCTCCTCTGCATGTATACAGTATATACACCAGCAAGTGGGCTCTGTCTGTATACAGTATATACACCAGCAAGTGGGCTCTGTCTGTATACAGTATATACACCATCAAGTGGGCTCTGTCTTTATACATTATATAGACCAGCCAGTGAGCTCAGACTGTATACAGTATATACACCATCAAATGGGCTCTGTCTGTATACAGTATATACACCATCAAGTGGGGCTATGTTTGTATACAGTATATACACCATCAAGTGGGGCTATGTCTGTATACAGTATATACACCATCAAGTGGGCTCTGTCTGTATACAGTATATACACCATCAAGTGGGCTCTCTCTGTATACAGTATATACACCATCAAGTGGGCTCTCTCTGTATACAGTATATACACCAGCCAGTGGGCTCAGACTGTATACAGTATATACACCATCCAGTAAGGTCAGACTGTATACAGTATATACATCAGCCAGTGAGCTCAGGGTGTATACAGTATATATACCAGCCAGTGGGCTCTGTCTGTATACAGTATATACACCAGCTAGTGAGCTATGTCTGTATACAGTATATACATCAGCCAGTGAGCTCAGACTGTATACAGTATATACACCATCAAGTGAGGTCAGACTGTATACGGTATATACACCATCAAGTTACATAGTTACATAGTAAGTAAGGTTGAAAAAAGACTTTCAGTCAATCGAGTTCAACCTGTTAAGATCTCCTCTGATCTGCAATATGCGGATTAGTTATTAATTAAATTATTGATTAAATAATTATTAATAGTGTAGTATTGGAGGATGAATAAAGAGTTAGTCCATCAAGTTCAACCTTTTTAGATCTCTATTGATCTTTTTAATGTGGACTATTTATTATTATTTGTTAATTGTTATTTGATCCAGAGGAAGGCAAACAGAAAAAAAAAAAACCATTGAAACTTTGCCAATTGTCTCATAAGGGGAAAAAAAAGCAAAATTCCTTCCTGACCCCAGAAACTGGCGATCAAATTTCCCCCTGGATCAATATTCCTTTGCTAGTTATCTAGGACTAGCGACTTGCCCGTCAAAAAATGACGGCAATGTGATGTATATGTTTGTCAAGTTGTTTAGTTATTAACATATATTTTTGACACTTGTAAGTATTTTAATATGAACGGGTATTTTTGTAAAATGTTGATGTAATCGTTTTTTAAAATGTAATTCGTATGTGAAGAATTGTTAACTTTAATATACATTGAATGAATAGGAAAGCAAAAAGTAAAAAGCCTTCTTTAAACGTCGCAAATTTTAACATGAAGTTTAAAATATATGTAAGCAATAACCATCAAAGTATATATTTTTAAACTTGAACTTTATTTTTTATGTAAGTTTAGAAGTTGACAAAACATTGGTATAATTTTGAACATTATAAACAGGAACATAGTGAATACATTTTGTAACCTAATTTTTTATTAAAAGTATTAACATTTGAATGTAAAAACAATTGACATTTAAATTAATCAGTATTAAAAATTCAATTTCTATCACAATAATTGTTAACTTGAATATACATTGAATGTAGAGGAAGGCATACAGTAAAACTCTTCTTAAAACGTACGTAATTAAAGTAATTTATTACTGAGCACATAAACTGGCGATAAACATTAATGTAGGTAGTAATCTTAAGATAACAGACAATATTTACATTGTGACTTAAAAGGTGCTTGACCTCTTAACATCCACTTTGTAATCTGTTGAATGAAATAACTTGAAAATATATTTTTTAAACTTGTAACATTAGAAACATTAACATAGTCACTTAACATTTTAACATAATTTTTACTAACAATGCAAGGCAAGTATTTTGTGAGGCGAATCATTCATAAACATGACTTCCATTAATTATGACTGAATTAAACAACCAATTGTTATGTATTTTGCAATGCTTTTAAAACATCTTGGCATCTTTAATTAGTATTCTTCAAAGTTATAGTACTTCATAGTAGACAATGTTTTTAGTAAAAATACGTCCATCTTCTAATAAATCACCTTGACTTCCATTGTTTTCAATGTAAACTTTAATAGCCTGTGGATTTTTGCACCTTGACAACGCAACGTACAATTGACCATGTGCAAAAACTGGTTCTTCCAAGAAAATACCCACAGATTTGAAAGTTTGACCTTGTGATTTATTAATGGTCATGGCAAATGCCATAATAATGGGAAATTGTCTTCTTTGAAGTATAAAAGGGAGACTACTTTCACTTGGTGCTAAATCTATTCTTGGTATGAAAACTCTCTCTCCTTTATGGGTCCCAGTTAAAATTTCAGCATCTATAAAATGGTCCTTTAATTGTTGAACAATTAATCTTGTGCCATTGCATAGGCCTTTTTTGGGGTTCATATTTCGCAGTAACATGATAATTGCACCTTTCTTTAGCTGCAAAATATGTGGTGGCATTCCAGAAGGAGTTAAAGAGTTTATGAATTCAGTCGAAAAGTTAGCCTGACTTTCATTGTCATCAGCAATTACAGAATCAGCACTGTGATAATTTCTTTGTGGTGCATAAATTTTTTTTAAGATTTCATTATTGAGGATTAATGCATCTTTATTTTACACGTCAGTATAACTTGGTTGGCAAGCTCGGAATATTCTTCGTTATTTATGCTCCCTTCAAATATAGCCGATATAATATATTGTTGACAAATCATATGAGGTGGGATCTCTATAGTGTCGTCAGGTAAATGTAGTATTTTTTCTGTTCTGCCTTCTCCAATTTTAATAAGCCAATCATTGAAATCAGTTTGGCCTTCTGATCTCATATTTTGTTGCAGTTGAAGATGGGTAAAATTTTTCCATACTGTACTTGACTTTATACATGTTTCAATAATGTCTGTTCGATTTCCATGTACAACGACAGGTAATGTTTGTCTAAAATCGCCACCCAACAACATTACCTTTCCACCAAAAGGAAAAATATTATCCATGACTTCACGAAGCAAACGGTCAATACATTGGAGGGCATAGCATGACATCATTGTGGCCTCATCTATTATAATTAATTTACATTTCTTCAATTTCTTTGCTTGTAAGGATGTCATGCGAATATCTGACACAGAATTTTCTAAAATAGGCACTGGCAGTTTAAATCCACTATGAACAGTTCTTCCACCTTCTAATAAAAGTGCAGCAATTCCAGTAGTGGCAAACGCCATTGCTATTTTTCCTTGTGCTCGTACTGAACTCATTAATAAATTGTACAAATATGTTTTCCCTGATCCGCCAGGTCCATCAAGATAGAAATAACGCTCTGTCACCATGTCATCATCTATAGCATTTTTAATGGCATGAAATGCTTGCAATTGTAGTGTATTTAAAGTTGCAAGTCTTTCTTCTGTTCTTTCTGCTTGTAGTTGAATGTCATAGTCTTCAAAGTTAATGTCATCTATAAGACCTGGATCAGGCAAATTAAAACTTGCACAACTTAATCCATGAGTAAAAAAGACTTCTTGGATTTCCATTAACGCTTTTAAGTGTGCAATGGGTTCATTGTATCGTCGCATAAAGTCTTCAGCCATATTACTTTTAAAAGTCTCCCACAAAGCTAATGCATTTGGAGCATTTGAGAAGATACAAATAAAAGCAAATTGTTCTCTCATCTGTCGTGGCATTTGACATTGTGCTGCTTCTTCTAAACATCTTTCCCACTCTGTATCATCAGCGAGTAAGTTTCTATGTCTTGCAGCTAAATGGAAGGATTCATATACAATGTCATTAACAGTTCTTAAGTGTTCAAAACTTTGTGCTCTAGGAACATTTAAAAGTAATATCCGTAAGCAAAAACGTTCCACATCTCTTGGACTGACTGTGTAAATTCTTGGAATAATTTTATTGCCTCTGGTTTTTCTTGGTCTCCATAATCCATTCACAAAAACATAGTGATATGGAATTTCAATATATAAGTATTGTGTTGCTTCAGCATCAGTGGAATTTAATGCAAACCATGCAGTTAGTGTAGTGTGACGATCTTCACTTTGGGCCAATGCATTCATTTCATTTCCAGCATGGAAATAGACTAAATGTCGTTGTGGCAAATGTACTGCTAACCTATATACTGCATGTGATCTATCATGCATTTCAAATTTTAAAAGCCGCCACATAGCTTCTGGTGCACTGACATAGCGAGCATCTACATGAGATGCTAGTTCATCATGTACTAACTCACTACTTTCAGGGTTGTCTGCACTTTTGACGACTACAGTAGCTGCATCGTAACCTTTGTAAATATATTTGTAGACATATTTAATGGATTTGATGGAAGTGCAGGCTTCTACGTTGATGTGGGCGTTGTACTTCATGAGTAAATGTGGATTGTAGGGTACTACATATCTATTGTCCACTTTTTTTCCACGAATAATGGCACTATCTCCTTCTCTTCTTTTATAAAGTGGATATCCATCACAATTGGCATAGGTTTTGTCTCTATAATCTTTTGGAAATTCTTTGGAACATTTATTATTTTCCATACATGGTGATTGTGGATTAAGGTCACCACAGGGTCCATGAATCATGCGATGAGTAACAATCTCATATAGTCTACCATATAGTTCTGGATCTGGTAGTTCAGCAACAATGACTGCATCCACTTTGTCTGAAGTATCTAATTTATCTTTTTCTTGAAGTATTATTAGAAGATGTGCATGTGGAAGGCCTCTTTTTTGAAATTCAATGGTATATACATAAGCAAGACATTTGCCAAATAACTGATTTATAGTGAAGTCACGTATTAATTCATTTAATTTAATCTTAAAAACTCTGGCTACTAAATCTGGTCGATCTGAACCAGTTTGTCCAAGAAGTAGATTTAGTGTAATTTCTGGCCATTGTGGATTACATGTAAATGTCACAAATAAATCGGGTTTGCCAAATTTTGTCACAATAGCCATAGCATCATTGTATCTTTCTCTCATATTCCGAGGAGATCCTTGAAAGGAAGATGGTAAAATGATGGCTTTGCCAGCTGTCATGTCTCTGCTTGTAGCCACGTCAGCAACATAGTCCATGAGTCCAGAATATTGCTCTACACGGAGTTTATCTTGTTGATATTTGATAAAGTTTAAATTATTTGCCTCAACTTGCAAATATGAATCAATAATCCATTGTTGTGTTAGTTTCCCACCACATAAAATTGGATTAAATACATTGCGAATGGCAATTTGAGCTACTTTAAATTCAAGCATAGAAACATTATTTCGGATTCTGGCTTTAGCATTTGGGTAACTGGGAAGAGTTAATTTTGGTTGCCAACCTGCTTCTCCGTGTGGGAAAAAGATGGGATATGTCATTGGATCTAAATTTGGACTTAAGATACTCATATTAATAAACGGTTGGTCCTCATTTCCAGGATATATTCGAATGTCTCTTTGAAATGGTGGTTCTCCTTCATCATTCTGAAACACCATTGCAACCTCATTTGTTGTTGGCAAGTTATAACGACGTTTATCAGTATGTCTGTCTCTTTTAAGCACCATATTAACCTTCGGCATTGGTAATTGATGTGTTTGTGCATGAAGTAGTTGTTCATTTTCTACTTCTGCCAATTTTTTATAAGCTTTACTGTAGGGATTGTTGTCCATAATGTTATTTAGCTCTATGAAAACAGTGGGTAAGCATTTTTTATTTTCTTCCATCTGCATACGTTGGTCAACAGCTTCCATTGTATCTAGGACATATAGTTGAGCGAATTTTCTTTTATTTCCTTCCTCTGGATGTAAATGGGAAGTGCGATGATAAATTTGTCCTTGGACTTTAAAACAGTAAGGACCATGTCCTGGTACATTAGCAGCTAATGTTGCCCCCATGGATGCAAAGGATATGGCACTATTGTAGGATCTTATGTTTGTCTTAAAATTTTTGTAGTTTGGAAAAGTAGGTTCAGTCATAATATTTTGTAAATAAATTGGAAATTCTTTCCTTTCTGGAAGTTTGAACTTGCCTTTTTGACAACAACTAATACATTGTCCATCTCTGGGTCTCTCCTGTTTAAAATAATAAGCCTCACAAAACTGACATTGAGTAGTCATGTCCCCACAACTATGAACCTCTACTGCTAAAGACTTGAGTAGAGGACAATTTGCAAAGCATATAGGATTTTGACTTTCATATTCATCAGGTGAAATGTCATATAATGTTTCAACAACAGGTTCTAAATGTTTTTTTTTTTGTTGCTTTTCTTGGTATATGTTGTATTGTTTGAGGTAAAATGTCATGTAATGTTTCATGAAACGGTTCTAAATGCTTTGTTTTCTTTGTTGCTTTTTTTGGTATCTCTTGTATTTTTTCTGGTAAAATGTCATCTGATGTTTGAGCAACAGGTTGTAAATGCTTTATTTTCTTTGTTGCTTTTTTTGACATATCTTTAATTTCTGCAAGTGACAGTCTTTTGCTTGCAATTCTTTTGCGTTCTTTTTCTCGTCGAATTTCCTTCTTCTCCGGTGTCTGCTGGCTGTCTGCTCTCTGTCGTCGTTCTCTAGCTTGGCGTCTTTTCTTTTCTTGTTTACTCTCGTTATCAGCCATGTTAATCTGTAAAAATAAAATAATGTACCATTAGTTTATTTAGAGATGTTAAGTTGTTTTTCATGACAAATAGTTATCAATAGTGTGTTAACATTTAATACCTAATCAATTTCAATGCGGTCAATTGAATAAAAGTCTAAATAAGGCCATCAGATAATTATTTAAAGAAATTTTTATTTATTAAACATGTATCCAAAAGCAAGTGTTTCAGTAACTAAAAAGGTATTTTCAAAAAGATGTTATGTCCTTATTTACAGCACTATTCAATTTGTCAAATGGCAATTAAATTAGGGTTTAGGACTGGAATGTTACAATGACAAATTGTATAGATTCTGTGTTTTTAGACTTTTTTGGACTATGCCAATTTATTTTTTAAGTTTACATTGAAGTTTGTATTTACTGTTTAAGATTATTGGCCCTAAAAGACAAATAAGAGATAGATGATAGATATTACTTTTTATACTGTACCTTGGTTGAAGTTTGATTTCAAGCAAAATTCTTTGTTGGTCCTGTGTTGAAAGCCTTCGTCCGATGGTCTGGTCCTGTGTTGAAAGTCCTCATCCGATGGTGTAGTCCTCTGTTGAAAGTCCTCGTCCTCTGGTATGGTCCTCAGTTCCAACTCCTGTTCCGATGTTCTTGACGCAGTATCTGTTATAAAATAAAAATGAAAATGTTATGTTATTTGAATGTCTTTGTATTAATGAAACAATGGCATTATTTCTGTGTTTTTGTACAATCCTTTTTGGTGCGCCACAATTTTGGTATGCTTCTGTAGGCTTTTTTCTAAGGCTTATAGGTGGTTAAACATTAAAGAAGAATATTAATTAATTTTTCTCTTTTTTTACTTGTTATACTGTACCTTGGTTGAAGTTTGATTTTAAGCAGAATCTTTGTTGGTCCTGTGTTGAAAGCCTTCGTCTCATGGTCTGGTCCTCTGTTGAAAGTCCTCGTCCAATCGTCTGGTCCTCTGTTGAAAGTCCTCGTCCGATGGTGTAGTCCTCTGTTGAAAGTCCTCGTCCAATGGTCTGGTCCTCTGTTGAAAGTCCTCGTCCAATGGTCTGGTCCTCTGTTGAAAGTCCTCGTCCAATGGTCTGGTCCTCTGTTGAAAGTCCTGGTCCGATGTTCTTGACGCAGTATCTGATATAAAATAAAAATGAAAATGTAATTTTATTTGAATGTATTTGTATGAACTAAAAAATGACATTATTTCTTTGTTTTTCTACAATCCCGTTTGGTGCCCACCACTGTTGGTATGCTTATTTATGCTTCTTTCTAAGGCTTATAGGTTGTTAAACATAAAATAAGAATCTAAATGTAGTTTGCTATGTATTTGTGTGAGTTTTCATACAATCCTGTTTGATGCGCACCGCTGATGGTATGCTTATTAATGTTGTTTTGTAATGCTAATAGGTTGTTAAACATAAAATAAGAATCTAAATGTAGTTTGCTATGTGTTTGTGTGAGTTTTCGTACAATCCTGTTTGATGGGCACCACTTTTGTTATACTTATGTAGTGTTTTTTCTAATGGTTATAGGTTGTTAAACAAAAAGAATATGAATTTAGTTTGCTATGTGTTTGTTACAATCCTGTTTTGTGTGTACCAGTTTGTGTGTACCATATGTTGCATACTTTGGCCCTCATTCAATTGCAGTTTGGCCAATTCAATAGGGTTCTAAATGTGCTTATTTGGAGCCCTATTGAATTGTCCAAAATATCAATTGAATGAGGGTCTTTGGTTGCTGGATTTGTTATATTGTGAGGGCCTCATTGAATTTGGTTTTTCGCAATGGAATTTGGCTCAATATGAGCACAGAGCATCTTTTTTTACAGAAGTTTTTAACTAAAAACTTCTGTTCAAAAATATGCTCTGTGCTTATATAGAGCCCTATTGAAATGGGCAAATCACATTTGAATGAGGCCCTCGGCCATTAAACATATTTAGGTCCTGAATCAATTGCGTTTTGACCAATTGAATAGGGCTCTATATAAGCACATAAAATATTTTTTGACAGAAGTTTTTAGTTAGTGAAGACCTTGATTGTGGTTAGAAGTTCAGTAACTAAAAATGTCTGTCTAAAAAATCTATTATGTGCTTATATAAAGCCCTATTCAATTGGCCAACTCACAATTGAATAAGGCTCATGGTTCGGTTCTTTTTTATACTTAATACTTTACCTTGATTGAAGTGTGGAATGACAGAGGGTCCCCTCCTGCCAATCTTAATCCGCCGGTCTTCTTGTAGTGTCTGTTTGAAAAATAAAGTGAAATAGTGAATTATAGAATTTTTTATTTGTATTTAACAAAGCATGGCCTTTTCAGCATTTAAAGTATTTTTGTATCTTACCTCTTCTTCTTTGTTGGTGTTCTTTAAAAGGGATTGTGCTTCACAATGCACGGTGCAAATTGTTGAGTGACGCTGTTGATGCAGAGTCTGTTTGAATATTAAAAAAAAGTAGAAAGATTGAGCTTTAGAGGATCTATTGGATTGCAGTAAATTAATTTCATTGAAATCTACTTCTGTAATTAATTTGAATTAACATTATTTTTTGGTGGGGGCTACACACATATGTCACATACATGAAGCACATTTCCATAGTTGAAAGTAATTTTTTTGTGTGCGTGCGACATATCACTATACATGAATCATATTTTAATTGTTAAATTAACCTTATTTTTATTTTTGGCCAACATACATAAATGTGTGTGTGACATGTGACTATAGATGATACACATATATGTGCGTGTCACATATCAGTATACATGACTCATATTTTAATAGTCCCAACGTATTTTTTTCTAATGTAATTTAAATGTAGTTGTTTAATTAGTTTGTTTTAAGATAATTTTGTTGCAGGGGCAATACACATAAATGTGCGTGTCACATGTCAGTATACATTATACACATAAATGTGCGTGTCACTTGTCACTATACATTATACGCATATATGTGCGTGTCACATGTCAGTATACATAAACCTCTTTTTCTTCTTTAATGTTTTTTTTTGATGTCCTGTCTTGATAATAAAATAAGTAATATATTATAGCTTACCTCTCAGTTGTAATTTGCACAATGTAAAGTAGTAAATTAGGAAAGAATTATCTTCTCAAGTTTTAGCAGCAGTTATGTCTGAAGTCACTCTGTTCATCACCTGAGGAGAAATGTATTTTTCTCTGTCAAATAGGCAGTATTTATAAACTTGTAGAACATTCTGGAAAGTTAGACCGTTAGAAAAAAATACGCATGCGCTATTTGCGTTCCAGCTTACAATTTGCGTTCCATCCGCCATTTTGTGTAGTAGTGGTTAAAATGGTGTTTAATATGAGTGTGATCCGTTCCGCATAGTATGTGTTTCATTATTGCGAGTAAGTGTAGTGTAGTTACGTCTGGAGCCTCGTTTTCGTTTTGTTCGGTGGCCATTTTTTCTCTCGCTTAGCCGATTTTCGGTCGTTTAAACTCGTTGTTTTGGACTTAAATGGACGTGTAAATGAACTTTTGGAGGTGCCGGATGCCCCCCGTGCTGTAAGTAAACTTTTTATGTAATTGTTGTGTTTATTTCTTGTGTTTGTGATGTTTTGATGCGCGGCGGTTGGAATGGGTCTTTCGCGGCCGTATTTTTTTCGGATGCGGACGTATTTTGTTGCGATGTTGCCGTATTTTTTTGCGATATACGCAGTTAGCTTTTACGTGTACGACGCAGTGTCTTTGTTTCTAAGTCGTGCGTATATGTGTTAAGAGCGTGTGAAGGGCCTTTTTTACTGTTTTTTTGTTAAGTCTTGCGTCTGTGTGTCTGGGTGTAAGCGGGTGTGAGGCGACTTTGAGTTTTTTGTTGTTATGAAGTTGTGTGTGTGTGTATGTGTGTGTTAACACAGCCGATGTTGGGATGCTCCCACCACCGCAAATGCGGACCCTCGCTTCGCGAGGATCCGCATTTGCGGGGACGTTGTTGGGTTTTTGTTGGCTGGGCGGTTGGGTTTATTCTGTTAAAAAGTCGTGTGTGTGTATGTGTGTGTTAACACAGCCGACGTTGAGCCTCCACCACCGCAAATGCGGGCCCTCGCTTCACGAGGGACGCAGTTCTTGCGGGCTCGCTACGCGAGCCCGCAAGCGTGAGCAACGACTCGTACGCTCACAACTATATATGTGATAACCTTGAATGCCCTCTTTATTCAAAAATATATCTAACCCCTTTTTGAAGTTGTCTATCGAATTCGCTGTCACCACCTCCTTTGGTAGAGAATTCCACAGTTTAACCACCCTAACTGTGAAGAACCCTTTTCTTTGTTTAAAATGAAATCTTTTTTCCTCTAACCTCAAAGGATGTCCTCTTGTCAGTTGAAAATCTCTTGCTACAAAAAGTTCACTTGACAAATCTTTATACTGACCCTGGATGTATTTATATAACGTTATCATATCTCCTCTTAGACGCCTTTTTTCTAGCGAAAATAAGTTTAATTTTGTTAGTCTTTCTTCATAACTTAGCCCCTCCATTCCCCTTATTAGTTTTGTAGCCCTTCTCTGTATTTTTTCCAGCTCTAAAATGTCTTTTTTATGAGGTGGTGCCCAAAATTGTCCTCCATATTCCAAATGAGGTCGTACTAGAGATTTGTATAGTGGCAGAATTATATCTTCTTCCCTGGCTTCTATACCCTTCCAAATACATGCTAATATTTTATTTGCCTTTGCAGCCGCTGCTTGGCTTTGAGCGATGTTACCTAGGTGGTTGTCCACTAGTACTCCCAAATCCCTTTCAATATCTGATACCCCTAGATTTGCTCCATTAAGATTATAGATTGCAGGGCTATTGTTCCTTCCCAAATGCATAACCTTACATTTATTTGTATTAAATCTCATCTGCCATTTAGCCGCCCATTTCTCTAATTTAAGCAAATCCTTTTGTAGGGAAAGTACATCATTATCTGATTTTATTACCTTGCACAACTTAGTGTCATCAGCAAAAATGGAGACACTACATTCGAGTCCTACTTCAATGTCATTAATAAATATGTTAAAAAGGAGAGGACCTAATACTGAACCTTGAGGAACCCCACTTATCACATTAGACCAATCGGAGTATGTTCCATTCACAACAACCCTTTGCTTCCTGTCTTTTAGCCAGCTCTCGATCCATGAGCATATATTTACTGCAATTCCTGTATCCCTTAGTTTGCTCACTAGTCTTCCATGTGGCACTGTATCAAATGCCTTTGAAAAATCTAAAAAGACTACATCCACTGAGTTGCCCTGATCCAAGTTCCTACTAACCTCCTCATAGAAACTTATTAGATTGGTCTGACACGACCTATCCTTCATAAATCTGTGTTGACTGCTACCTATAATCCTGTTCAAATAGACATATTCTTGTATTCTGTCCCTTATTAACCCTTCTAAAAGCTTCCCCACTACAGAAGTGAGGCTCACTGGTCGATAATTCCCCGGATTTGCTCTTGCTCCCTTTTTAAATATAGGCATCACATCAGCTTTTCTCCAGTCATCCGGTAGTGACCCTGTAGTGAGTGAGTCTTGAAAGATTAGATATAATGGTTTGGCTATTACAGAACCCAGCTCCCTCAGTACCCTTGGATGTATTTCAACAGGACCTGGGGCTTTATTAACATTTATTTTCTCCAACCTCTTTTGGATTACTTCCTGCGTTAACCAATTATTTAGTAAAGGTAGTGTAGCCCCATTATGTTGCGGTGTCCCAACCACTGGTACCTCCCTTGTGTAAACTGACGAAAAGAACATATTTAGCTCATCTGCCTTTTCCTGGTCACTAATTATCAGATGGCCTGTGTCACATTGTAATGGTCCTATCGATTCCTTCCTGGCCTTCTACCCATTAATATATATAAAAAAATATTTTAGGGTTAGTCTTACTTTCCATTGCAACTGAATTTTCATTTTCTATTTTAGCCTGTCTAATAGCCCTTTTGCAAGACTTGTTGATTTCCTTATAGTCACATAAAGCTGCCTCTGTTCCCTCCTTCTTGTATAATTTAAATGCATATTTCATTTTCCTCATCATGATCTTTAAGTCATTGTTAAGCCACATGGGATGTAATTTACTCCTATTAATTTTATTTCCACATGGTACATGCTGATGAGTATGTTTATTTAGTAAGGATTTGAATGTTGTCCATTTATTTTCAGTATTCTTCCCTGTAAATTCTTTGTCCCAGTCTATATGTTGTATTGCTGCCCGTAGCCCATTAAAGTTAGCCCTTTTAAAATTTAGAGTTTTGTTGGCCCCTTACAACTCTGTTTTTGTATTCAATCTCAAATGAGACTGTGTTGTGATCACTGTTCCCCAAGGGTTCCTCTATTTTTACATTTTATATTATATCAATATTATTTGTGATGACTAAATCCAAGATGGCCCCATTTCTGGTAGGTTCTTGTATTACCTGGGCCAGATAATAATCCCTGAGTACTCAAGAACCTGCTCCCCTTAGCTGAGCTGCTGGTCTCATTTATCCAGTTTATTTCAGGGTAATTAAAGTCTCCCATTATTAGAACTTGCCCATGCTTAGTTGCATTTCCAATCTGTAACAATAATTGTATTTCCTCACTTTCAGCTATATCTGGGGGTTTATAGCATACTCCCATCAATATGCGTTTAGAATTAGCTCCTCCACTATTTAGCTCAACCCACAAAGATTCAATGATGCCGTTAGTGCCAGCATAAATATCTTCTCTGACTATAGGCTTAAATTCAGGCTTAACATAAAGACAGATCCCTCCTCCTCTTTTACCATTTCTCCTATCTTTCCTAAATAGGTTATAACCATCCAGATTAACAGTTCAGTCATGAGATTCATCCCACCATGTTTCCGTAATGCCTCATTTTTCTTGTACTGATAATATTATTAGCTCATCCATTTTCCCAGGCAAACTTCTTGCGTTAGCAATCATACACTTTATGTTTCTATGGCTCTGCTGTTGTGATGTGCCTGCCACTGTATTTGAGGCCCCTATTTATACCTCCCTACTTTCTATTGTAACCCTTCCCCCTTCTCCTCCCCCATGGGTAACTAATTCATCCCTTTCCCTCTCTACCCTATTTACCCCAATACTTCTATATAGTCCTACCCCCACCTACAAGTTTAAAAACTCCCCCAGCCGTTCTACCATCCTATCCCCTAGCACAAAAGTGCCCTCATCATTAAGGTGCAATCCATCCCTGCTATAGAGATTGTACCCAAGTGAAAAGTCAGCCCAGTGCTCTAAAAACCCCAAACCCTCTGCACTGCACCACTTTTTTAGCCACACATTAACCTCCCTAAGCTCCTTCTACCTCCCTGGGCTAGCACGTGGCACTGGTAGTATCTCAGAAAATACTACCTTGGAGGTCCTTGCTTTAAGCTTATTCCCTAATTCTCTAAAATCATTCTTTAGGACGCTCCATCTTCCACTAACTTTGTCATTGGTACCAATGTGTACCAAGACCGCCGGTTCATTACCAGCCCCTCCCAATAATTTATCCACCCGATCCACAACATGCCGAACCCGAGCACCTGGGAGACAGCAAACTGTTTAATTGCTGGGATCTGGGTGACAAATTACCCTGTCTACCTTCCTAATAATAGAGTCCCCTTCCACCAAAACATGTCTGTTGCTCTGCCTATTCTGCCCTCCCTCTCCTCTAGTAGAACTGTTCTCCCGGCTGTTAGAGGGAACAGCTCTATCTGGCATTGCCATTCCTGAATGGACATCCCCAACAGTTTCACTCAATCTGGCAAATCTGTTGGTGTTTGCCAACTCAGAACTGGCCTGCCTCCTTCTGTTCCCCCTGATTCCCCTTCTAACTGTAACCCAGCTACCTCCCTGGCCATCCTCACTAGCCCCAGCTCCTCCCTCCATACTAGGCCCAGCTAAACTGTGCTCCATGAGCACCAACTCCCTTTCCAGTGTGACAATATCATGAAGTGTTGCAATTCTCCTCTCCAGATCTTCAATTGGAGCTTCCAGAGAGGCAACATGCTCATACCTGTCACAGAGGTATGGACCCTGGATCATCTGTTCCAGTAGTGCATACATTTGGCAGGATGTACACTGAGTGAGGTTTCCACTGGACTGACTCATGATTATCAGTTACAAAAATACAGTGAGAAAACAAATCAATGTATTTGTATAAAGATTTATTTCCACACCTTAAACCAAACAAAACTGAAATATATACGTTCGTTTTCTGTTTTTTCTTATAATACCCCTTTTCTTTGGATTTCCTCCTTTTATTTAATCTCCTACACACCAATTACACTTACACTAGAAATGATTGCAAGCTCCCAAGCTCTCCCTTCCCTTGATAAAATAGACCCTGCCTACTCGCCTGTACAATGATAAATGAGCACAGGATAGAAAACACTGTCCTGCCCCACAGAACCGATTCAACAGAAAACAAAAAATGCACACAGATATAACTTACACAGGCAAAGCCACACCCACTCTCACCCGTACTCTGATTATTGCAACAGACAGAAAACTCTGCACTGACTTAGAGCGGATTCAAACAGAAACTCACACAAATGCACACAGATATAACTTACACAGGCTAAGCCACACCCACTCTCAGCTAGACACAGATTACTGCAACAGGACAGAAAACTCTGCACTGACTTACAGAGCGGATACAAAAGTGAGGTCAGACTGTATACGGTATATACACCATCAAGTGAGGTCAGACTGTATACGGTATATACACCATCAAGTGAGGTCAGACTGTATACGGTATATACACCAGCCAGTAAGGTCAGACTGCATACAATATATACACCAATGAGTGAGCTCAGACTGTATACAGTATATACACAAGTCAGTCCCCTCTGTCTGTGTACACATTAGTTGGTCTGCTCCATATATACACCAGTCTGACTGTACATTACCCATCTATTGTCCATTTCACATGGGGGAGCGCGTCTCTGTTGTGCTTCAGCCATGGCTTTTACTGAAAGAAGAGGAGAGATATCTAATCTGAGGTTGTGTGAGGTCATGTGAGGTCATGTGAGGTTGACTTATATATTGTCTCGTTTTGTAATTATTGAGAATACAACTAAAGAGCAAGATGCTGCATTAACGCTATGAGATCATGTGTAAATAAAATATGTAGAAACAGGTACTTGGTGGGTATTAGGAGAGAAAGTGACAAGAGGGTGAGGTGGTGACAGTGGGTGATACATAATGAGGGTGAGGTGGTGACAGTGGGTGATACATAACAGGGGTGAAGTGGTGACAGTGGGTGATACATAATGAGGGTGAGGTGGTGACAGTGGGTGATACATAAAGAGGGTGAGGAGATGACAGTGGGTGATACATAAAGAGGGTGAGATGGTGATACAAAACAAGGGTGAGGGGGTGACAGTGGGTGATGCACATCAAGGGTGAGATGGTTATAGTGGGTGTTACATAAAGAGGGTGAGGAGGTGACAGTCTGTGATACATAACGAGAGTGAGGTGGTGGCAGTGGGTGATACCTAACGAGGGTGAGATGGTGATACTGGGTGATAAATAACAAGGGTGAGGTGGTGACAGTGGGCAATACATATCAAGGATGAGATGGTGAAAGTGGGTGATACATAAAGAGCGCAAGGTGGTGACAGTGGGTGATACATTACAAGGGTGAGGTAGTGACAGTAGGTGATGCATGTTAAGGGTGAGGTGGTTATAGTGGATGATACATAAAGACGGTGAGGTGGTGACATTGGGTGATACATAACGAGGGTGAGGTGGTGACAGTGGGTGATACATAACGAGGGTGAGGTGGTGACAGTGGGTGATACATAACGAGGGTGAGGTGGTGACAGTGGGTGATACATAACAAGGGTGAGGTGGTGACATTGGGTGATACATACCGAGGGTGAGGTTGTGACTAACGGAACCCATCACTGTTTTACCCTGTTTTATGGTTATTTAATTCTTGGTTAAAATATGATCACATTGCTGTACTGTAGATATGTTGTTTTATGTTCTACAGAATATATTGGCTCAGAATATTACAGCTACTAGGCTAATAGATAATCCTATTACAGAGACTCCTTTATAAGATAAGGAAGTCTATTGTATAAAGTGTTTTATTATGAGACAGAGAACAAAGAGTATAATCTGATCCATGTCTGATTGCATCAAAGTAGCCTGGTAGCCTAGGGGAGGTGGGACCACACCTATTGTTCTCTTTATGTGTATTATGTGGCCAAATATGGGCATGTGTATTGCCTGTGGGAAGAGATGTGTATAAATATTTCTGTACAACAAAATCAAGTCAGTATTCATTTGACTCCCAAATTGTGTGTCGTCAAAATATGGGAGGACAAGGATGGTGAAACTGTAGTGCCTCTTGGGTATTTTACCGTATACCAGTGGAGATATTGGATTCGTGTTCCAACTCCGTTACATTTGGTGGCAAGTGGCGAAATTGTTCCCACGGTCAGAAGGACAGCTACAGGAGACACCATTCCGTGGAGTACAAATTGAGGGCAACGCTAGTATCCGTACAGCGCCCCTGGCTATAGCAGGATGGAACCGGCTAGTTTTCGGGCAGCGTTCCATGATGAGGAGAATGAGGCGGCGGCGGACTACAGGGATGCAGACAGAAAGGAACTCATGGTTACAGTACCTCTTATTGCCCCACAGACTGAGTTTGGAAGAGAACTCCAAAGCAGACTGGCCTTTTTCCCAGGTACGCTTCCCATAAAAACCTTGGAATGGCTAATGACAGATGTCCACAAATACATAATGGAAAAGCAGCGGGCACGGGAGCGGTCCATCTTTGGAGCTGCTAACCCACCTCCCACCATTAACCCCCCCCCCCCCAGCACTGCGTCCGGGTGGTGGGAACTACCAAACCCCTCCACGGTACATCAGGTGCCACACGTGTAACCAGCAGGGCCACATGCAGAGAGACTGTCCCAGAAACAGAAACCGCTCCACGTGGAATACTCCAACTAATCCCCCCCCCTAGCGGCAGTGTGTACCCCAGGGAGCTGAAGGTGTCGTCCTTCCTCCCCAGCAGCAGTGTGAACCCCAGGGGGCCAAAGGTGTCGTCCTTCCCCCCCCAGCGGCAGTGTGAACCCCAGGGGGCAGAAGGTGTCTTCCTTCCCCCCCAGCGGCAGTGTGAACCCCAGGGGGCAGAAGGTGTCGTCCTTCCCCCCCAGCGGCAGTGTGAACCACAGGGGGCAGAAGGTGTCGTCCTTCCCCCCCAGCGGCAGTGTGAACCACAGGGGGCAGAAGGTGTCGTCCTTCCCCCCCAGCGGCAGTGGGAACACCAGGGGGCAGAAGGTGTCATCCTTCCCCCCCAGCGGCAGTGTGAACCCCAGGGGGCAGAAGGTGTCGTCCTTCCCCCCCAGCGGCAGTGTGAACACCAGGGGGCAGAAGGTGTCGTCCTTCCCCCCCAGCGGCAGTGTGAACCCCAGGGGGCAGAAGGTGTCGTCCTTTCCCCCCAGCGGCAGTGTGAACCACAGGGGGCAGAAGGTGTCGTCCTTCCACCCCAGCGACAGTTTACCATAACCAGGGGAGACACCAATCTCCCAGACGGCGCAGATGGGACCGTGGTCTCTGCGCCCACAGCCTGTCCAGATCCCCAACTACCCTCACTGGGACAACCGGAGGAGGGGGTAAGTACAAATTCCCCTCCCCAGCTAACTTCTAATGTGGCCCCAGGGTTAACAGAGGAAATGTTAACCCCCACTGACCCCCACGTTTCCCTGGCTACTGAGCCGGAATATGTCCCAAGTACCCCAGCAGAAGAGCTGACAGTGGGGCAGAGTGCAGTCGGCCTCTGCCCTCCCTTTGTCCCTTGTACAGAGCAGGATGTCCTGCAGGTGATACCAGCAGAAGAGCTGGCATCAGGGCAGAGTGGCGCTGGCCTCTGCCCCTCAAGTCCCCTCAGCGTGTTGCCCCATCACCACAGCGAAATATCCAGGTGCCTGGTTAGACTTCCCCCCAAAGGGGAGATGTGATGAAGTGCCCTTCACCACTTTGTCTTGGAGAGGACTTTTTGCCAGCCTCCTGCCCTGCGACTATGGCCCTGGGACATATTGCCCTTTAAACACAGTATTCAGCCATACCAGAGTGTATGTCACTCATTCTGGCCCTTTACATACAGGGGGGTCATTCGGTACTTGCCCTGTGGGAGCGGTGATACCCCAGATAGCTATGCCATGGAGCCCATTCATATAATGAAAGACTATGGGAAAGACTTTAGCTACATGGCAATTGAACTGTGTGAAGAGGATCTGAGCGCTATTCGGTAGTTTTGTGCGCTCAGATCCCAGCTATCTGGGGATATGTGAAATGTGAGTAAATGTGAATTGCAGTAATGCTGATGGGTTGTCAAACTAGAGAATTGACCAACAAATACTTTTGTCCGGACATCCCCAGGCCGATCCGTTGGGTTGAGACCGTGTATGCCAGCTTATGGTCACAGGGGAGGTGTGTAACGGAACCCATCACTGTTTTACCCTGTTTTATAGTTATTTAATTCTTGGTTAAAAAATGATCCTACTGTTATATTATATGTATGTTGGTTGATGCTCTGCAGGATATTAGCTCAGACTATTGTAGACACCTAGCAGAATACATAATCCTATTAGGGTCTCCTAGAGGCAGGAGAGCCCTATTGTGTAAAGTGTTCACATTGTGAAAGATGGAACAAAGAGAAGCATTATCCTATCAATGTCTGTTATTGTATCAAAGTAGCCGGCTAGTCTCTGGGAGGTGTGACCCACCTATTGTTCTCTCTATGTGTACTGTGTGGCCAAATATGGGCATGTGTATTACCTGTGGCCAAAGAGATGTATAAATATTTCTGTAGAACAAAATAAAGTCAGTATTCATTTGACTCCCAAATTGTGTTTCGTCCAATATGGGAGGTTGGGAATGGTGAGACTATAGTGCCTCTTGGGTATTTTACTGTATACCAGCGGAGATATTGGATTCGTGTTCCAACTCCGTTACAATACATATAAAGGATGAGGTGGTGACAGTGGGTGATACATAATGAGGGTGAGGTGGTGACAGTGGGTGATACATAGCAAGGGTGAGGTGGTGACAGTGGGTGATACATATCGAGGGTGAGGTGGTGACAGTGGGTGATACATAACGAGGGTGAGGTGGTGACAGTGGGTGATACATAACGAGGGTGAGGTGGTGACAGTGGGTGATACATAACGAGGGTGAGGTGGTGACAGTGGGTGATACATAACGAGGGTGAGGTGGTGACAGTGGGTGATACATATAAAGGATGAGGTGGTGACAGTGGGTGATACATAAGGATGAGATGGTTACAGTGGGTGATACATATTGAGGGTGAGGTGGTGACAGTTGGTGATACATATAAAGGATGAGGTGGTGACAGTGGGTGATACATAACGATACATGTGTCTCATACCTAAGGCAGTGTGTGTGTCTCTTATACTGACGGCTGTGTGTGTGTGTGTGTCTCATACCTACGGTTGTGTGTTGTGTCTGTCTCTCATACCTGTGGCAGTGTGTTCAGTGTGTCTCTCATACCTACAGCTGTGAATTGTGTGTGTGTCTCTTATACCTACGGCAGTATTTGTGTGTGTGTCTCATACCTAAACGAGGGTGAGGTGGTGACAGTGGGTGATACATATCGAGGATGAGGTGGTGACAGTGGGTGATACATATAAAGGATGAGGTGGTGACAGTGGGTGATACATATAAAGGATGAGGTGGTGACAGTGGGTGATACATAAGGATGAGATGGTGACAGTGGGTGATACATATCGAGGGTGAGGTGGTGACAGTGGGTGATACATAACGAGGGTGAGGTGGTGACAGTGGGTGATACATAACGAGGGTGAGGTGGTGACAGTGGGTGATACATAACGAGGGTGAGGTGGTGACAGTGGGTGATACATAACGAGGGTGAGGTGGTGACAGTGGGTGATACATAACGAGGGTGAGGTGGTGACAGTGGGTGATACATGTGTCTCATACCTACGGCTGTGTGTTGTGTGTCTCATACCTACGGCTGTGTGTTGTGTGTCTCATACATACGGCTGTGTGTTGTGTGTGTGTGTCTCATACATACGGCTGTGTGTTGTGTGTGTGTGTCTCATATGTACGGCTGTGTGTTGTGTGTCTCATACCTACGGCTCTGTGTTGTGTGTCTCATACCTACGGCTCTGTGTTGTGTGTCTCATACCTACGGCTCTGTGTTGTGTGTCTCATACCTACGGCTCTGTGTTGTGTGTCTCATACCTACGGCTCTGTGTTGTGTGTCTCATACCTATGGCTCTGTGTGTTGTGTGTCACATACCTACGGCTCTGTGTGTTGTGTGTCACATACCTACGGCTGTGTGTTGTGTGTCTCATACCTACGGCTGTGTGTGTTGTGTGTCTCATACCTACGGCTGTGTGTTGTGTGTCTCATACCTACGGCTGTGTGTCTCTCTCTTCTCTTCCTGTGTGTAAGTCACTAGAATGTGAAAGTGAAAGTGCAGCCGTGCTCCCCCCCCCCCCTCCTGTACACCCCCCGCCCTTTGTACAGACCCTGCTGTCCCTGCTCTTGCTTTCTGATCCACCTCCTCTGCTCCATCTCTTACTATGTAATACAGAGCAATGAAAAACTTCACGTTTCTGATGTATGTAACATACTAACAACATTAGTGTGTGTGTCTCATATGTACGGCTGTGTGTTTTGTGTGTGTGTGTGTGTGTGTGTGTCTCATACGTACGGATGTGTGTTTTGTGTGTGTGTCTCTCATACGTACGGCTGTGTGTGTGTGTGTCTCATACGTACGGCTGTGTGTGTGTGTGTCTCATACGTACGGCTGTGTGTGTGTGTGTGTGTGTGTCTCATACATACGGCTGTGTGTGTGTGTGTGTGTGTGTGTCATACATACGGCTGTGTGTGTGTGTGTGTGTGTCATACATACGGCTGTGTGTGTGTGTGTGTGTGTGTGTCATACATACGGCTGTGTGTGTGTGTGTGTGTGTGTGTCATACATACGGCTGTGTGTGTGTGTGTGTGTGTGTCTCATACGTACGGCTGTGTGTGTCTCATACCTACGGCTCTGTGTTGTGTGTCACATACCTACGGCTGTGTGTTGTGTATCACATACCTACGGCTGTGTGTGTGTGTGTCTCTCTCTCTCTCTCCTCTTCCTGTGTGTCTCATACCTATGGCTCTGTGTGTTGTGTGTCACATACCTACGGCTGTGTTGTGTGTCACATACCTACTGCTGTGTATCACATACCTACGGCTGTGTTGTGTGTCACATACCTACTGCTGTGTATCACATACCTACGGCTGTGTGTGTGTGTGTCTCTCTCTCTCTCCTCTTCCTGTGTGTCTCATACCTATGGCTCTGTGTGTTGTGTGTCACATACCTACGGCTGTGTTGTGTGTCACATACATACTGATGTGTATCACATACCTACGGCTGTGTTGTGTGTCACATACCTACTGCTGTGTATCACATACCTACGGCTGTGTTGTGTGTCACATACCTATTGCTGTGTATCACATACCTACGGCTGTGGGTGTGTGTGTGTCTCTCTCTCTCTCCTCTTCCTGTGTGTCTCATACCTATGGCTCTGTGTGTTGTGTGTCACATACCTACGGCTGTGTTGTGTGTCACATACCTACTGCTGTGTATCACATACCTACGGCTGTGTTGTGTGTCACATACCTACTGCTGTGTATCACATACCTACGGCTGTGGGTGTGTGTGTGTCTCTCTCTCTCTCCTCTTCCTGTGTGTCTCATACCTATGGCTCTGTGTGTTGTGTGTCACATACCTACGGCTGTGTTGTGTGTCACATACCTACTGCTGTGTATCACATACCTACGGCTGTGTTGTGTGTCACATACCTACTGCTGTGTATCACATACCTACGGCTGTGGGTGTGTGTGTGTCTCTCTCTCTCTTCTCTTCCTGTGTGTCTCATACCTATGGCTCTGTGTGTGTATCACATACCTACGGCTCTGTGTCTCTCTCTTCTTCTCTTCCTGTGTGTAAGTCACTAGAATGTGAAAGTGAAAGTGCAGCCGTGCTCCCCCCTCCTGTACACCCCCCCTCCTGTACACCCCCCGCCCTTTGTACAGACCCTGCTGTCCCTGCTCTTGCTTTCTGATCCGCCTCCTCTGCTCCATCTCTTACTATGTAATAAAGAGCAATGAAAAACTTCACGTTTCTGATGTATGTAACATACTAACAACATTAGTGTGTGTGTGTCTCATATGTACGGCTGTGTGTTGTGTGTGTGTGTGTCTCATACGTACGGGTGTGTGTGTCTCATGTACGGCTGTGTGTGTGTCTCATACGTACGGATGTGTGTTTTGTGTGTGTGTGTGTGTGTCTCATGTACGGCTGTGTGTTTTGTGTGTGTGTGTGTCTCATACGTACGGATGTGTGTGTCTCATACGTACTGATGTGTGTTTTGTGTGTGTGTGTGTGTCTCATACGTACTGATGTGTGTTTTGTGTGTGTGTGTGTGTGTGTGTCTCATACATACGGCTGTGTGTGTGTGTGTGTGTCTCATACGTACGGCTGTGTGTTTTGTGTGTGTGTGTGTCTCATACGTACGGCTGTGTGTTTTGTGTGTGTGTGTGTCTCATACGTACGGCTGTGTGTTTTGTGTGTGTGTCTCATACGTACGGCTGTGTGTTTTGTGTGTGTGTGTGTCTCATACGTACGGCTGTGTGTCTCATACGTACGGCTGTGTGTTGTGTGTGTGTGTGTCTCATACGTACGGCTGTGTGTCTCATACGTACGGCTGTGTGTTGTGTGTGTGTGTCTCTCATACGTACGGCTGTGTGTCTCATACGTACGGCTGTGTGTTGTGTGTGTGTGTCTCTCATACGTACGGCTGTGTGTCTCATACGTACGGCTGTGTGTTGTGTGTGTGTGTCTCTCATACGTACGGCTGTGTGTTGTGTGTGTGTGTGTCTCTCATACGTACGGCTGTGTGTGTGTGTCTCATACGTACGGCTGTGTGTTTTGTGTGTGTGTGTCTCATGTACGGCTGTGTGTCTCATACGTACGGCTGTGTGTTTTGTGTGTGTGTCTCATACGTACTGATGTGTGTTTTGTGTGTGTGTGTGTGTGTGTGTCTCATGTACGGCTGTGTGTTGTGTGTGTGTGTCTCATACGTACGGCTGTGTGTTTTGTGTGTGTGTGTGTGTGTGTGTCTCATACGTACGGCTGTGTGTCTCTCTCTTCTCTTCCTGTGTGTAAGTCACTAGAATGTGAAAGTGAAAGTGCAGCCGTGCCCCCCCCCTCCTGTACACCCCCCGCCCTTTGTACAGACCCTGCTGTCCCTGCTCTTGCTTTCTGATCCGCCTCCTCTGCTCCATCTCTTACTATGTAATAAAGAGCAATGAAAAACTTCACGTTTCTGATGTATGTAACATACTAACAACATTAGTGTGTGTGTGTGTCTCATACGTACGGCTGTGTGTTGTGTGTGTGTGTGTGTCTCATACGTACGGCTGTGTGTTGTGTGTGTGTGTGTGTCTCATACGTACGGCTGTGTGTGTCTCATACGTACGGCTGTGTGTGTGTGTGTCTCATACGTACGGCTGTGTGTTGTGTGTGTGTGTGTGTCTCATACGTACGGCTGTGTGTTGTGTGTGTGTGTGTGTGTGTGTGTCTCATACGTACGGCTGTGTGTTGTGTGTGTGTGTGTGTGTGTGTGTGTGTGTCTCATACGTACGGCTGTGTGTTGTGTGTGTGTGTGTGTGTGTGTGTGTGTCTCATACGTACGGCTGTGTGTTGTGTGTGTGTGTGTGTGTGTGTGTGTGTGTGTCTCATACGTACGGCTGTGTGTTGTGTGTGTGTGTGTGTGTGTGTGTGTGTCTCATACGTACGGCTGTGTGTTGTGTGTGTGTGTGTGTGTGTGTGTGTCTCATACGTACGGTTGTGTGTGTGTGTGTGTGTGTGTCTCATACGTACGGCTGTGTGTTGTGTGTGTGTGTGTGTGTGTGTGTGTGTGTCTCATACGTACGGCTGTGTGTTGTGTGTGTGTGTGTGTGTGTGTGTGTGTGTGTGTGTCTCATACGTACGGCTGTGTGTTGTGTGTGTGTGTGTGTGTGTGTGTGTGTGTGTGTCTCATACGTACGGCTGTGTGTTGTGTGTGTGTGTGTGTGTGTGTGTGTCTCATACGTACGGCTGTGTGTTGTGTGTGTGTGTGTGTGTGTCTCATACGTACGGCTGTGTGTTGTGTGTGTGTGTGTGTGTGTGTGTGTCTCATACGTACGGCTGTGTGTTGTGTGTGTGTGTGTGTGTGTCTCATACGTACGGCTGTGTGTTGTGTGTGTGTGTGTGTCTCATACGTACGGCTGTGTGTTGTGTGTGTGTGTGTGTCTCATACGTACGGCTGTGTGTTGTGTGTGTGTGTGTGTGTGTCTCATACGTACGGCTGTGTGTTGTGTGTGTGTGTGTGTGTCTCATACGTACGGCTGTGTGTTGTGTGTGTGTGTGTGTGTGTCTCATACGTACGGCTGTGTGTTGTGTGTGTGTGTGTGTGTGTCTCATACGTACGGCTGTGTGTTGTGTGTGTGTGTCTCATATGTACAGCTGTGTGTTGTGTGTGTGTGTCTCATATGTACAGCTGTGTGTTGTGTGTGTGTGTGTCTCATATGTACAGCTGTGTGTTGTGTGTGCAATGAAAATTAAAAATTCCTGCGTTACGGGTCCTTAAAGGTAAATACAGGCCACCATAAGAACTTCATTAACCCTATCACTCATGGGGGTTAATACAGACCCCCATAAACCCTTCATTAACCCTGTCACTCATGGGGGTTAATACAGACCCCCATAAACCCTTCATTAACCCTGTCACTCATGGGGGTTAATACAGACCCCCATAAACCCTTCATTAACCCTGTCACTCATGGGGGTTAATACAAACCCCCATAAACCCCTAATTAACCCCCTCACTCATGGGGGTCAATACAGACCCTCATAAGCTTCTATTTAACCCCATCAGTCCTATAAGGGTATATTAAGACCATTATGGGCCTGTTTCAACCCAACATTAACCACATAAGTGCCATGACAGTCCTCAAGAACCATCATGACACTAAGTATAAACACTACAATGCACTATACACCCCCAATAAAACATTACATATCAACTAAACAGCCTCTACACTAACCTATTACCACCTACACTACCTACCTACCCCCTAATAACCCCCACCACTCTAATTAGAGAAAATAATAAAGCCTAAAGTCACAAAAAATAAACAATCTACATTACATAAAATGAAAAACCTAAGTCACAAAAAAATAAAAATATAGATTAATATAGACCCCCATAACCCCATATATTAACCCTGTCACTCATGGGGGTCAACACAGGCCCCCATAAGCACTTCATTAACCCTGTCACTCATGTTGGTCAATACAGAACCCCATAAGCCCTTCATTAACCCTGTCACTCATGGGGGTCAATACAGACCCCATAAGCACTTCATTAACCCTGTCACTCATGTTGGTCAATAAAAACCCCCATAAGCCCTTCATTAACCCTGTCATTCATGGGGGTCAACACAGGCCCCCATAAGCACTTCATTAACCCTGTCACTCATGTTGGTCAATACAGAACCCCATAAGCCCTTCATTAACCCTGTCACTCATGGGGGTCAATACAGACCCCATAAGCACTTCATTAACCCCCTCACTCATGGGGGTCAATATAGACCCCCATAAGCCCTTTGTTAACCCTGTCACTCATGGAGGTCAATACAGACCCCATAAGCACTTCATTAACCCTGTCACTTACGGTGGTCAATACAGACCCCCATAAACCGCTAATTAACCTTGTCACTCATGGGGTTCCATATAGACCCTCATAAGCTTCTATTTAACCCCATCAGTCCTATAAGGGTAAATTAAGACCATTATGGGCCTGTTACAACCCAACATTAAGTAAAAAAAAATAAAAAAGGAACATTACAGAAAATAAAAAAAAACACATTACAACCCGCCCGCCACTACAGAAAAAAAAAAAAATTACACACCTGAAAAGGAAATATATATAAATACATACAATTCAAATCATACACTATAATACATACAATACAATTAAATACAATACGTACAATATAATACACCCCTATCTAATATACAATATATCTTATCTATCTAATATACATCACACAATCTATCTAAATAAATACCACAATCTAATATACAATACATGCTATGCTATCTGTATAAAACACATACCCCTAGCTAACATACAATAAATGCTATCTATATATAAAATAATCTAATTCTAAGCTAAAATAAAATAATTAAGACCACTTACCTTTGCAGATGTCCCTTCAGATCAGCCACTTAGGGGGAAAAAAAAAAAAATTAGTGCAACACATTTACAGTAAATAAATAAACATTCTAAATATTCTACTCACCTTTCCGGCATGTCCCGTCCTTACTCTTTTACCCTTCTCCGGTGCAGCACCTGTTAAAAAAAACATAACATTAATACACATACATAAACATAAAAACAAAATAAAACATAATCTACATTGTACTTACCTCTACACGATGTCTCCGGCCTCCTCCTCCTCCTTTGCCCCGCCCTGTAAAAAAAAAAAAAAAAAAAAAAAAAAAAAAAAAAAAAAAAAAAAAAAAAAAAAAAGTACTCACATCCGCACTCACGGACATCCCCGACACTAATGAGGCTCCCGGAGACTTTTTTCTGGAAGAAAATAGGCAATGGCGCCTTCTGATTGGTTGAAACTTCTGTCTATCAAATTCACCCAATCAGAAGGCGCCAATGTGTGAGCCAATCAGAAAGAGATACACCCTAAAATCCCACTCTGATTGGATAATGCACCTGTCAAACTTTATTTAAACCAATCACAAGGTGCAGATGCCTTCAGCCAATCACAATGGATTACACCCCCACAGGGTGATTGGTTGCACTGACAATAGCCAATCACAATGGAATACACTCACACGTACTGATTGGTGAAGGCATTTGCGCCTTCTCATTGGCTATTGTCAGTGTCAATCAGTATTACAGCCAATGGGAAGGTGCAGATGTCTTCACCAATCAGTACGTGGGGGTGTATCCCATTGTGATTCGCTGATGGCAATAAAGCCTTCGGATTGGTTTAAATAAAGATTGACAGGTGCGTTATCCAATCAGCGTGTGATTTTGGGGTGTATCCCTTTCTCATTGGTTCACAATTGGCGTCTTCTCATTGGCTGAATTTGATAGACAGTGGTTTCAATCAATCAGAAGCCGCCATTGCCAATTTTATTCTGGAACACTCCGTAGGAAGCTCATTAGCGTCTGGGCCATCCGCCAAGGCGGATGTTTTTTTTTTTTTTTTTTTTTTTTTTAAAGAGCGCGGATGCTTCCGGGGCAGAAGACGAGGAGGCCGGAGACATCGCGGCGAGGTAAGTACAATGTAGATTGTGTTTATTTTACTTGGTTTCATGTTTATGTATGTGAACTAATGTAATTTTTTTTTTTTTTTTTTTTTTTTTTTTTTTTAACAGGGGCCGTGCCGCAGAAGCAAAGATGGAGGAGGTGACATGCTGGAAAGGTCAGTAGAATATTTAGAATGTTTATTTATTTTATGTAAACGTGTTGTAGTAATTTGTTTAATCTTTTTTACCCTAGGTTGCTGATCTGAAGAAACATCTCAAAGGTAAGTGGTCTTAATTTTATTGTAGCTTAGAATTAGGGTTCCTATATAGAGATAGCATGTATTGTATATTATATAGATTGGGGGATGTATAGTACATAGAAATTATTTATTGTATATTAGATAGATAGGGGGATGTATATTAGATAGATAGTATTGTATATTAGATAGGGGGATGTATATTAGATAGGGGTGTATTGTATTGTATTGCATTTAATTGTATTTTTTTTATTTTTATTTCTGTAGTGGTGGGGGTTGTAATGTATTTTTTTATTTTCTGTAATGTTCCCTTTTTTCTTTTTTGTGGCTTAGGTTATTTTTTTTTTCTGTAATGTACATTTTTTGTTTTTGGTGATTTCTTTTTTTTATTTTATGTAATGTAGATTTTTGATTTTTGTTGACTTTAGTTTTTTTGATTTCTGTAATTACAGTGGTGGGGAGGGGGTTATTAGGGGGTAGGTAGGTATGTAGTGTAGGTGTTAATAGGTTAGTGTAGAGGGTGTTTAGTTGATATTTAATGTTTTATTGGGGGGGGGGTATAGTGCAGTGTAGTGTTTATACTTAGTGTCATGATGGTCCTTGAGGACCGTCATGACACTTATGTGGTTAATGTTGGGTTGTAACAGGCCCATAATGGTCATAATATACCCTTATGGGACTGATGGGGTTAAATAGAGGCTTATGAGGGTCTGGAAAGACCCCCATAAGTGACTTGTTTAAAATGGTGTAGAGCTTACACTTTGGGTCATAATGGTCCTGGATGACCCTCATGGCACATATAGTGTTATTACATTCGTTCATTAGTGTGTTAGAGGGGTCTATATAGTTGAGGCACATAGTACACTCACATTGTGTGGCAAACAGCATTTCAACACTTTCTTTTATTGACCGTCATTTTTTGACGGGCAAGTAGCTAGTATATTAATAATCAATAATGTAAAGGCTGTATTTATGTACACAGTATATTCTAAATCAATAACATATTTGTAACAGAGCGCCCCCTTCTGGCGGGGTTTGCGTCCGGTTTTCTTTGCTCTTTTGCTTATTTAGGGAGGAAGACACAGCAGGCTTGTCAGAGGTTTAGTTTGATTGCTGTTTATTTGTCAGCGCCAACAGAAAGACAAAAAAACAGTGCTTATCTTCAGCAATAAAATAAAATTCTACATAAACGGGCTTAATGTGACCTGGAATGCCCTGACTATCCCTGAGATCGCTTCTCGGCCTGCAGGTAAAATAATTCAGTCCACAGTGTAGCTCTCTGCTTTGATCTGGTATCTTTTAAGGACTCATCCTCTTCTCTCTGTGTCAACAGTGGATGAAG
Organism: Discoglossus pictus; assembly: GCA_027410445.1. Classification (NCBI taxonomy): domain Eukaryota; kingdom Metazoa; phylum Chordata; class Amphibia; order Anura; family Alytidae; genus Discoglossus; species Discoglossus pictus. The sequence goes on along the minus strand of JAPZIH010000011.1, from coordinate 1,813,080 downwards.
CATAGGGCCCACCCTTCTCTCCCTTATGCTTCACCCCAGGGACCCTTGTCACCCTCTTGTGATGAGGGACGGTTACGCTTTCTTAACACTCTCTTCTCCCTGGGGCATTTGTAATCTTTTTATCTGGGTGTGTTTAAAATACATGCATTTGGCACCAACCTTTTATCCCTTATTGCATCCAGCTTATCAGGAATGGGGTCTTTTAGGTGGCTCCTTGCTCAGCTTGATTTCTCCTGAACTGTAGTGGGCCGCGCTCTTCTTTGGAAAAGTCTCTTAGTTGACACCCTTCTCCTCACACTGCTAGGCAGAGACTGCAAACTTCACTGAGCAGCCTTTTTAACTGCTCATGAGCAGGGTCAGGTGTTGGCTTGATTAGGCTGAAGATTTTGGATTAACCCTTTCTATGTCAGTCCAGGGTATATGACTCTGCTCCATCTGCGGCTTATATATCTTCCCTGATGTACTCTGTTGCAGGTTATCAGGGATTCCTGCTGCACTTCATTACATATTTTACAATTTCACATATCATATCATCTCTCTGAATGAAAACTTCAAATTCATGTAATTAATCCTAATAAATTTCAAGTCTTTATAAAATAAATTATATATTTTGTACCGATCAGAGAGTAGAGGCTAAACAAGCCCAGGGCCACCAGCTTTATGCTACATAGTTATAGAGGCTGTGATGTTATTAACACAGATTAAAGCTGACTCCTCCCATTTAAACATTGTAAGCTGACTCCTCCCATTTAAACATAGTCTTTAACAACATCTACATCATATGAGCAACTGAAATCGTTCCAAGAGACACAAAAAAAGTGGGTGCAGTGTCAGTGTGAGTAAATAATCCAAGTGAGTGAATATCATGGGGAGCCTCTATAGTCTCTCCATTGACTGGTCCAGTGCTCATGGGGTCTATCTTTGTGACCCAGAAAACATTTATCAGGTGACTCACTAAACTGTCACTAAATTGTCATCTATATTTCAGTAGACATGATCATGATCCTCAATAATCTACCTGTACCTCTGACTAACATCTCACTTTACTCCTGAGGACCAGCAGATAAGGTCTCAGGGATCAGCACTGGTCCTAGAGCCGACCTTATACAGTTATCTCTGGCAATACTTGTTTTGTTAGTCTAGTAATGTTGCAATCTCCACTGTGTATATAGTTAGAATTAAGGCCCATGGTTGGGACCTGATCCAACTAAGTCTGTGGTTGGCTCATGAGATATGTCTACTTCCTAGATCCAACGTCTAGCTTTATTGGTTAACCACATCTGTTCAAGTCTTTGGGGACACTACAGAAACTACAGGAGTTTGCAAAAAGTGACAAACTTCCACATTGTGTGCCCGCAAGTTAAAAACAATCACTGTTTCTTGGGTAATGGTTCCAGATGTCTGGGGATATTGAGCACAACTTCCCTTCCGTGCCCACAAGAACATACCAAGGAACTTAGAGGTTGGATGAGATAATGGCCATGAGAAGATCATGTGCTGGGGTCTGATCGTTCTGCAGGACAGGCAGTGAGGGTCTTAAAGGGTCACTGTAATGTCCTACCAAGAGGAGCTGGATGGGCCATTAATAAAATGTATATTTACAGATTAAAAAACTATTTTCAATATAAAACACACGATTAGAGATTACTATCAGGGTTCATGTTAATCTTCAGACTCATAACATCAGCAGGGTCTGTCTGGAGATAAGGTCTCAAGGGAACCATGGACATCTTAATCAGACAGAGGCCCAATCAATGTTATATACAATTCATAGGATGGCTTCCAGCCAAAACTCCTTGCCAAGGAAATCCACTTTAACACAGCAAGTCTCAAGCCAATATAAAGCTTCCTGAAAGCTCAAATCCTCAACTGACCTTAAAATGTCTGGAGACCAGAAGATAGATCTGATGTTTAATGCTCATCATTGCTTTCAAGTCATTGAATGTGAGTTATATTAATGATGACTCCATCTCCTGTTGTTGGGACATTACAGTGGCCCTTTAAGGGTAAGGATGGTATGATTTGTACAATGACTTACCCACAATGCTCACATCCTGAGACTCTGCCAAGTTTGTGTTTACTCCAAAGTTCCTGCTTCACCGGCCAAGACAGTGAGAGCCAGAAGGAGAGCCAGAAGAAGAGAAGGAAAAACTGACAAAAAAAAGGAGAGGACACCGGAAGATAACTGGTGTGGCGCCAAACTGCCATCAGAGCACTAACTAAGAGTAGGACAAAGTGTATGTGAGAGAACCTGGGGGTATTGTAATGGGATAGGATATGTACAGGTACATTCACTACCATTACAGGGCCATATTAAATTCCAGCCTCGTAAGTCCAACGTGTAGCACGTAAGGGCTGCGTGCTTGAAATTTACCGTACCTATGTTGCTATTAAATTAGAAAGTTCTATGATCTACGAGTGAGAGACGTTATTTACATTACAAGTGCTACGTAGTGTACTTTACCCCCCTTGCGGGTGCCTTTTTGCTTCATTTGCGTGTTACGGGCTTGCTCGCAATTGACCACATTGCAATTTAATAGCTGTATTGAACAAGCAGCGTTTACGGGCTCGTCAGATCAAAGGATCAAAGTTCAACGTTGCTCATCATGTAGCCTATTCTCAGCCGTCCTGCCGGTTAACACGCAAAGTCCTCTGCGAGCAACGTTATAGGGCTAATTTAATACCTGTAACCCGTAAATGTCAAGATATGGGCTACGTTTTAACACATAGCCTGAATTTAATAGGGCTACTATTCACTAACTGTCAGTATATTCACTAACTACAGGTATATTCACTAACTCTCAGTATATTCACTAATTACCCCTATATTCACTAACTATAGGTATTTTCACTACCAGTGTATTCACAGATTACCAGTATATTTACTAGCTAGCAGTATCTTAATTAACAGCCATTATATTTACTAACATTACTCAAATACTTGAAATATACCCACAATTTTCAGCCCTGCTGTTGATATATTTACAACTCCTAGGTTACTCCTAATTTACGAACACTCAGACACTCACTTGCATTATGAGTATACTCAAGGCCCTATTAAATTTGGCGATTTTGAGTTCCTGAAGCCCGTAAAGGAGCCAGCAAAAGTTACAGCTATGAAATTGGCCTCGTTCAGCTACACGCAAATGATCTACGGGTTATAGACAGAGAATCCTACGGACCTTCAAAATCTGAACTCCGTCCCAGCTAAGACTTTGATCTGTCAATCCCGTAAATGTTACAATCGCAAATCGCTATTAAATTACTACAAGTCCTCAAGCCCGCAAATGTGCAAATGGAGCCAAAAATCCTATGGCTACTAGACTCACAAGGGGGTGAAACTCCTGTCCATAGCACTGTAAAAGCAAATATAAATACACTACTGTATTTTAAATGATAGGGAAAGTGGTGCTAGGAATTAATATTAATAGCTCAAAATTCTTAAACTCGCAAATCTGCAATAATTTTTTTTTCTGTATAATTTCCGTGTTATTTCGATCAAGGCAATCAATGTGTTAATATATATAATGGAACCCGCATGGACTGTAATATTATAACTATTGTTTTTTTACATATTGCGTTATTTCTGGAATGCGGGTCCGATCGCACTCAGACTTCAAAATGTAAGGGATTGAAATGTAACCTCCATGTTTTAGTGACGTAATGATGACGGTCTCTTTTACTCTTGGCTCTGTCTAAACCCGTAACTACGGGTTTGACTAATTTATCATCTTCATGCCCGGAAATGCTACGTGCCACAGCATAATTTACGGATTTGGATTCCGACCACGTCCTTGCGGCATTTTCTAATTTAATCGCTCTGTAACTCCCGCAAATTTCATATTTAGGATTTTAATAGGACTCTCAGTGTATGTTACTAGTCTAATCAATACCATTGCTACTCAACTCACTAACAACACTAGACAGAGAGACACAGGGAAGGGAGACAATGGGGGTAGAGTCATAGGGGATGGGAAGACACACAGGGGTGGGAGAGGATGGGGTAGACACACAGGGGAGGAGGGAAGAGACACAGAGGAGGGAGGGAGAGAAAAAGGGGAATGAGAGGTCGGTGAGACACAGAGGAGGGGGGAGAGACACAGGGGAATGAGAGGAGGGGGGAAGAGACATAGGGGAGTGAGAGGAGGGGGGAGAGACACAGGGGAATGAGAGGTGGGAGAGACACAGAGGAGGGGGGAGAGACACAGGGGAGTGAGAGAAGGGGGGAAAGAAACACAGGGGAGTGAAAGGAGGGGGGAAGAGACACAGAGGAGTGAGGGGAAGAGACAAAGGGGAGTGAGAGGAGGGGGAGACACAAAGGAGTGAGAGGAGGTGGGGAGAAACACAAAGGAGTGAGAGGAGGGGGGGAGAAACACAGGGGAGGGAGAGGAGTAGGGAAGAGACACAGGGGAGGGGGAGAAACAGGGGTAGGAGAGGAGGGGGGTGACACATAGGGGAGAGAGAATAGGGGTGAAGAGACAAAGGGGAGGGGAGACACACAGGGGTGGGAGAGGAGGGGGGTAGATACACAGAGTAGGGAGAGGAGGGGGGAGAGACAAAGGGGAGGGGGAGAAACACAGGGGTGGGAGAGGAGGGGGTAGACACACAGGGGAGGGAGAGGAGGGGGAGAGACACAGGGTAAGGAGAGGACGGGGAAAAGACATAGGGGAGGGAAATGGGGGGAACAGACATGAGGGAGGGGGGAGAGACATGGAGGAAAGAGACACAGGGGAGGGAGTGGGGGCAAGAGACACAGGGGAGGGAGAGGGGGGGCAAGATACACAGGGAAGAGAGAGGGGGGCAAGAGACACAGGGAAGGGAGAGGGGTAGCAATATACACAAGGGAGGCAGAGGTGGGAAAAGAGACACGGGGGGACAGGGGGGAAAGACACAGGGGGAGAGAGGGTAAAAACACAGGGGGGGAGGAGACACAAGGGAGGGAGAGGAGGGGGAAAATAAGAAACAAGGGAGGAAGTAGACAGAGGGAGTGACTCGCAATGAGCGCCAAAGGCGCTCATTGCAAGGCCCGTGATGACCGCCGAAGGAGCTCATCGCAAGACCAGTAAAGTAGAGGGGGAAAGGCTCCCATTGTGTGGCAAACAGCATTGCCAGGATTCACATTTTATTGACTTCATTTTTGACGGGCAAGTTGCTAGTATTATATATATACTAGCGACTTGCCAAAAAATGACGGTCAATAAAAGAAAGTGTTGAAATTCTGTTTGCCACACAATGTGAGTGTACTGTGTGCCTCAACTATATAGACCCCTATAACACACTAATGAACGCATGTAATAACACTATAAGTGCCATGAGGGTCATCAAGGACCCTCATGACCCAAAGTGTAAGCACTACACCATTTTAACCCGGTCACTTATGGGGGTCTATCCAGACCCTCATAAGCCTCTATTTAACTCCATCAGTCCCATAAGGATATATTATGACCATTATGTGCCTGTTACAACCCAACATTAACCACATAAGTTCCATGACGGTCCTCAAGGACAATCATGACACTAAGTATAAACACTACACTGCACTATACCCCCCCAATAAAACATTAAATATCAACTAAACACCCTCTAATATACATCCCCCTATCTAATATACACCCCCCTATCTAATATACAATACTATCTATCTAATATACATCCCCCTATCTATCTAATATACAATAAATACTATCTATATACTATACATCCCCCTATCTATCTAATATACACTACATGTTATCTCTATATAGCAACCCTAATTCTAAGCTAGAATAAAATAATTAAGACCACTTACCTTTGAGATGTTTCTTCAGATCACCAACCTAGGGTAAAAAAGATTAAAAAAATTACTACAACACGTTTACATAAAATAAATAAACATTCTAAACATTCTAGACATTCTACTCACCTTTCCAGCATGTTCCGTCCTCCATCTTTGCTTCTCCGGCGCGGCCCCTGTTAAAAAACAACTTTAGTACACATACATAAACATAAAACCAAGTAAAATCTACATTGTACTTACCTCCCCGCGTTGTCTCCGGCCTCCTGGTGTTCTGCCCCGGATGGGCCCTGGAAGCATCCGCGCTCTTTAAAAAAAAATAAAAAAAACAACACACATCCGCCCTGGCGGATGTCCCAGACGCTAATGAGCTTCCTACGGAGTGTGCCAGAATAAAATTGGCAAAGATAGGCTGAAAACGATTTCTATCAAATTCAGCCAATGAGAAGACGCCAATTGTGAACCAATGAGAAAGGGATACACCCCAAAATCCCACGCTGATTGGATAACGCACCTGTCAATCTTTATTTAAACCAATTCGAAGGCTTTATTGCCATCAGCCAATCACAATGGAATACACTACTGATTGGTGAAGACATCTGCGCCTTCCCATTGGCTGCAATACTGATTGACATTGACAATAGCCAATGAGAAGGCGCAAATCCTTCACTAATCAGTACGTGGGGATGTATTTCATTCTGATTGGCTATTGTCAGTGCAACCAATCAGAATGAGCAGATGCCTCCAGCCAATCACCCTGTGGGGGTGTATTCCATTGTGATTGGCTGAAGGCATCTGCACCTTGTGATTGGTTTAAATAAAGAATGACAGGTGCATTATCCAATCAGAGGGGGATTTTAGGGTGTATCCCTTTCTGATTGGCTCACACATTGGCGCCTCCTAAATTGGGTGAATTTAATAGACAGCGTTTTCAACCAATCAGAAGGCGCCATTGCCTATTTTCTTCCGGAAAAGTCTCCGGGAGCCTCATTAGCATCGGGGATGTCCGTGAGTGCGGATGTGAGGACTTTTTTTTTTTTTTTCAGGGCGGGGCAGAAGAGGAGGAGGAGGCCGGAGACATTGCGGGGAGGTAAGTACAATGTAAATTATGTTCATTTTATTTTGTTTTTATGTTTATGTATGCGTATTAATGTTATGTGTTTTTTAACAGGTGCCGCGCCGGGGGAAGCTTAAAAAAGAATAAGGACGGGACATGCCGGGAACGTGAGTAGAATATTTAGAATGTTTAGAATGTTTATTTATTTACTGTAAATGTGTTGCACTCATTTTTTTTTTTTTCCGTAGGTGGCTGATCTGAATGGACATCTGCAAAGGTAAGTGGTCTTAATTATTTTATTTTAGCTTAGAATTAGATGTTTTTATATATACATAGCATTTATTGTATGTTAGCTAGGGGTATGTGTTTTATATTGATAGCATAGCATGTATTGTATATTAGATTGTGGTATTTATTTAGATAGATTGGGGGATGTATATTAGATAGATAGGATGTATATTAAATAGATAGTATTTATTGTATATTACAAAGATTGTGTGATGTATATTATATAGATAGGATGTATATTAGATTATGGTAATTATTTAGATAGATTGGGGGATGTATATTAGATAGATAGGATATATTGTATATTAGATAGGGGTGTATTGGATTGGATTGGATTTAATTGTATTGTAATGTATGTATTTGTATTGTATTGTATTATATTGTATGTATATTGACCCCCATAAGTGACAGGGTTAATTAAGGGCTTATGGGAGTCTATATTGACCCCCATGAGTGACAGGGTTAATGAAGGGCTTATGGGGGTCTATATTGACCCAAATGAATGACAGGGTTAATTAGGGGTTTATGGGGGTCTGTATTGACCCACATGAGTGACAGGGTTAATGAAGGGCTTATGGGGTCTATATTGACCCCCATGAATGACAGGGTTAATTAGGGGTTTATGGGGGTCTGTAATGATCCCAATGAGTAACAGGGTTAATGAAGGGCTTATGGGGGTCTATATTGACCCCCAAGAGTGAGGGGGTTAATGAAGTTCTTATGGGGGGCCTGTATTGACCCCCATGAGTGACAGGGTTAATGAAGGGCTTATGGGGGTCTGTATTGACCCCCATGAGTGACAGGGTTAATGAAGGGCTTATGGGGGTCTATATTGACCCGCCTGAGTGAGGGGGTTAATGAAGTGCTTATGGGGGTTTATATTGACCCCCATGAGTGACACAGTTAATGAAGAGCTTATGGGGGTCTGTATTGACCCCCATGAGTGACAGGGTTAATGAAGGGCTTATGGGGGTCTATCTTGACCCCCATGAATGACAGGGTTAATTAGGGGTTTCTGTGGGTCTGTATTGACCCCCATGAGTGACAGGGTTAATTGACTGCTTATGGGAATCTGTATTGACCACCATGAGTGACCGGGTTACTGGAGGACTTATGGGGGTCTATATTGACCCCCATGAGTGACAGGGTGATAGTGTATATTTTTTCTTTTAACGCAGGAATTTTGAATTTTCATTGCAGCGGGGGTCCCAGATCGCGTGCGATCGGGGCCCCCCACTGCGATGGTTAATGTGGGGTTAATGCAGGTCTCCGAGCTTATCTCGGTTCCCGTGGGGTTAATGCGGGTTTCCGAGTTTATCTCGGATTCCTCCTTGGGTAAGTTGTGGGCTTTGAGCCTCGTTTTCGTTTTTTTCGGCTGCCATTTTTTCTCTCGCTTAGGGGATTTTCGTGTGTCTGAACTCATGAATTTGGACTTAAATGGAGGTGTAACTTCACTTTCAGAGGTCCTGGATGCCCCCCCTTGCTATGGGTAAGCTTTTTATGTATTTTTTTGTGAGTATTTGGTGTGTTCTGACTTTTTTTCAGTGCGCGTTATGGTCGTATTTTTTGTGCGTGTGGGTGTTTGTTCCGTTAAGGTTGGTTCTGAGGTTGCATGTGTGTGTGTGTGGCTGGGCAGTCCTGGGCTTTGAGCCTCGTTTTCGGTTTTTTCGGCGGCCATTTTTTCTCTCACTTAGGGGATTTTCGTGTGTCTGAACTCGGGAATTTGGACTTAAATGGAGGTGTAACTTTACTTTCAAAGGTCCTGGATGCCCCCCCCCCCTTGCTATGGGTAAGCTTTTTATGTATATTTTGTGAGTATTTGGTGTGTTTTGACTGTTTTTAGGTGCGCGTGGTTTGGCCGTTATGTTCGTATTGCATGTGGGTGTTTGTGCCGTTAAGGTTGTTTCCGAGGTCGTGTGTGTGTGTTTTTAACCGCGTGTGAGGCGCCTTTGAGCCTCCACCTCCGCAAATGCAGACCATTTGCGGACAAACACAGCCGACGTTGGAGCCTCCACCTTCTGCAAATGCGGCCCCTACTTCTTTCTAACAGATGTGCTTGTCTCCGCCCCTATTAGGTTTCCAGAGTCTCAAAGAAGATCTGCCCAGAGAGCGGAACATAATTTTTCCTGACCAGTGTGGGTTTACCTACAATGGTCACTGCAGGGAAGGAGGCAGATAAACAGTGGCAGGCAAACAGGCCAGTACAACAAATAAAAACTCCCATCAGGACATTTTGTCTCTGCTGATGGATAAAAATACTACATCTGATATTAACTTTCAAAATATACATTGAGATCTTTGCCTAAAAATAATGTTTTTATTGTTAATCAATAAGTAAATAAATAAATAAATTGAATACTATTGTATGAACTGCGGTCCTTTAAGAGTTTTTCCCTTTTTTATATTTTTTTTTACATTTATGGTACTTTGTTGTTTTGTTTGTTTTGATCATTCATGTTTCTCGTATGTCATGCATTTTTTTTCTAATAAAAGTCACATATAATCCTATAGAGCTCCCATATAATCATACCTTTAGTTTTGGGGCACCGCCATCTTGGAATTATCCCATTAATTCATGAAACAAATTACATTTTAATACTTAAAAATGAGCTAATCTTTTCATTATTGGTTTAGAATGAAGATAAAGTTGATAGATGAGTAACATTATTGGCTAGGCATAAATGGCGCTGCTTGTGGAGATGTTGGGTCAAACTGGAACAGAAATACATCACCTGGTACTGATTTATTACTTCTTTTTATTTGAAGCTCCAATCATAGTTATCATATGTGTGTGTAATACAGGGCAGTGTGTGTGGTCTTTAAAGGCAGGAATTATTGTGTAAATATATTGCTGTAACGGACATACCCAGGCATGTTGGGTATTGAAATGCTACATTTTTAACAGGGAGTGTCATAGGGTATATGTTACGGTACCCCCACACAAAAAAGGGGGCGCCAAGGCTGTTTTAGCCAGTCTACTTGTCCAGTGATATAGGGACAGCTACCGCAGGACACCCATTCCCCCAAACTGGATCCAAGGTGAATATGCTCCAAGCCTGGAACTGGAACCTCACGAATAGCTGCTAGCAGCTGAACAGGAAAAGCACCCCAAGATGCTTACACTCCTGGCAGTCAGTCTGTAACAGCATACCATGAATCCCCCCAAGAACGAGACATAAGCTCTGTGTTTGAGGGTCAAGCAGTGAACTCTTTCTTTATTAATTTACAAAGACATATTAAAACCATTTTCACATACACAGTAGAGGGAGGGGCTACCTGAGGTCAGCCCCTAATGGCCTCTGGCCAATCACATAGCGTCATACCGTGGGAAATATGAGACTCCTCCCAGGTCCGCCCACTAGGTGTGGCTAATAGAGTCATTTGGCTTCTGACCACCAGAGGGGAAACATGCCTTTGCTCTATCCTGTGCCCCTGCTAAGAAGGCTGAGAAACCCCATGGGGTTATGGAGCCTGTATGTCTGGCGATTCTTTGTTCTGCTAGCTCCCCTGCTGTGCATGTAGATAACCTTTGCTCTCAACCATCTGGCCTTAGTGACTCATAGATGGGGGTGGTCAGAATCTGTAACACATTTTTTTTACATTATTCATAACTTTAAAAGTATGCATCACATTCACATAAAACTTACATTTTCAGAATCAGCATACTCCAAATACAAACATATGTCCAAATCATATAAATTGGTCCAGTGGTTCAAAAGTTAGATCATAGTCCTTTCTGACCAAATGAAGCATGGCTTCCATGTCTTTGTAGGGGGAAAATCAACATGGGCCGTAGTCAAAAGGAAGGATTTATGCAACCAGGCTTCTACAATTCGCAGTGACGAGACTGATCTCATCACAGTATATTACTGGGATCCCTGAAGGGAGTCCAGTTACAGAGGTTACCTGTTTTGAGGGACAGAAGCTGGCCAGCAGAGTAGTGTGTGTGTGTGTGTGTGTGTGTGGTGGGGTGGGGTGGGGGGGGGGGTATTTCCATAGTGTAATTGTTCCAGATATGAATATTAGAGCAGAGTTCCTAATATACTGAAGACTTTATTTTAGGTGCATTTTCACACACTGACCATCTCAACCAAAGTCAGCACCATTTATGATATGATCTAGCCTTGTTGCCTAACTTTTTAAGGCATATTTTTATCAGCCAGTGAGCTGGTAGGATGGATTAAGAATTATAATTTATAGGACTATATATATAAATAAATATTTTTATATATTTTGTATGAGATTACTAAACATTGTAATTTATATATGATATCGCAAATCTTTAAACTTATGTATTTCAGGAGATTTCCCATGGCAGCCAGTGGCCACAAAAAGAAGAAGTATATGGGCCACATATAGTGGATATAAAAAGTCTACACACCCCTGTTAAAATGTCAGGTTTCTGTGCTGTAAAAAAATGAGACAAAGATAAATCATTTCAGAACTTTTTCCACCTTTAATGTGACCTATAAACTGTACAACTCAATTGAAAAACAAACTGAAATCTTTTAGGTAAAGGGAAGAAAAAAAAAAGAAAAATAATGTGGTTGCATAAGTCTGCACACCCTCTTATAACTGGGGTTGTAGCTGTGTTCAGAATTAAGCAATCACATTCCAAATCGTGTTAAATAGGAGTCAGCATACACCTGCCATCATTTAAAGTGCCTCTGATTAACCCCAAATAAAGTTCAGCTGCTCTAGTTGGTCTTTCCTGAAATGTTCTTAGTCGCATCCGTCAGCAAAAGCCATGGTCCAAAGAGAGCTTCCAAAGCATCAGAGGGATCTTATTGTTAAAAAGTATCAGTCAGGAGAAGGGTACAAAAGAATTTCCAAGGCATTAGATATACCATGGAACACAGTGAAGACAGTCATCATCAAGTGGGGAAAATATGGCACAACAGTGACATTACAAAGAACTGGAGCTCCCTTCAAAATTGATGAAAAGGTGAGAATAAAACTGGTCTGGGAGGCTACCAAGAGGCCTACAGCAACATTAAAGGAGCTGCAGGAATATCTGGCAAGTACTGGCTGTGTGGTACATGTGACAACAATCTCCTGTATTCTTCATATGTCTGGGCTATGGGGTAGAGTGGCAAGACGAAAGCCTTTTCTTACGAAGAAAAACATCCAAAACAGGCTACATTTTGCAAAAACACATCTGAAGTTTTCCAAAAGCATGTGGGAAAAGGTGTTATAGTCTGATGAAACCAAGGTTGAACGTTTTGGACACAATTCTAAAAGATATGTTTGGCGCAAAAACAACACTGCACATCACCAAAAGAACACCACACCCACAGTGACGCATGGTGGTGGCAGCATCATGCTTTGGGGCTGTTTTTCTTCAGCTGCAACTGGGGCCTTAGTTAAAAATAGAGGGAATTATTAACAGTTTCAAATTATAGTCAATATTGGCACAAAACCTTCAGGCTTCTGCTAGAAAGCTGAACATGAAGAGGAACTTCATCTTTCAGCATGACAACAACCCAAAGCATACATCCAAATTAACAAAGGAATGGCTTCACCAGAAGAAGATTAAAGTTTTGCAATGGCCCAGCCAGAGCCCAGACCTGAATCCAATTGAAAATCTGTGGGGTGATCTGAAGAGGGCTGTGCACAGGAGATGCCCTCGCAATCTGACAGATTTGGACTGTTTTTGCAAAGAAGAGTGGGCAAATCTTGCCAAGTCAAAATGTGCCATGCTGATAGACTCATACCCAAAAAGACTGAGTGCTGGAATAAAATCAAAAGGTGCTTCAAAAGTATTAGTTTAAGGGTGTGCATACTTATGCAACCATATTATTTTATTTTTATATTTTTTCTTCCCTCTACCTAAAAGATTTCAGTTTGTTTTTCAATTGAGTTGTACAGTTTATAGGTCACATTAAAGGTGGAAAAAGTTCTGAAATGATTTATCTTTGTCTCATTTTTTTACAGCACAGAAACCTGACATTTCAACAGGGGTGTGTAGGCTTTTTATATTTACTGTAAGCCCTGTGGTCTGTCAGTTGGACAGTACTGACCTAGGGTCTCATTCTAATGCTGGCTGTAGGAGCTGCGGGGCCGCAAGAGATGGCAGCAAGCTACTATGCTATTCTAATCCCCTGTGGCTGAGGGCTCCGACCGGCTTGCCGCCGGCGCCCTGCTATCCCTTGCAGCCACCCCCGCCGCAGATAACTACAGGGAAAGCCTTTGATGTCACGTGGCCGCAAGAGATTCAGCCGCATGAAACCACTCATCCCTATTCAAATGTCACCCCTCCGCCAACCCCACAAAACATCCGAAAATTACTGAAGCTAACTTGCACCCTGAAACCCTCGCAAGGTCTGTGAAGACCTTGCGGCTGCTCAAATTAAGCTCCCCGCTGGCTGCAGGGGACCTGACCTGATTGTGACCCTTGCAGTGTCCCTATAGTGTACCTACATCACCCCTATAATGCAGAGGTCCGATGGAGACCCCTGCTGGGTTCACACATTAACCTTATAATGCAGGGGTCCGAACGGGACCCCTGCAGTGTTCTAACATTAACCCCATAATGCAGGTGTCCGAACAGGACCCCTGCAGGGTGCACACATTAACCCTATAATGCACGGGTCCCCATTGGGATCCCTGCAATTTGCACACATTAACTCTTGCTGCAGGGGTCCGTACGGGACCCCTACAGGCTTCATACATTAACCCCTTGCTGCAGGGGTCCCAATAGAGACCCCTGCAGGCTCCCCACATTAACCCCTTGTCTTGCTGCAGAGGTCCCGATAGTGACTAATCGGGACCCCCAGCAGCATCTACAACATTTACATTTTCAGAAACAGGCGTTAATTCAAAATTCAAGCCTGGGGAATTGAGGGGTTTGAATTTCCCACCGCGGGTCCTTAAAGGGCCAGCGGCACACTGATGGTTACCCCCAAGCCATGGGGATAATACGAGTACCCTCCTGGCATGTAAAATTAACAACATCACTCATGGGGTACAATTAAGTTAACTAGGTTAACCCCTTAAGTGCCATGAGGGTCTTCCAGGACCCTCATGAAAAAAGTCTAAGCACTACACTACACTATTAACCCTATCTATAACCCATTAACCCCTTAACCCTAACTATACCCCATCAACCCATACTAAACCCTATTTAACCCTAACTGGGCCTATGTAACCCCTTCTAGACCTATTTAACACTAATTGGGCCTATCTAACCCTATCTGGGTCTATTTAACCCTAACTGGGCCTATTTAACCCTATCTGGAACTAATAACCCTAACTGGGCCTATCTAGCCCTAACTGAGCCTATTTAACCTTGACTGGGCATATTTAACCCTATCTGGAACTAATAACCCTAACTGGGCCTATCTAACCCTAACTGTTTTTTTTTTACCCCCTTCTAGACCTATTTTGCCCAAATGGGCCTATGTAACCCCTTCTAGACCTAGCTAACCCTAACTGGGCCTATATAACCATAACTGGGCCTATTTAACCCCTTCTAGACCTATTAAACCCTAACGGGGCCTATTTAAAACTATCTGGAACTAATAACCCTAACTGGGCCTATATAACCCTAGCTGGCATATTTAACCATAACTGGGCCTATTTAACCCCTTCTAGACCTATCTAACCCTAACTGGGCCTATCTAACCATAACTGGGCATATTTAACCCCTTCTAGACCTATTAAACCCTAACTGGGCCTATTTAAACCTATCTAGAACTAATAACCCTAACTGGGCCTATATAACCCTAACTGGGCCTATTTGACCCTAACTGGGCCTATTTAACCCCTTCTAAACATATTTAACCCTAATTGGGCCTATTTAACCCCTTCTAGACCTATTTAACCCTAATTGGGCCTATTTAAACCTATCTGGACTAATAACCCTAACTGGGCCTATTTAGCCCTAACTTGGCCTATTTAACCCTATCTGGAACGAATAACCCTAACTGGGCCTCTTTGACCATAACTAGGCTTATTTAACCCATTCTATGCCTATTTAACCCTGGCAGACCCCCATAAGATTCCATCTAACCCCATCACTTATGGGGTTTTATACAGACCCCATACGCCTTTATTTTACCCCATGAGTCCCATAAGGGTCTATGAAGACCCTCATGGGACAATTAGAACCCTAACATTAGACCCATAAGTGCCATGTGGGTCCTCCAGCATGCTCATTACACTAAGTACAAACATTACACTACACTATTACCCCAATAAACCACTAAATTTAAACTAACCCCCCTCTACCCTAACCTATTAACCCCTACCTACCTAACACTACCTACCTAAACCCATATTAAACCCCCACCCCACTAATTACACAAAAAAAAAAAACTATGTTACAAAATAAAAAAAGAACATTACACAACCCCAAACTAAAAAAAAATTAGAAAAAATAGCTACACACCTGCAAAGACAATACATACACAAATATACATAACATTACAATACATCAATAAATACATTACAAATATACCCCTAACTACAAAACATTTCCCCATCTACATTACATATCTCCCGATCTACAAAACATTACCCCCTATCTATACATTACCCCCATCTATAAAACATTACTCCCTATCTATACATTACCCCCTATCTACATTACATTAGAACCCCTAAATCTAACCTAAAATAAAATAAATAAGACCACTTACCTTGCCTAGATGCTCCTTCAGTGATGATGAGTTTCCTGCCGCAGGTCTCACCCCTAGGAAAAAATAAACATCAAATTAGTCAAAAATAAACACTATATAAAAACAATAAACATTCTAAATATTAAACTTACCTTTCCACCATGTCCCCAGCCTTCTTCTTGTCTTCTCCAGCTGGGCCCCTGCAATAAATAAAACTATATAAAAACATAACATCAGTACACACATAAAAACAGCTTAAAACACAATAAACATAATATACATTAAACTTACCTTGCCGCGATGTCCACGTCCTTCTCCTCTTCTGCCCCGGCTGGGCCCTTAAGGAAAACCGCCACTCTAAAAAAAGCGAAATGCTAATGAAGCCTATAGCACTTTTTCCGGAATTGTGCGTTCTGATTGGCTGAAATGGATGTCAATCAAATTTCAGCCAATCAGAAGGTGCCAAGGTATGAGCCAATCAAAATGGGATACACCCCTATATTCCATTCTGATTGGCTGATGGACCTGTCAATATTTTTTAAACCAATCAAAATAGGATACACCCGACGGGGTGATTGGCTGAAGGCATCTGCTCCTACGGATTGGCTACTATATGATTGACAGTGAAAACAGTCAATCAGAAGGAAATATTCCCTTCAGTCAATCAGGATGAGATACACCCAGTGGAGGTGTATCCCATTGGGATTGGCTCCATTAATCTGTGCCTTCTGTTTAGCTGTTGTCACTGTCAATCAGATAGTAGCCAATTAGAAGGCACAGATGCCTTCAGCCAATCACCCCATGGGGGTGTATCCCATTATGATTGTCTCACACCCTGGCGCCTTCTGATTGGCTGAAATTTTATTCACAGCCATTTCAGCCAATCAGAAGGCACCAATCTGTTTTATTTTACCGGAAAAAGCGCTAGAGGCTTCATTAGCATCTGGGATTAGATTTTTTCAAGGGCCTAGCCGGGCAGAAGAGGATAAGGATGGGGACATTGCGACAAGGTAAGTTTATTGTGTATTATGTTTATTGTGTATTATGTTGTGTTTATGTGTGTACTGATGTTATGTTTTATTTATTCCAGGGGCCCAGCCGCAGAAGACAAGAAGAAGGATGGGGACATGGTGGAAAGGTAAGTTTAATATTTAGAATGTTTATTGTTTTTTATGAAGTGTTTTTTTTTGGGACTAATTTGATGTTTCTTTTTCCCTAGGTGTGAGACCTGCGGCAGGAAACCCATCATCACTGAAGGAGCATCTAGGCAAGGTAAGTGGTCTTATTTATTATATTTTAGGTTAGATTTAGGAGTGAGTGTTTTAGAAATGGGGGTGATGCTTTATAGATAGGGGGTAATGTTTTAAAGATAGGGGTAATGTATAGATAAGGAGTAATGTTGTTTAGATAGGGGGTAATGTTTTATAGATAGGGGTAATGTAAAAATAGGGGGTAATGTTTTATAGATAGGGGGTAATTTACTCTCATGGGGGTCTCATTAGTGTGCCGCGGTCCTTTTAAGGAGCCGGGGTGAATCTTTAGGGGTAAATATATATTCAATGCAGCACTGTATAGGTAGGGGGTAATGTCATATAGATAGGGGGTAATGTATAGATAAGGGTAATGTTTTATAGATAGGGGGTAATGTATAGATAGGGGGTAATGTTTTATAGATAGGGGGTCATGCATTGTAGTCAGGGGGTATGTGATGTAGATAGGTGGAAATGTATTGTAGTTAGGGGTATATTTGTAATGTATTTATTTATGTTTTGTAATGGTATGTATATTTGTTTACATATTTTCTTTGCAGGTGTGTAATTATTTTTTATTTTTTGTAGTGTGGGGTTGTGTAATGTTCTCTTTTTTATTTTTTGTAGTGGGGGTTGTGTAATGTTGTGTAAACTTATAGTACCCCCGCGGCATGGGGTAACCACTAGTGTGCCGCGGTCCCTTAGGGGTAAATATAAATTCAATGCAGCACTGTACAGCTCTGTAATTTATAGGGGACACATTGGGGGACATGAGGATTACATTTACTACATTGGCTAGCTGGCACATCACCGCTAGTCGATACTGTTATTTGTGGCCATAAGTCCGCTGCACTTGGAGAACGGGTTACTGTCTTGGGGGTCAATCAAGCCCGGAGTCCCGGGTTTGGATGACCTCCTAGGCAGCAACTTGATCTTGAAGCCTGGTGGACTGAGACAACAAATTACAGTATTGGCTAGCAGCGATTTGCCAGCTAGCCAATGTAGTAAATGTAATCCTCATGACCCCCAATGTGTCCCCTATAAATTACAGCGCTGTACAGTGCTGCATTGAATTTACTTTGTACTCTTTAGTTTGGCGGGCTTGCACTCTGATCCGCGGGATAACGCCCATGATCAGGTACAAGCCCAGCAAAGCTAATGGACTGTCTTGAGATCAGCCGTAGGAAAGGGTGTGCTGCGGCCCCTTTTATTTGAATAGCAACGTAGCTAAGGGGCCGCTGCACCTAGTAAGGGATCACAGTGTTGCGGCCACTAGACTTTATGTAGAAGGTTAGGAAATATGGGGCTACACCAGGTCATATTATTTAAATGTACATTACCAGAGAAGTTTTCTCAATAATACTTGTGAAAAAAACTGTGTAGTATCATTTTATGGACTAATATCAGATGACTGGAGAGAAAGGAGAAATAGCTCACCACAAGACCACATTGTTCTGACTAATGGACATTGTGGGACAAGACTGAAAATGTAACACATACTAACATCCGATTGGTCTGCAGAATAGCAGCAAATGTCCTGGGGGGTTTTGTTTGGTTTTATTGGCTAAAGCACAAAAACACATGCAGGTATACGTGTTTGCATCCAGAGATTGCTGCTCCTGCTGCCAAGTCTATGCGCTCCTAGTTTCCTCCTTTGCTGCACAAATAAGGTTAGTGTCAGTAACTAGTCTGAAGGAGCAAGTACTGAGAAAGCAGACGGCTGATTTGGGGGATGATAGAGGTTTGCACCTAAATTCTATGCAAAAAGGGGATTTTTATCAGAACTGATCTTGTATGCTGCAAATCATCATATGGATTTATTTGGAGTTTCAATATTAAGGAAATGTATTTATTTCACACGAGCAATTAGTTTGTTCTAAGATTTAATCTTAGACCTCAAGTGACTATGGTTCAACGTTTGTAATGACGAGAGAATTCATGGGGAGTGTGGATAATGTAAGAGGTGACCGTCATTAGAAGACAAAATTCAGGAAGTAACTGAACTTCCAATAGTTCCTGAAGGACCCTCATGTAGAGGAATACACTGTAAGTAGCAAGTCGAGGAGATTGGTTCAGGGTCTTGCCTTGAGAACTTGTGAAGAATCCAACTAACAGCAAGGTGGTGAGTATAAATGAATTCCTACAATAATTGTCATTGCTACTGTTGTATATCTCGACCTATGGATGGGCTAAACCTCAGTTCTTGCCTACTTTCCATTCAAGTGAGGGGAAATGGTTATCAGTTTGAGATGCCACACTAGAGAAAACAAGGTCAATAGGCTTTATATGTATCCCTCCACTTACAATATAAACTCCTTTATATTGGACTCATCCTCCTCCCTTTCTGTCATATAGTATGTAAAATATACTTACCTAAAATGATCTATAAAATGACACAATGTACAAGGGTTTGGAGACTCTGTGTGTTCAATGGTTGGTAACAAAACAAGTGACGAGGAAGTTGTATCACAATGTACATAATATACTGTATAATCAAGACAAAGTAGAACAAACTGACAACACAACAATAGAAGATCATCACACTATACCCAAAAAGGATAGTCTCTAGTCAGGAGACGAGTAAGATCTACAGCACCAGCAGGACTTGGTGGACAAATGTGGACATTAGATATAACAAATACACCAGCCCATCATATGCATGACATGTCTGAAGAGTATTTTCATGCTGTTGGTGTATTAGACATTTGCGCAGATCCCCGATGTCTCCAAATGGACCAAATTCAGGAGGCACCAAGATTTTTGTTTCTATAAAATGATTTAATATCTCTTATTCACAGAATTAAAAATGTAGTTGACCAAATTACTAAAATATCCATAAAAAGTAGGAGATGGGAATGGTGTCTTTACTAATCCCTTATATTAACCTCTTGTTTATCAATACAATAGAAGGCAATTACCATGATAGAGAAAGACACAGGATATAAAAGCTCAATGATACAGTAGGTCCTCACTTGAAACCCCTTCCCCATGCCAATCCCTTCCTTAGTAGGTAACATGTTGGATAAACATTCTGGCAGCTTCCAACACAACTAAATTCCCTAATAGAGCTGTCTACTGACAACATGTATTTTTTCATCTGTTAAACCTTAATTTCTTTTTTTTCTTACCTATGATTTGTTAATGTGTTAGGCGGCTCCATTACATGGGATGAGTAGGTATTTAAAGAGCCAGTGTGAGCACCAGGTAAAGGGCTGTGAGTATCTAAAATGTTTTTAAAGAAAAGTGGGAGGAGAGGAAAAAGAAAAGTGGGAATGAGGAGTGAAGGGGGCAGAGAAAATAAAGGGGGGGCAAAAAATGGGGTCAATAAAACTGGTAGATAAAGATAAGGAGGGGAAAAATAAGAGATGAAGAGGGCACTTGGAGCGGGCAGGGGGATAACCAGGAGGGGATGAGGGGCCAGAGAGGCCACAATGAGATATAGAGGGCCATGGAGGTTGATGGGGGCTAGAGAAATCAGCAGAAGCCTTCGAGGGTCAGTGAATGAAACAGGGACAGCGTGGGCCCAGAGTGACCCACGAGAGTGCTGGGGGAGCCAGAGTGGGCCATGAGATGTCCAAGTGATGCCACAGAGGATTGTTGGGGCCACAGAGAGCTGTCAGAAACCACAGAGAGCTAGAGGTGAGGACCCTGGTGGAGCTGTGCCGGTTACACTGTGTCATGACTGACTTTTGGGGCCAGGGTGGTAGTCCCCTGAACCCGACAAGCAAAAGCCCTGTATGGCCCAAAACTGTATTGGCTCAGCCCCTGGATTCATGGACTCTGATATTTGAGCCTACTAAGAATAGTTTGTGTAATGTTTAGTGTTCAAGTTCTGGTCAGGACATACTAGGAGGGAACAATGTTATGCCAAGCACCTTTAAAAAGTACCAGTGTCTAGTAATGTTATAATGTTTATAATAGTGATCTGATTTAGTAGTGGTGATTTAGGTCATTATATAATGTTTCAAGAATGTATTTGGGCTCTTAAGTAGGCCCTAGGGTATAATATTATATCAAGTCACATCAGAGATTACAGATCAATTGCTTGGAGGTTTGATGGGATAGTGACTCATTTTAAATTACCCTCCTGGAATGTGGTCCTAACAAAGGGGGAGGACTATGGGATACACATTGAGAAGAAAAACTTCTAGCATGCTAAAATAGAGTTATAGAAAGAAGCAGGACAAATCAGATTTATGAGAGATAGCAGACCCTTTAGTCTCTGGGCCTCATATGTGAATAATATCCCCACAGGGTTATAAAGTTCATATCTGGCCAGACCCTGGAATCTGGAGACAAGGAGAAACCTGCCCCCCCATAACTTATTAACAACAGAAACATACCAGAGGCATTCTGTCTAAGGCAGAGAACTGACTGAGGGGGCACAAGCTGTCAATCAAAACCAGGTGGCTAAGATATGACCAACTGTCGTGGTTGGCTGAAAAGTGGCTCGTCCAGTTAGAGGGGCTTATGGGTGTTGGTTTTTTTACTGTTTAAAATATGTGTGCAAAAAGAATAAAGAGTATGTATGTGCACTGTCTTGTATTCAGTGCTATCCTAACTAAAGGGATTCAGTTCCAGATATTCTGATTCTCAATGACTGAGGTTCCTGAACTAGCATGATGGGTGTTGAGATAAGCACAAAACCTCACCACTCAGGGGTTTCCTGTAGGCTTAAAGCAGGAGGTTGTGGAATGTACGTGATCCCCTCACCCTGGGTCGTAACAAACTGGTGGTTGCACCACTCCTGGATAAGACTGTAAATTAGCCATTGTTTAGACAACTAGGCATTAAATAAAAACATCAATATCACTAAATATATAAGATTGGGGTGTGGTCAGACATGCACACAGCACAGAGATATATCACTAGTAAATTGCGGGTCAAAAATGACGGGAGTGAAATAGTAAGCCTGCCAATGGTGTTTGCCACATAATGCGAGGCTATGGGACGTTTTTAAGTCCTTCGGGCTAGTTTTCGTCATGTTGAGTTTTTCCGGCAGCCATTTTTTTTTTCTCGACAAATATGCCTCAAATTGTCTTGCTCACAGGCTCTCTTGCTCTCCCCCTGTGCTGTGTGTGAGCGTGTAAGTTCATTTTAGGCATATTTGTTGTTTTTGAGGTCTTTGCATTTCCGTGGTTAGGGCGGTAAAGTCAAATTTTTGCAAGCCGTACAGTGTATGTACGGGATTTGGTCGTAAGTCGTACCGGTCGTAAGTCCTGCATACCTCAACTTTGAGAGGCTCGCAGTGCAATGAGCGCCTTTGACGTTCATTGCAGCCTAAGGCCCGCGTGCCTCAACTGCTTGCCTCGCTTTGCGCAACTCGAAGTGCAATTAGCGCCTTTAACGTTCATTGCAGCCTAAGGCCCGCGTGCCTCAACTGCTTGCCTCGCTTTGCGCAACTCGCAGTGCAATTAGCGCCTTTACGAGACTCGCGGTCGACAGCTCACCTCGCATTGCAAGGCTCGCAGTTGCAGCCCTACAGGCCATAACAGCATGACCAACATTGTAACATGACGCACACTGACAAATATTATAGTGATTTAAAACTGCTTGGTACCATCATGTAGAGCATGTAAACACAAAAATAAAACATTTAATTGAAGCTCTTTTCACAAAATTAAATACTGTGATAGCTTGATCATTTAACCTGAACCTATACAGGAGTCTCTACACCACTGGATACATTGAGTTTATAGGTGCTTTCCTTTAGCTCATCAATAGACCAAAAGCTACAAACTCCCTCCAAATGCCCATATTTGTCTTTACTGCAAAAATCAATCCAACATTTAGAATGTCTGAAGTACACAAAGGGTTACATGTAAAGTGCTTCAGTTGTATCAGTGAGTGTTGTGTTGCCATTTGCAGGGTGCTTGGGATTTTTGGTCCACGTAGAACCTGAACTCACACTTTGAAGAGAGGCTGGAAGTGGAAGCAATAATTCGGTTACATAAAAGCTCTTATAAACCAGCTTTATTTCCAGTGCCATGATTGATGACGTAGATGGTACGGAGGAAATCCATGTACCGTTATGATTATTCTGATCCTTTATTTGTATAGCTAATCTCCGTCTTTATCTTTCTCTCCAAAGGATAGAGGTGCTGCAGCTTCCAAAAATGTCCTTCAATGATTCTCTCAACATCACAGAGTCCGAGTGGTACAACAAGACGTCACCTTCATCAGTGGCCTGGAATCCCAAACCTACTCGTATTGCTATTTGTAGCTTTTCAGTTCTCATCTGTCTCATTGGACTAGTTGGAAATGGAATAGTCATTTGGCTTCTCTTTTTTCGAATGAAAAGAAACCAGGCGACTGTCTACACTCTGAACTTGGCCATAGCAGATGCCATCTACCTTCTAGGATGCTGCTCAGTTGCCATATACTTCTTATGTTTATTATTAGGAGTGAAGACTTCAGTCAAAACAGATAAAGTGTTTGCTCAGTTTGGAGAATTCATAAATAATTTTGGCTTTACCTCCAGTCTCTTCCTATTGGCCACACTAGGCATAGAGAGATGTCTATTGGTTTGTTTCCCCATCTGGTATAAATGTCAACGTCCAAAGCATTTATCAGCCATAACTTGTGGAATCATTTGGGGAGCGTCAGTCTTAATAACTTTACTGGAAAGAATGCTGTTTGTTGAATACCGTTCCAGGATCTATATTGGCACTTCCATATTGTTCCTAATTGTTGCCATACTAATGGTTTTCTGCAGTATTGTCCTTCTTGTTGAGATCCAGAAGAGTTCAGATGCTTGTCGCCCCATAAAGCTCTACATTGTCATCATAGCAGCTGTCATCAGCTTTTTTATCTCACTGGCTCCAATTCGAATTATAAGGATTCTACTTATTTTCTTTATTGACCTTCCAGGTCCATTTAAAGTCATATTGTACTTTGTGTCTTCTTTGTGCTCTGCCCTAAACTCCTGTGCCAATCCATACATCTACATCCTGGTGGGACGATGGGGAAAGAAATCGTCCATCAAGGTGGCCCTGGAAAGAGTTTTCAAAGAGGATGGAGATAGATCAACAGAAGAAGAAATCGTCTCTGGAAAATCATCAAACTGAAATTCACATATATATCATTTTCCTAAGCAATATAGTTCGAAAGTATCACTGCAATGGTTCTGGGAAATATAGGTTACTTGGTATCTAAAAAATAATTTGTAGTTAATATAAAAACATAAAAGAAGAAATTTAAAAAATTGGTGCTGTATAAAGAAAACATCTATTCTGAATTTACAAAAAAAGGATTTACTTTGAAATAAGTATTCAAATGTTTTTTATAATTAATTATCCACATTTGCATATCCATCCTGTACGCATACAGTAAAACAGGACAGTAAAACATATTTTTTTTCTGATGTTATCTATGTGCTAGGACTGATGTTATCACACCTTTCAAAACCACAAACTGTCTATTCCTTTTCTTTTGACTTGGTCTGTATCTATGTGTCACGACCCATAGATAAGGGGCCCAGGTACCCCTAATTCTCCTGCTTTAGCTTACAGGAACTATATCCAGATTGTGACTTTATACATCTCAGCGCTCAGCAATTCAGATCAGATAATTCATGGAGAAGCAGAGAA
This sequence comes from Discoglossus pictus, assembly GCA_027410445.1. Classification (NCBI taxonomy): domain Eukaryota; kingdom Metazoa; phylum Chordata; class Amphibia; order Anura; family Alytidae; genus Discoglossus; species Discoglossus pictus. The sequence continues at coordinate 1,788,505 of JAPZIH010000011.1, read as the reverse complement.
ATCAGATGAGCCTCACCATTCAATTAGTGTAGAGACAGACTATTTCACAAAATTCTAATGGACTTTGTGCTACTTGTGTTCCAGTTCTTTACACTATATCAACCAACAATTAAATCAAAATTGGAACTTTATTTACATTAATAAAATAATGACTATGTCACAATCAACCACAAAATGCCTTGGCACCCTTGGAATTCCTAATATACTGTAATGAAAAACACCATATCTCAATAACCACTTGGTATGTATAGCCACAAACACCACTAAAAACCTTATTGGAAGCATATATAGCCACCAAAAATCCCATATAGGTCAGTACCAACATGAAGACATATGACAGGATACACCTAAGCAACTCCATGTCCCATTTCAGAGGCCTCCTATCTAAAGGGCTAAGGTGTGCCCCACAAGCTGGCTTTGACCCTTATAATAATGCTCAAGGGGTGATTAGGCATAACACAAAGTACAAAAGTGGGTTAGTATCAGAGTGCCTACAATTTGTGGCAATAAAAATATTTTAAAAACATACGCATATAACTAAAAACTGAAAATATGTTAGCCTCAATTGTAACCTCTATGGGACCTTCTATGACTGACCAATTACCGTAATCATGGATATTATAAAAATGACCCTATTTGTGGCTATACACAACAAATGATTATTGGGTGTTTTTTATTTAAGTATATTAGGAATTCCAAGGGTGCCAAGGCATCTTGTGGTTGATCGCGAAGTAGTCATCATTTTATTAATGTAAATAAAGTTCCAATTTTAGTTTAATTGTTAGACAGACTATGCAGCAAATCTAACTTATCACTAATAAACGTATTATTGCATCATTGCACCAGCATCAGCCTATTTATATATCACACCATTATAATGTTCCACTTTGACACAGGCCTAACAGAGACACTGATTTTATAATATGCAGATTTTGTTTTTTCTAATTATCTGAATCTATCAATGTATTATAGCCATATAGATAGAGATAATACATATTATGTTATTGTGTAATATATTCCAATATTGCCATAGATTTAGGGCCCTATTAAATTCTCCCTCGTAGTTCTCTCGGTGCTCGCAAAAGGCAGTTTTCCTGCTGTTTGCGAGAACCGAATCTCTCGCAGCCTGCTTTACGATATGACTGCGAGAAAATGGCCGAGAATAGGCTCTGAGAGAGCTACGTAGCCTTAAATCTATGCACGAGTCTCGCATATCGTAAGAATCCCTACGTGGACAAAAAGTCCACGCAAGGGATCCGAAAGCCTCTACGTGCTGCCTCGGAACAGCCCGAGACAGCAGTGTGAGGCTCCCCCCTGCACCCTATACACATCCCCATGCTGCAGGGGTCTCTATCGGGACCCCTGCAGCACCCCCACATTAACCCCTTGCAGCGGGGGTCCCCGATCTGCATAGATCAGGCCCCCCGCTGCATTTAAAACTTTTAAATTCCCCGCCGCGGCTCCTTAAAGGGACCGCGGCACACTATTACCCAATCCCGGCCGCGGCACTTAAAATTAACCCCCCTCTATGCTGGGGGTCCCCATCGGGACCCCCGAAGTGTCCCCACATAAACCCATTGCAGGGGGGGGGCCCGATCTGCATAGATCAGGCCCCCCGCTGCATTTAAAACTTTTAAATTCCCCGCCGCGGCTCCTTAAAGGGACCGCGGCACACTATTACCCAATCCCGGCCGCGGCACTTAAAATTAACCCCCCTCTATGCTGGGGGTCCCCATCGGGACCCCCGAAGTGTCCCCACATAAACCCATTGCAGGGGGGGGGCCCGATCTGCATAGATCAGGCCCCCCGCTGCATTTAAAACTTTTAAATTCCCCGCCGCGGCTCCTTAAAGGGACCGCGGCACACTATTACCCAATCCCGGCCGCAGCACTTAAAATTAACCCCCCTCTATGCTGGGGGTCCCCATCGGGACCCCCGAAGTGTCCCCACATAAACCCCCTGCAGCGGGGGGCCCCGATCGGCACCGATCGTGACCCTGCTGCAATTCAATTTTAAATTTCCCGCCTCGCGGGTCCTCAAAGGACCGTAAAGGTCCTGAAAGGACTCGCACTAAAAATATTACCCCAGGCAACTATAATTACCCCATTAACTCATGGTGGTCAATCCAGACCACCATAAGGCTCTAATTAACCCATTAACTCATGGTGGTCAATACAGACCACCATAAGGCCTAAATTAACCCATTAACTCATGATGGTCAATCCAGACCACCATAAGGCTCTATTTAACCCATTAACTCATGGTGGTCAATCCAGACCACCATAAGGCTCTAATTAACCCATTAACTCATGGTGGTCTATACAGACCACCATAAGGCCTAAATTAACCCATTAACTCATGATGGTCAATCCAGACCACCATAAGGCTCTAATTAACCCATTAACTCATGGTGGTCTATACAGACCACCATAAGGCCTAAATTAACCCATTAACTCATGATGGTCAATCCAGACCACCATAAGGCTCTATTTAACCCCATCAGTCCCATAAGGGTATATTATTACCATTATGGGCCTGTTACAACCCAACATTAACCACATAAGTGCCATGATGGTCCTCAAGGACCATCATGACACTAACTACAAACACTACACTATAACCCCCAATAAACCATTTAATCTAAACTAACCCCCCTCTACACTAATCTATTAACACTTACACTACCTACCTACACTACCTACCCCCTAATAAACCTTCCCACCACTCTAATTACAAAAAATAAAAAACCTACAGCACAGAAAACAAAAAACCTACAGTACAAAAAACAAAAAAACCTACAGTACAGAAAACAAAAAACAATTACAACCCCACCCCCCACTACAGAAAACAAAAAAATACATTACAACCCCACCCCCCACTACAGAAAATACAAAAATTACACACCTGAAAAGGAAAGACAGATAAACACAATACAATACATACATATAATACATTACATACATTACATACAATACATGACATTACATATAATATATTAAATATAATATATTACATATAATATATTACATATAATACATTACATACATTACATACAATACATGACATTACATATAATATATTAAATATAATATATTACATATAATATATTACATATAATACATTACATACATTACATACAATACATGACATTACATACATTACATATAATGTATTAAATATAATATATTACATATAATATATTACATATAATACATTACATACATTACATACAATACATGACATTACATACATTACATATAATATATTAAATATAATATATTACATATAATATATTACATATAGTCCTAATCAAATACCCCCTATCTATCTAACATACAATCTATTTAATTTAAAATAAATCCTAACTATATCAAATACATCCCCCTATCTATCTAATATACAAAAAATCCTAACTACATACACAGACCATTATTCTAAAGTAAAATAAAATAATTACAGTCCTAACTACATACACAGACCCTAATTCTAAGCTAAAATCAATAAATTAAGACCACTTACCTTTAAGATGTTGCTTCAGATCACTAACCTATGGGTCAAACAAAAAATAAAAATTAGTACAAAACATTAACATTAAATAAATAAACATTCTATACATTCTAAATATTCAACTCACATTTACAGCATGTCCAGTCACTGTTTAGCTCTTCCGGCGCGGCCCTGTTAAAAAAAAAAACACAATACATGAATACATGAATACAATATATAAACAATAAATAAAATACACAAATAAACATCTAAATATACATTTCACTTACCTACCCGCGATGTCCCCGGCCTTCTCTCCTTCAGCCCCGGCTGGGCCGCGGAACCATTCGCGCTCTAAAAAAAAAAAAAGAAAAAAAACTAACGGAGGTCTGCACTGGCAGACCTCCCCGACGCTACTGAACCTCCCGGAGTCGTTTCCGGGAGGAAATTGGCATTGGCGGCTTGTGATTGGCTGAAAAAGCTGTCTATCAATTTCAGCCAATCAAAAGTCGTCAATGTGTGAGCCAATCAGGATGGGATACACCCCAATATCCCACCCTGATTGGCTTAAACACTTGTCTATCTTTCTGGGAACCAATCACAACGCTCAGATGCCTTCAGCCAATCACTATGGGATACACCCCCACGGAGTGATTGGTAGAAGACATCTGCGCATCCTGATTGGCTCCTACATTGACGACTTTTGATTGGCTGACAGCTTTTTCAGCCAATCACAAGCCGACAATGCCAATTTCCTCCCGGAAACGACTCCGGGAGGTTCAGTAGCGTCGGGGAGGTCTGCCAGTGCAGACCTCCGTTAGTTTTTTTTCTTTTTTTTTTTTAGAGCGCGAATGGTTCCGCGGCCCAGCCGGGGCTGAAGGAGAGAAGGCCGGGGACATCGCGGGTAGGTAAGTGAAATGTATATTTAGATGTTTATTTGTGTATTTTATTTATTGTTTATATATTGTATTCATGTATTCATGTATTGTGTTTTTTTTTTTAACAGGGCCGCGCCGGAAGAGCTAAACAGTGACTGGACATGCTGTAAAGGTGAGTTGAATATTTAGAATGTATAGAATGTTTATTTATTTGATGTTAATGTTTTGTACTAATTTTTATTTTTTGTTTGACCCATAGGTTAGTGATCTGAAGCAACATCTTAAAGGTAAGTGGTCTTAATTTATTGATTTTAGCTTAGAATTAGGGTCTGTGTATGTAGTTAGGACTGTAATTATTTTAGTTTAGTTTAGAATAAGGGTCTGTGTATGTAGTTAGGATTTTTTGTATATTAGATAGATAGGGGGATGTATTTGATATAGTTAGGATTTATTTTAAATTAAATAGATTGTATGTTAGATAGATAGGGGGTATTTGATTAGGACTATATGTAATATATTATATGTAATATATTATATGTAATATATTATATGTAATACATTATATGTAATGTATGTAATGTCATGTATTGTATGTAATGTATGTAATGTATTATATGTAATATATTATATGTAATATATTATATTTAATACATTATATGTAATGTATGTAATGTCATGTATTGTATGTAATGTATGTAATGTATTATATGTAATATATTATATGTAATATATTATATTTAATATATTATATTTAATGTATGTAATGTCATGTATTGTATGTAATGTATGTAATGTATTATATGTAATATATTATATGTAATATATTATATTTAATATATTATATTTAATGTATGTAATGTCATGTATTGTATGTAATGTATGTAATGTATTGTGTTTATCTGTCTTTCCTTTTCAGGTGTGTAATTTTTTTTATTTTCTGTAGTGGGGGGTGGGGTTGTAATGTATTTTTTTGTTTTCTGTAGTGGGGGGTGGGGTTGTAATTTTTATTTTTTCTGTACTGTAGGTTTTTTTGTTTTTTGTACTGTAGGTTTTTTGTTTTCTGTGCTGTAGGTTTATTGTTTTTTGTAATTAGAGTGTTGGGGAGGTTTATTAGGGGGTAGGTAGTGTAGGTAGGTAGTGTAAGTGTTAATAGATTAGTGTAGAGGGGGGTTAGTTTAGATTAAATGGTTTATTGGGGGTTATAGTGTAGTGTTTGTAGTTAGTGTCATGATGGTCCTTGAGGACCATCATGGCACTTATGTGGTTAATGTTGGGTTGTAACAGGCCCATAATGTTAATAATATACCCTTATGGGACTGATGGGGTTAAATAGAGCCTTATGGTGGTCTGTATTGACCACCATGAGTTAATGGGTTAATTAGAGCCTTGTGGTGGTCTGTATTGACCACCATGAGTTAATGGGTTAATTTAGGCCTTATGGTGGTCTGGATTGACCACCATGAGTTAATGGGTTAAATAGAGCCTTATGGTGGTCTGTATTGACCACCATGAGTTAATGGGTTAAATAGAGCCTTATGGTGGTCTGGATTGACCATCATGAGTTAATGGGTTAATTAGAGCCTTATGGTGGTCTGTATTGACCACCATGAGTTAATGGGTTAATTTAGGCCTTATGGTGGTCTGTATTGACCACCATGAGTTAATGGGTTAAATAGAGCCTTATGGTGGTCTGGATTGACCATCATGAGTTAATGGGTTAATTAGAGCCTTATGGTGGTCTGGATTGACCATCATGAGTTAATGGGGTAATTATAGTTGCCTGGGGTTAATATTTTTAGTGCGAGTCCTTTCAGGACCTTTACGGTCCTTTGAGGACCCGCGAGGCGGGAAATTTAAAATTGAATTGCAGCAGGGTCACGATCGGTGCCGATCGGGGCCCCCCGCTGCAGGGGGTTTATGTGGGGACACTTCGGGGGTCCCGATGGGGACCCCCAGCATAGAGGGGGGTTAATTTTAAGTGCCGCGGCCGGGATTGGGTAATAGTGTGCCGCGGTCCCTTTAAGGAGCCGCGGCGGGGAATTTAAAAGTTTTAAATGCAGCGGGGGGCCTGATCTATGCAGATCGGGCCCCCCCCCCTGCAATGGGTTTATGTGGGGACACTTCGGGGGTCCCGATGGGGACCCCCAGCATAGAGGGGGGTTAATTTTAAGTGCCGCGGCCGGGATTGGGTAATAGTGTGCCGCGGCCCCTTTAAGGAGCCGCGGCGGGGAATTTAAAAGTTTTAAATGCAGCGGGGGGCCTGATCGGTGCCGATCGGGGACCCCCGCTGCAAGGGTTTAATGTGTGGGGGCTGCGGGGGTTCCTATGGACCCCTGCAGCAAGGTGTTCATGTGAGGACACTTCGGGGGTCCCGACAGGGACCCCCGCATTGAGGGGGGGTTCATTTTAGGTGCCTAGGGGGGGGTTTGGAGTACCCCCCACGGCAGGGCTTATGTGGGGGACTGCCGCGGAGGTCCCTTTTAGGACCCCCGCAGCAATTGATGAGGAGTGGGAGCCTGCGATATCATCTCGCAGGCTGTCACTCCTCATGTACATTTATGCAGTGTAGATACGTACGGCCCTGCTGCGTAGCTCATACGTTGCTCGCAGCAGGGCTAATTTAATAGCATTGTAAGTTAGAGAAACTTTGCAGTACGTAGGGCTTAAGTAGAAGCCTCTTATTTACGAGGCTGGAATTTAATAGGGCCCTTAGTCTTTAGTGACATTTTGTAAATTTTACCAGATCCCCGAGTGTTACCCGTTATGCATTATTTTTATATAACATGATTTATTCATAAATTAGGACATTACTTATCTTTCATTTTAGTTTATTCTTTTAATAAAATGTTGATGTAGTATACAGAGTGGTTCTTTGAAACACATTCCTTTTTTGGAATATTGTAATTTTATGGTTTGCTTTTACGAGTGACTGAATAGCAATTTATATCCTCCAGCCATGTTTCCAATGCCGTCCTTTCTCTTGCTTCTTTTCTCAATGTGTATATTCTTACATGTGCCAACAATATCAAATAATTAAATGGTTCCATTGTTAAAGAAACTCCCACTTGGAGAAAGCAAATGAAAGCCCACAGTGTTAGAATATTAACTAATTAATTGGCCTATTAAAAGCTTAAAAGTGTTTTATAGTGGAGTGGCAATAGTTCAACATTACAGTCATACGTCAAAATGACAAAAAATTATGATAAAAATGGCAAAAACTAGTGTAATTAGACAAAGTACAGAATTACAGAACAGAATAAAATTATAAAATTGTGAAGTTAGTTGTAGTTCTGGTGGATTAAGGTGGGAAAGTTAGAAGAAGTTTATTGTGAATTAATCATTTTCCCCAATGACCTTATCAGCATAAATATTCCCCATAAACTGGTTCAAAGTCCATTAGAAAACATGGGAAATTAGGATATTTAACTTTTTTAAATCCTTGTTTACTTAATAAAACCCAACGTGTTCCTGCAATCTGCTGTATATATTTGTTGACCTTGTAGGATTTGTAACGTCAAGTTCTGTTAACATAAGATTCGGTCACACTCAGTGTTGGCTGGAGCCATTTTGCCTCCTGCCATTGTAAAACTGCATGTAAAAAATAAATTTTAGCTTAATAAATCCAGAAGTGGAGCCTGTAATTATAATTCTGTTATAGTAGAGACCGATGCCGTTTCTTTGGTCCCTTGGGATGTCATGATGTTCTGTACAGACCTCTCTGTGATTTACCCTTTTTATTTTTATCAGTTTCTTGCTTTAAGATCTGGAGTCCATACGTACGTAAGTGTCTTCTTATTGATAATTATTATTATTTTGTTTTACTATCAAGTTGATCTTTTTGTTTCAATGGTTTTAGATACTGAGATATAGTTTTGAAAGATTTTGATTTTGATTAAAGTATCTTAGAAAAAAACTCACATACTTGTGAAGTATGGACACCATGGACAGAATGGTAGCTGTAGAGAAAGTCTTTGAACACTCTGTTTACATACAAATCACCTCCATCTTGACTAAAAGTATTTCCTAATTGTGTTAAGCCAGATGATAATGATTTTTTCTTCTGAAGAATGGAGGGAGGTGAAGGACCATTGGGAGTTTGACAGCTAGTCCCTTCCCCTGTACATGCTCACAAACAAGCTCTCTCCTGCAAAAAATAAAAGCCCCTCTTATACATGTAGCTTTGATTAACGTATCATGGATGCCTCCAGAGCTCAATACTGTTTTTCAATATAAAATAAACTATATGTCTAGGTCTACTCTGTCAGGTTTACATTTTCTTAATTTTCAACATGTAATAGGAGATAGAGGCTACCAATATAGTGCATTCAATTTGTCTTCATAAATAGTCCAACACTCCACAGGTAATAGGAAGTAATGAGGGAAAACTTTTTTAGGCCTGAAAATTCTATATATTTCCTGCTCTTCCAAAAAACTTCCTGTAGATAGGGTATTTTACTACTGAATTAATAACAATAAAAACATAAGAAATTAATAAAACAATAAATATATAAATAATAATTTATATAACAATATATGATAAATATTTCCATGTTCTTTAGATTTTATTATACTGTGTACTTTATACAACAAAATACCCCAACTGCGCACATTCATGGACGTAACTGGAATTCAATATCGATATCGAGAACATTATTATTATTATTATTAATTTATTGATATATTATATTATTTAGCAGATTGGAGAACTAAATGGATTAGTTAACACAGTGATGTCCATATTTATGATACAAGTAGGAAATTATTATTTTTAATAATAATTTTTTATTACCAGCAAATACATTTCAGAAATGTTTTAATTGAAACAACAATAAATATTTATATATAAATAAGAATATAATGTCTTATCACTATAGTAGGTGATTTAGTGAGATATTTTGGACACTATCTGCTCTTTAGTATAATACAGTAGGTTTGACGATGTTTCTATGAACTTTATGAGTTTGTTTGAAAAAAAAAAAAAAAAAAAACTGATGTATTGTTCTTATATTTGTATTGGCTTGCCGAGAAATTAAAGTTCTATAAATTAGTTTTATCATATTGTTATGATAATTATATCACCCTACCAAAGCCGCCTTAGACAGATGTTACTGGTGTTTTATGCTTAAAGTGCCCCATAATTCATTATCTTGTTTCCTACCACTAGGTGTCATCATTTTAGCATCATTCCAGAATGTACCAAATCGTACAACCTTGGCCAGTCCTTTACACGACATAGACTATTTTCCCAATTTTTTATAATTTATTATTTACAAGCGACTTGCCCATCAAAAATGATGGGGCAATAAAATTGTAAGGCAGGTAATCCTGTTTGCCCCAGACATTAATTTTGTTGGTGGTCTGAGATCCTTCGGCGCTCATTGCGAGCCTGTTGGTTGTTGTATTTGGTTTTCTGAGAGGCGCTTTTGCTGTTATTGTTTGGTCGGCGGTGATCCGCTTTTTACGCTTATTGCAAGGCTTTGTGTGCTATGAGCAGCGTTGGCGCTTGTTGTGAGGCGCGCAGTGAATGACTTTTGTGTTTATTGCGATAGTGTTTTTTTTGTGTATATGTATTTTTTTATGCTAATTAAATAATTAAAAAATTAGTAAATGAATATACTTTACCTATTTGGAAGTAATATATGCAGGACGCATTGTGCTGAAGAGCTGACAATCTGTTTTGATGTTCCTGCAGCATACAATGTCGGTTTGCAGTGTTTTGGAGCTGAGGTGTAAGTGTCAGCAATGTGTGCAGTGTGTAGTGTAAATAGGCTGCGTGCACGAGGGGAAGCCGTTAGGGTAGCTGTGTACTTCCGTATTGTGTTAGTGTTGTAAAATGGCGGCTAATGTGTATGTGGTACGCGGTTGTGGATGATGTAGCGTCCTTGTTAATAGTGTATATTGTACCTAGTACGGGTTTTTGGAAAAGCCGTATGTGCTTGGTGGTGTTTGTCTTTAGGTGTGGTGTATCCTCGTTTTAGGTTTTTTCGGCGGACATTTTTTCTCTTGCTTAGGGGATTTTCGTGTGTGTAAATTCGGGAATTTGGACTTGAATTGAGGTGTAACTTCACTTGCAGAGGTCTCGGGTGCCCCCTCCTTTGCTGTGGGTAAGGTTTTTATGTCTTTTTTTGGTGTATTTATTGTGTTTTTAATGTTTTCAGGTGCGCACGGTTTGGCCGTTAAGGTCGTATTTTTGCGAGGTCGTAAGGATTTTTTTTCTAAGTCCCGCGGCTCGTATTTTTTTAGGCTATGTCCGTAAATTTTGCGTTCTAAGTCCTGCAGTTCGTATTTTTTTGTGTAAGTCCGTATTTAGTGATTTCGTGTTAGATCTATTTTGTTAAAGTGACGCTTGTGCGGGTGTTTGTAACCGCGTTTGAGGCGCCGTAGAGCCTCCACCTCCTCGAATTTGTGGCCTGCAATGAGCCTTCTGCTCATTGCAGCCGACGTTGGAGCCTCCACCTTCCGCAAATGCGGCCCCTCGCATTTGCGGACCAAACTGCGTCCCTCGCTTTGCGAGGGCAGCAGTTCTTGCGAGCTCGCAAAGCGTGACGACGATTCGTAGTTTGACAACTATTATATGTGATTAGTGTATGGACATGAAAGCAACATTATAAATATCATCTTCAAATTTAAGCAAAATGTAGTTTTTTTATCTTTCTTTTTCTGATTTTTTTTCTCTTTTGGATTTCCCTCTACACATAAGACAAAAAGATAACTTTTTCATTTACAGCAGGTGCCCCCCTACGGTGATGTTCCTGGAAACTCCCATTGGCTCCATAGCTATTGCAAATAGTGTAGACACCAGACAACCCAGTATCGTCCCCCTGCTATTGGGAATTTTCCAGGATCGGTTCCCATGATTTAAACTTAGCCATCGGATTATTGCATAAGTATCGTAATACTTGGACAAAGGATCCGTCAAACCCAAATCTAATCTACAAGACAGGCTGCTTTATTTGTTTGCTATGCAATTGTTATTAAATCTCATATTCTTTTGATATTATCCAGAACTTGCAAGAATGATGCACCATCCTCCATCTCTATAAAGAAATACAATTAAACACTTTGTTGTTGTGACCTGGTTCTGGATCATAACAAAAAAGTGAATTTACCAATCCACTATGATAATGGACTTTTACCATACTATTTATGGACAGGGGATGAGAAAGTTGTTCTGAAGGAGGAGACAAATTAAACCGGGTATTTTGCTCTATTTAAGCAAGTAACCTCCATTGTCAAGATCCAGGGGAGGGGATCCGCTTTACCTCCAAACTCCTGCATTTGAGTACAGGAATTATCCCTCAGCATCTTGGTGCCGGGTGGTCATATCAGGATCATCAGGAGAAGCATCAACAGAGGATCATTGGATCAGCATAACCATCATGATGTGCTCTTAAGTGTGCTTGAAAAGGCGACCCATCCTTCCAGCAGATCCAATCTTGTTCTTCAATTCCTTCTTCTAGGGTAGCAGAGGTTCAGGATACAAAGTGATTATAGCCCAGTAAAAATAATAAACGCCTTCCCTCTAAATAAAACACATAATTTATATGTGTCCTTAAAATAGCATAATGTTTATTGCTTGGGTTTCTTTTTAATCAATTTCTTCCATACTATTTACATAGTCTAGTCCTAATCCAATCAGCAATTAGCTTGATGAGTACTGATTTGTTGGAAGTATAGGAGCAGGAAAGAGGGCTACAAGGTTTCCAGCAGGGACAGGGGTGCCAAGGTGTCTACTTCCCCCAGCCAAGTGAACCTTATCCCTACCTTCAGTAGAGTGTCTGGGCTGTCCAATGGGTTGAGGTTGTGTATCCAATAGGGAAGTTGACTGTCTGGGAATCCAGGGAGTGACCAGCCAGGTATCAGCTTATCTCGCACTACCAAATTTGATCAGACCTTACATATAGTATCTGGGCTCTACAGGGGTGAGGCTGTGTCTCCAGTGGGGAGGTTGACTGCCTGGGAATCCAGAAAGTTAGGCTAGAGGTGGGGCGGGGGGGAGCTGTTCAGGGCTTGCACAGGGTGCAAAAGTGCCTGGGATGATTGACACATTTAAGTACATACAATTAAGTCGCTAACCACAAGACAATGGATCAAAGGGATATCACTCACAAAGTATTTAACATCTCTAGACCTTTGTCTACTGAAAGTGTTTCAATTGTTGTTTGACAACCTAAATCAGTGCCGCAAACACTTTCTTTGAAGTATAAACACACCTCAAAACACATAATACATAGTTACATAGTAATTGAGGTTGAAAAAGTAATTTTAGTCCATCAAGTTAAACCTTTTAAGACATCATCTGATCTGTGATATGCAGATTAATTGTTTATTGTTAATTGATCCAGAGGAAGGCAAACAGAAAAAAGTGAAAGTTTGCCAATTGTCTAAAAAGGAAAAAAAATCTTTCCTGACCCAAAATACTGGCGATCAGATTCCTCCCTGGATCAATACTCCTTCTTTAATTATCCAGGATAACCCTGAATACCCTTTTTATGTAAAAATGTAACCAATCTCTTTTTAAATTTATCTATCGAATCCGTTGTCACCAACTCCTTTGGTAGAGAATTCCACAGATTAACCACCCTTACTGTGAAGAAACCTTTTCTTTCTTTAAGGTGGGATCTTTTAATTTCTAACCTCAAAGGATGTCCTCTTGTCAGTTGAAAACCTCTTGGCACAAAAAGCCCCCCTGACTTTATACTGACCCTGGATGTATTTATATAAGATAATCATATCCCTCTTAGACGCTTTTTTCTAGAGAAAATAAGTTTAGTTTGGTTAGTCTTTCTTTATAACTTAGCCCCTCCATTCCCCTTATTAGCTTTGTTGCCCTCCTCTGTACTATTTCCAGCTCTAAAAGGTCCTTTTTATGAAGTGGTGCCCAAAATTGGCCTCCATATTCAAAATGTGGGCATACTAGGGATTTGTATAGAGGCAGAATTATATTTGCTTCCCTTGCTTCGTCTTAATACACGCTAATATTTTACATGCCTTTGCAGCTGCTGCTTGGCATTGAGCACTGTTATCTAGGTGGTTTCATCTGCCATTTAATTGCCCATTTCCCTAATGTATGCAAATCCCTTTGGAGGGAAAGTACATCATTATCTGAATAATTACCTTGCACAACTTAGTTTCATCAGCAAGAGTCGAGGCACTACTTTCCAGTCCTACTTCTAAGTCATTAATAAATATGTTAAAAAGGAGAGGACCTAGTAATACTGAACCCCGAGGAACCCCATTTACCACATTAGTCCAATCAGAGTATGTTCCATTTATCACAACCTTTTGCTTCCTGTCTTTTAGCCAGCTCTCAATCCATGTGCATATATTTACTGCAATTCCTGCATCCCTTAGTTTGCACAATAGTCTTCCATGTGGCACTGTATCAAAAGCCTTAGCAAAATCCCAAAAGACTATATTCACTGAGTTGCCTTGATCCATGTTCCTACTAACCTCCTCATAGAAACTAATTCGATATGTTTGACATGACCTATCTCTCATAAATCCATGTTGACTCCTACTTATAATCCTGTTTGAACAGATATATTCTTGTATATTATCCCTTATTAACCCTTCTAAAAGCTTTCCCACTACAGATGTGAGGCTCACAGGTCTATAAATCCCCTCGATTTGCTCTTGCTCCCTTTTTAAATATAGGTATCACTTCTGCTTTTCTTCAGTTATATGGTAGAGACCCTGTGGTGAGTGAATCTTGGTAGATTATATATAATGGTTTGGCTATTACAGAACTCAGTTCCCTCAGTACCCTTGGATGTATTCCATCAGGACCCAGGGCTTTATTAACATTTATTTTTTCCAACTACTTTTTTATTGCCTCCTGCATTAAACAGTTATTTGGTGAAGGTTGTGTAGCCCCATTATGTTGCAGTGTCCCAACCACTGGTACCTCCCTTGTGTATATCGAAGAAAAGAACCTATTTAGCTCATCTGCCTTTTCCTGGTCACTAATTAACAAACTGTGTCACATTGTTCCTATAGCTTCCTTCCTCACCTTCTTCCCATTAATATATTTATACACATGTTTAGGGTTAGTCTTACTCTCCTTTACATATAACTTGTCATTTTCTATTTTAGCCAGTCTAATCGACCTTTTGCTGCCTTGTTGATTTCCTTGTATTCCCGTAAAGCAGTCTCTGTCCCGTCTTGTTTGTATAATTTAAATGCCTGTTTACTCCGTATCTTAATCTTTAAATCATTGTTAAGTCACATTGGATGTGTTTACTCCTTTTATTCTTATTCCCACACGGTATATGCCGATGTGTATGTATATTTAGTAAGGATTTGAATGTTGTCCATTTATGGTCAGTGTTTTTACCGGACAGTTCTCTATCCCAGTCTATACTTTGTATTGCTGCCCTTAGACCATACAATTCTGCCCTTTCAAAATTAAAAGTGTTTGTAAGCCACTTAAAGTTCTGTTTTTTTTTTATTCAATCCCAAACGAGACTGTGGTGTGATCACTGTTTCCCAAAGGTTGCCCTATTCCAACATTTGATACCATATAATATTATTTGTGATGAGTAAATCTAAGATAGCTTCATTTCTAGTAGGCTCTTGTATTACCTGGGCCAGATAATGGTCCCTCAGTGTACTCAAGAACCTGCTCCCCTTAGCTGAACTGCTGGTCTCATTTATCCAGTTTATATCAGGGTAATTCAAATCTCCCATTATTAGAACTTACCCATGCTTAGCTGCATTTCCAATCTGTAACAATAATTGTATTTCCTCACTTTCAGCTATATTTGGGGGTTTATAGCATATTCCTACTAATATTCTTTTGGAATTTGCTGCTCCGCTATTTAACTCTACCCACAAACATTCAACATTATCACTAGGTCCACCATAAATATCTTCTCTGACTATAGGCTTACATTCAGGCTTAACATACAGACAGATCCCTCCTCCTCTTTTACCATTGCCCCTATCTTGCCTAAATAGGTTATAACCATCCAGATTAACAGTCCAGTCATGTGAGTCAACCCACCATGTTTCAGTAGTGCCTATAAAATCCCATTTCTCATTAACTGCTAATATTTCTAACTCTCCCATTTTTCCTGGCAAGCTTCTGGCATTAGCCAGCATACACTTTATGTCGAGTCTGTAGTATTGAAATGTCTGCCAGCTGTACTTGAGTTACTTAGTAATACCTCCTTATAAACTATATAACCCTCCCCCATCTCATCCCCCATGACTAGCTAATTCATTCCTTACCCCCTCTACACTTTATACCATTACTTCTATCTCATCCTTACCCCCTACCTACTAGTTTCAAACCTCCTTCAGTCTTTCTACCAGACTATCCCACAGCACACAACCTCCCTCGTCATTAGGGTGCAATACATCCCTGCTATAGAGTTTGTACCTATGTAAGAAGTCAACCCAGTGCTCTAAAAACCCCTCCTTAGCGCACCACTTGTTTAGCCACACATTAACCTCCCTAAGCTCTTTCTGTCTCCCTGGGCTAGTATATGGCACTGGTAGTATTTCAGAAAATATTACCTTGGAGGTCCTTGCCTTAAGTTTTTTTCCCTAGTTCCCTAAAGTCATCCTTTAGGACACTCCATCTTCCACTGACTTTGATATTGGTACCAATATGTACTAAGAGCGCTGGTTCATTTCCAGCCCCTCCCAATAATTTATCCACCCGATCCACAACATGCCAAACCCGAGCACCCGGGAGACAGCAAACTGTTCGATTGCTGGGATCTGGGTGACAAATCACCCTGTCTACCTTCCTAATAGTAGCGTCCCACACCACCAAAACCTTTCTGTTGCTCTGTATATTCTGCCCTCTCTCTCCTCCAATATAACTGTTCTTCCGACTGTTAGAGGGAACAGCTTACACTCAATCTGGCAAATCTGTTGATGTTTGCCAACTCAGAACTGGCCTGCCTCATCCTGATCCCCCTACTTCCCCTTGTAACTGTAACCCATCTACCTCCCTGGACATCCTCACTAGTCCAGGCTCCACCCTCCATGCTCCATTTCCAGTTGAGCAATAACACTAAGTGCTGCAATTCTCCTCTCCAATTCTCGAATTTGAGCTTCAAGAGAGGCAACATGCTCACACCTCTCACAGAGGTATGGACCCTGGATCAGTTGTTCCAATAGTTCATACATTTGACAGGAAGTACACTGATGATGTTGTCACTGGACCGACTCATAATTACACACCAAAAATATCTTTGTTCTCTTTTTTTCTTTAGATTGTTGGAGTTTAGCTGAATGTCAACTTAACATGGGTGGCATATGGCAGTGTAACGAATCTCCTGGCAACCCGACCGGGTACCTCCGTTGATGGACGCGTCCTAGCTTGCGTCGAGGCCTACAAGCACCGCACCGGACACCACAACCACCCGCATACCACACAATACAATATTTTTACAGATATAACCACAATATATTATAACCCAGAACATATCTGCAGATAGCTTAGGTCTGAGCACACATTATTACTGAATGGCGCTCAGACCACATACATACAGTTCAATGGCCATGGAACCAAAGTCTTTCTGCATAGGAAAATAAAGTATTTAAATGCTGGTCCATAGTCAAAAGGCAGGAGGCTGGCAAACAGTCCTCTCCAAGACAAAGTGGCGAAGGGCACTTCGTCACAGGCAGTTTGTAGCCCTTTTTTCCCAAAACCAGGTACTGGCCCAACACTGCAAGAAAAGATGGAGCGGCAATTTCTGATAGTAAAGGTAAGACCCAGACATTTGACCCTCTCCCATCTGGAGGATTAATTACCTTGGAAAAGGACGGGCTGCCTCAGATCCTGGAGTGGGAAATTACCACTGGGACCTGTGCACCTAGGCATATAGGGAATCCAAACCTACATGACCAGGCCTGACCAACACTAGACCATGTGGGTCATGCAGGCCAAGCAGGATAGAACTTACAGTCACTATCCAAAGATCATGTAGTTTTCCATAGGCCGTCGGATGACTGTGATTGGTAATTTCAGAATTCCCAGGGTTGCCTTTCATTGGTCAGTACTATGGAAACCAATGTGCAAGCTGCAGACAATTTCACCATTGGGTGTGTCCAAAGGGAGGGAAATTCACACATCAACGGTAGAATTTTATGTTGTACCGTCTTCCAGTGTCCACTATGTATAAAATACCAGTGGTTTGTACTGAATAAAGCACTGCTGAACTGCTGAGTCAGGTGTCCATTACTGGGGATTGATGACTATTTAACTCTTGCTCAAGAGGAGGCTTACTGGTCTGTCAAGGTGTTGCAAGACCCCCTGAGCTCCATAACTAAGACGTAACTGGCAGGATTATTTTGTGACTGTCTAGCTGCCCTAGTTTCAAGACAGATTAGATCACATTGCTCTGGATACAATTAGTAGATCTAACAAAACGTAATGTCTGTCATATTACGTAATTCTATAAGGCAAACACATCTAATTATAGTTTTTAATTTACCATTCTTAATTTAGCCTATTTCTAATTTGGTAATTAAGCATATTCTTGTCACAAATAATGAGTATTCAATTCTTCAGTATAACAGGAACAATATTATTACATCCAAAACACAGTGATTTTCTAGTTGAACTATAAAGCCTTCCCTGTGCCACAAATTACACCTATTCATTTTATTTAAATGACCAGTGTATTTTAGGAAGCACTTCACATGTTTATGAAGTATGTAACAGACTAAGGTTAGTAGCTGTGTATGCCATAAACATAAATACATTTTAGAGAAAATCCTACATTTTGAAGAGCAATTTTGAAACTTGAAGCCTGAGGGCATGTGGGATGAGGAAGTAGGAGAGGTAAGGGCAATGGTGGAGCTAGTGAATAGAGGGCCCCGCTGCAAAAAAAAGAAGTTTGCCTCCCAGGGATGAGGGCAACACATTTTTTTGACCCCCTCAGTCCCCCCTCCAGAGTTAAATTGCACCGGTGGTAGATCCACCCCTGGATCAGTGGGACTTTTTTTTAATGATCAGAGCTTTAGAATTTGGAACTTGCCCCCTTTCCCTGCACATACTCTGAAACAGACAGTTTGCATCAATACATTTTATGTCCTGTCCGGCGCGGAGGCAGCCCCAGGCACTGGGTCTGACGCAGCGCAGCGTGACCCAGTGGAGCCTGGGGCGCTCCTGATTGGTTGAGAGAGTGAAGGAGGGACTTCTGCCCATTTCGCGTGCTTCCTCCTTGACTCTGCATCGGCCATTGCCAGGATTCCCCTCCCCCCCCCCAAGCTAGTTAAGAAAGTTGGGTTGGTCTAAAAAATAATGGAAAAAAAAATGAAATATATATATATATATATATGTATATATATATATATGTATATATAGTTATATTTTCCTTGTGTTTTAGGAGTAGAATTGAGTAGGAAGTGTGTAATGTGGCACGTTGTATCAAAATTTGCTTTTTTGTTTTGTTTGATGTTGGTGTCTCAAGGCGGGAGGTGAGTTGCCCGGCCCACTGGCTTAAATAGGCGTTGCCCGCCCTAATGGGCCTGCTTGGAAAACAACTGGGTAGCCCTGAGCGCAGGCCCAGGGCGTGAACTTACTGTCCTAGCCGGGCTCCTCCTCCAATATGTTAATTAAGAAATGTTATGTTAATTACGGTAATTATGTTTAAGTTATGGATTATGTTATTCCAGTTGGTTAATAAAGCAGTGGCCCGCGTTACTCCCAAATTTGTTCCAGTCGTTTTTTCACAAGCTAATGGATCTTGCTGGGGTCAAGTTTCCAGTTACCAGCAGGGAATCAACAATTATGTTTTTCTAATTAAAAATGAGCTTAATTGCATTTTTACTGCCTAATTATGCTCTCAGAACGTTTTTACACAGATATATGTTGTCATCGTCCAGTGGTCTCTTATCTTCTTTTCCAACATCTTAGCTACCAGAGTGAAACACACTCGAACACAAACTGGGACATCTCAAGAAGGAACATCTACTTCAGGTCAAAGCCCTGGGTAACATACATGGAGAAACAAGGGGCAGTAACAAAACATATATAGTTTTACCACTCAGTCTTTATTAGTAAACCCTACAGCTCGGTGCTAGATATATAAGTAAATGGCAGGTATAAATACATTTTGTCATTATCCATGTGATTGGTGATTAGTTGAAAAACAAATATTCTGGACAGCTGCATGGACAACTTGGGCGATGCAATAAAAAATAATTAAACATGCAGGGCAACCAAGTAGATATTTTTTTTCTAAGTACATATAAATTACACAATTGTTGAAATATAAGAAGTTGCTGTCTAGTGGGATCTAACCACATCAAACAAAGTACTAAACACATCTTATATATCCTCTAACCTAAAGCCAAGAACCAAATGGATATATGGTAGGGTAGATCAATAATTTATATTTTCCATGTTCTAAATCCCCTCTGGAGTTCTTATTCCACGTGTTCCTCCTATGAATAATTATGAACAAAAGATCAATTAAGTGGTGAAACATATATGTATGTGTATAACTATATCTAACAATATGCACTATATTGACTAATAGCCATGAAAATGATAATTTGTATCCCACCACTTAGGATAATAAATAAATAGAATAATACATTTCCTAAAAATTTGAAAATATAAAAATAATGAAAATTATATAACATTTCAAAATAAATCATCAATTATTTTTAAACCCTGATTTAGGATGCATCTAATCTATACATTACAGCTGAGTTACTGGTAATGGTGATGGGGCTGAGCATCTCACAACTCTCCGGAATCCAGCACAAAACCACATTCCTATTTACTGTCACTAATTATCTCCTAAAAACACCAACTGCTGGTAAGTGTAGGTGATGATTGCACATAATGAATATTAATAAAGCCAGTGTCAGTGAATGATAACACACACCCATCTATGTCTTATGTAAAGAGAAACTCCCATCTCAGTGTACCTGGCAGTGTCTGAGTAATATTTTACATAATTAAATATGGTTCATCCAGCCTTCAGAATAAGTCAGCCCAACTTCCTCTTATCCCAATACTATGGAGAATAGGAGCCAAGAAAGCAATGCTGTGGCAGTGAGATTTGTGGAGTAGATGATCATTTGCTTTGTTTGCTCTGTAATAGATCACTACACAACACAAAGGAGAAAGAAGAAGCGTGAGTATGTGGGGATGATTTCATTGGCTGGGATATGTTCTTATGCAGTCTACATGCAAAGAGATATATTTGTTATTCTGAAATTATTTGCATAAAAAGTGAAACCCATACGACCGTATCCAAAGTCTATATGTAACTATGACTGTCTAAGAACGTTAGAGGGTACAACAAAAGATTCTTGTGATTTCCTTATGATGCCAATGTTCTTTCTCAAGCACCCGTGTCTGGACCACAGGATGTTCTCATCCCTCTGGGGTAGTGTACAGTATAGCTAGTTCCTGTGCTCTTCACTAAGGCGGTGTATGTCTGGCTCTGATTTGTTACTATGCTCTTAACTAAGGATGGTGTATGTATGGCTTTTGGTTTACTGTGCTCTTCACAAAGGGCAGTGTATGTATGGCTCAGATTTGCTAAAGCGCTCTTCACTAAGGGCAGTGTATGTATGGCTCAGATTTGATAAAGTGATATTCACTAAATGAGGTGTATGCATGGCTCAGATTTGTTACAGTGCTTTTCACTAAGGATGGTGTATGTATGGCTCTGATTTGTTACTATGCTCTTCACTAAGGATGGTGTATGTATGGCCTTTTTTTTATGTACTCTTCACAAAGGGCAGTATATATATGGCTCTGATTTTTTATAGCTCTCTTCCCTAAGGGAGGTAAACATATGGCTCAGATTTGTTACTGTGCTCTTCACTAAGGGCGGTGTATGTATGGCTATTATTTGTTACTGTGCTCTTCACTAAGGATGGTGTATGTATGACTCTGATTTGTTACAGTGCTTTTCACTAAGGATGGTGTATGTATGGCCTTTTATTTAATGTACTCTTCACAAAGGGCAGTATATATATGGCTCTGATTTTTTATAGCTCTCTTCCCTAAGGGAGGTAAACGTATGGCTCAGATTTGTTACTATGCTCTTCACTAAGGGTGGTGTATGTATGGCTCTGATTTGTTACTGTGCTCTTCACTAAGGGCGGTGTATGTATGACTCTGATTTGTTACTGTGCTCTTCACTAAGGGTGGTGTATGTATGGCTCTGATTTGTTACTCTGCTCTTCACTAAGGGCGGTGTATGTATGGCTCTGATTTGTTACTGTGCTCTTTACTAAGGGCGGTGTATGTATGGCTCAGATTTGTTACTGTGCTCTTCACTAAGGATGGTGTATGCATGGCTCTGATTTGTTACTGTGCTCTTCACTAAGGGCGGTGTATGTATGGCTCAGATTTGTTACTGTGCTCTTCACTAAGGATGGTGTATGTATGGCTCAGATTTGTTACTGTGCTCTTCACTAAGGGCGTTGTATGTATGGCTCAGATTTGTTACTGTGCTCTTCACTAAGGATGGTGTATGTATGGCTCTGATTTGTTACTCTGCTCTTCACTAAGGGCGGTGTATGTATGGCTCTGATTTGTTACTGTGCTCTTCACTAAGGATGGTGTATGTATGGCTCTGATTTGTTACTGTGCTCTACACTAAGGGTGGTGTATGTATGGCTCTGATTTGTTACTGTGCTCTTCACTAAGGGTGGTGTATGTATGGCTCTGATTTGTTACTGTGCTCTTCATTAAGGGTGGTGTATGTATGGCTCAGATGTGTTACTGTGCTCTTCACTAAGGGTGGTGTATGTATGGCTCTGATTTGTTACTGTGCTCTTCATTAAGGGCGGTGTATGTATGGCTCAGATTTGTTACTGTGCTCTTCACTAAGGGTGGTGTATGTATGGCTCAGATTTGTTACAGTGCTCTTCACTAAGGGTGGTGTATGTATGGCTCAGATTTGCTACAGTTCTCTTCACTAAGGGCAGTGTATGTATGGCTCTGATTTGTTCCTGTGCTCTTCACTAAGTCTAGTGTATGTATGGCTCAGATTTGTTACTGTGCTCTTCACTATGGGCGTTATATGTATGGCTTTAATTTGTTACAGTGCTCTTCAATTAGGACGGTGTATGCATAGCACAGATTTGTTACTGTGCACTTCACTAAGGATGGTGTATGTATGGCTCTGATTTGTTACTGTGCTCTTCACTAAGGGTGGTGTATGTATGGCTCTGATTTGTTACTGTGCTCTTCACTAAGGGTGGTGTATGTATGGCTCTGATTTGTTACTGTGCTCTTCACTAAGGGCGGTGTATGTATGGCTCAGATTTGTTACTGTGCTCCTCACTAAAGATGGTGTATGTATGGCTCAGATTTGTTACTGTGCTCTTCACTAAGGGCAGTGTATGTATGGCTCAGATTTGTTACTGTGCTCTTCACTAAGGGTGGTGTATGTATGGCTCTGATTTGTTACTGTGCTCTTTACTAAGGGCGGTGTATGTATGGCTCAGATTTGTTACTGTGCTCTTCACTAAGGATGGTGTATGTATGGCTCAGATTTGTTACTGTGCTCTTCACTAAGGGCAGTGTATGTATGGCTCTGATTTGTTACTGTGCTCTTCACTAAGGGTGGTGTATGTATGGCTCTGATTTGTTACTGTGCTCTTTACTAAGGGCGGTGTATGTATGGCTCAGATTTGTTACTGTGCTCTTCACTAAGGATGGTGTATGTATGGCTCTGATTTGTTACTGTGCTCTTCACTAAGGGCGGTGTATGTATGGCTCAGATTTGTTACTGTGCTCTTCACTAAGGATGGTGTATGTATGGCTCAGATTTGTTACTGTGCTCTTCACTAAGGGCGGTGTATGTATGGCTCAGATTTGTTACTGTGCTCTTCACTAAGGATGGTGTATGTATGGCTCTGATTTGTTACTCTGCTCTTCACTAAAGGCGGTGTATGTATGGCTCTGATTTGTTACTGTGCTCTTCACTAAGGATGGTGTATGTATGGCTCTGATTTGTTACTGTGCTCTTCATTAAGTGCGGTGTATGTATGGCTCAGATTTGTTACTGTGCTCTTCACTAAGGGTGGTGTATGTATGGCTCTGATTTGTTACTGTGCTCTTCATTAAGGGCGGTGTATGTATGGCTCAGATTTGTTACTGTGCTCTTCACTAAGGGTGGTGTATGTATGGCTCAGATTTGTTACAGTGCTCTTCACTAAGGGTGGTGTATGTATGGCTCAGATTTGCTACAGTTCTCTTCACTAAGGGCAGTGTATGTATGGCTCTGATTTGTTCCTGTGCTCTTCACTAAGTCTAGTGTATGAATGGCTCAGATTTGTTACTGTGCTCTTCACTATGGGCGTTATATGTATGGCTTTAATTTGTTACAGTGCTCTTCAAAAAGGACGGTGTATGCATAGCACAGATTTGTTACTGTGCACTTCACTAAGGATGGTGTATGTATGGCTCTGATTTGTTACTGTGCTCTTCACTAAGGGTGGTGTATGTATGTCTCTGATTTGTTACTGTGCTCTTCACTAAGGGTGGTGTATGTATGGCTCAGATTTGTTACTGTGCTCTTCACTAAGGATGGTGTATGTATGGCTCTGATTTGTTACTCTGCTCTTCACTAAGGGCGGTGTATGTATGGCTCTGATTTGTTACTCTGCTGTTCACTAAGGGTGGTGTATGTATGGCTCAGATTTGTTACTTTGCTCTTCACTAAGGGTGGTGTATGTATGGCTCTGATTTGTTACTGTGCTCTTCACTAAGGGTGGTGTATGTATGGTTCTGATTTGTTACTGTGCTCTTCACTAAGGGTGGTGTTTGTATGGCTCAGATTTGTTACTCTGCTGTTCACTAAGGGTGGTGTATGTATGGCTCAGATTTGTTACTGTGCTCTTCACTAAGGGTGGTGTATGTATGGCTCTGATTTGTTACTGTGCTCTTCACTAAGGGTGGTGTATGTATGGCTCAGATTTGTTACTGTGCTCTTCACTAAGGATGGTGTATGTATGGCCCTAATATGTTACTATGCTCTTCACTAAGGGCGGTGTATGTATGGCTCTGATTTGTTACAGTGCTCTTCACTAAGGGTGGTGTATGTATGGCTCAGATTCGTTACTCTGCTGTTCACTAAGGGTGGTGTATGTATGGCTCAGATTTGTTACTGTGCTCTTCACTAAGGGTGGTGTTTGTATGGCTCAGATTTGTTACTCTGCTGTTCACTAAGGGTGGAGTATGTATGGCTCAGATTTGTTACAGTGCACTTCACTAAGAATGGTGTATGTATGGCTCAGATTTGTTACTGTGCTCTTCAATAAGGACGGTGTATGCATGGCACAGATTTGTTACTGTGCACTTCACTAAGGATGGTGTATGTATGGCTCTGATTTGTTACTGTGCTCTTCACTAAGGTTGGTGTATGTATGGCTCAGATTTGTTACTCTGCTGTTCACTAAGGGTGGTGTATGTATGGCTCAGATTTGTTACTGTGCTCTTCACTAAGGGTGGTGTATGTATGGCTCAGATTTGTTACTCTAAAGTTCACTAAGGGTGGTGTATGTATGGCTCAGATTTGTTACTGTGCTCTTCACTAAGGATGGTGTATGTATGGCTGTGATTTTTTACAGTGCTCTTCACTATGCGTGGTGTATGTATGGCTCTGATTTGTTACTGTGCACTTCACTAAGGGCGGTGTATGTATGGCTCTGATTTGTTACTGTGCTCTTCACTAAGGATGGTGTACGTATGGCCTTTGGTTTACTGTGCTCTTCACAAAGGGCAGTATATATATGCCTCTGATTTGTTATAGCTCTCTTCACTAAGGGCGATAAACGTATGGCTCAGATTTGTTACTGTGCTCTTTACTAAGGGTGGTGTATGTATGGCTCTGATTTGTTACTATGCTCTTCACTAAGGATGGTGTATGTATGGCTCAGATTTTTTACTTTGCTCTTCCCTAAGGGTGGTGTATGTATGGCTCTGATTTGTTACTGTGCTCTTCACTAAGGGCAGTGTATGTATGGCTCAGATTTGTTACAGTGCTCTTCACTAAGGGTGTTGTATGTAAGGCTCAGATTTGTTACAGTGCTCTTCACTAAGGGTGTTGTATGTAAGGCTCAGATTTGTTACAGTGCTTTTCACTAAGGGTGGTGTATGTATGGCTCTGATTTCTTACTGTGCTCTTCACTAAGGGTGGTGTATGTGTGGCTCTGATTTGTTACTGTGCTCTTCACTAAGGGTGGTGTATGTGTGGCTCTGATTTGTTACTATGCTCTTCACTAAGGGCGGTGTATGTATGGCTCTGATTTGTTACAGTGCTCTTCACTAAGGGTGGTGTATGTATGACTCTGATTTGTTACTGTGCTCTTCACTAAGGGTGGTGTATGTATGGCCTTTTGTTACTGTGCTCATCACTAAGGGTGGTGTATGTATGGCTCAGATTTGTTATAGTGCTCTTCACTATGGGCGGTGTATGCATGGCACAGATTTGTTACTGTGCTCTTTACTAAAAGCGGTGTATGTATGGCTTTTGGTTTACTGTGCTCTTCACAAAGGGCAGTATATATATGGCTCTGATTTGTTATAGCTCTCTTTACTAAGGGCGATAAACGTATGGCTCAGATTTGTTACTGTGCTCTTCACTAAGGGTGGTGTATCTATGGGTCAGACTTGTTACTCTGCTCTTCACTAAGGTTGGTGTATATATGGCTCAGATTTGTTACAGTGCTCTTCACTAAGGGTTGTGTGTGTATGGCTCAGATTTGCTAAAGCTCTCTTCACTAAGGGCATTGTTTGTATCACTCTGATTTGTTTCTGTGCTCTTCACTAAGGGCAGGGAGTGTATGGCTCAGATTTGTTAAAGTGATATTTACTAAGGGAGGTGTATTCATGGCTCAGATTTGTTACAGTGCTCTTTACGAAGGATGGTGTATGCATGGCTCAAATTTGTTACAGTGCTCTTAAGTAAGGATGGTGTATGTATGGCCTTTTGTTTACTGTGCTCTACTCAAAGGGCAGTGTATGTATGGTTCTGATTTGTTACAGAGCTCTTCACTAAGTGCAGTGTATGTATGGCTCAGATTTGTTACAGTGCTCTTCACTAAGGGCGGTAAACATATGGCTCAGATTTGTTCCTGTGCTCTACACTAAGGGCGGTGTATGTATGGCTCAGATTTTTTACTGTGCTCTTCACTAAGGGCAGTGTATGTATGGCTGTGATTTGTTACTGTGCTCTTCAATAAGGGCAGTGTATGTATGGCTCTGATTAGTTACTGTGCTCTTCACTAAGGGTGGTGTATGCATGGCTCAGAATTGTTACAATACTTTTCACTAAGGATGGTGTATGCATGGCTCTGATTTGTTACTACGCATTTCACTAAGGACGGTGTATGTATGGCTCTGATTTGTTAATGTGCTCTTCATTAAGGATGGTAGATGTTTGGCTCAGATTTGTTACTGTGCTCTTCACAAAAGGCGGTATGTATTTGGCTCTGATTTGCTAAAGCGCCCTTCACTAAGGGCGTTGTTTGTATGGCTCTGATTTGTTTCTGTGCGCCTCACAAAGGGCGGTAAGTGTATGGCTCAGATTTGTTAAAGTGATATTTACTATGGGCGGTGTATGCATGGCTCAGATTTGTTACAGTGCTCTTCACTAAGGATAGTGTATGTATGGCTCTGATTTGTTACTGTGCTCTTCACTAAGGACAGTGTATGTATGGCTCTGATTTGTTACTGTGCTCTTCACTAAGGATGGTGTATGTTTGGCTCAGATTTGTTACTGTGCTCTTCACTAAGGGCGGTGCATGTATTGCATTTTGTTACTGTGCTCTTCACAAAGAGCGGTGTATGTATGGCTCAGATTTGTTAAAGTGATATTTACTATGGGCGGTGTATGCATGGCTCAGATTTGTTACAGTGCTCTTCACTAAGGATAGTGTATGTATGGCTCTGATTTGTTACTGTGCTCTTCACTAAGGATAATGTATGTATGGCTCTGATTTGTTCCATTGCTCTTCACTAAGGATAATGTATGTATGGCTCTGATTTGTTACTGTGCTCTTTACTAAGGGTGGTGTATGTATGGCTCAGATTTGTTACAGTACTTTTCACTAAGAGCGGTGTATGTATGGCTCTGATTTGTTACTATGCTCTTCACTAAGGACGGTGTATGTATGGCTCTGATTTGTTAATGTGCTTGTAACGGATCTCCTGGCACCCCGACCGGGTCAGCTCTTCTGCTGGGGTACTTGGGAAATATTCCGGCTCAGTAGCCAGGGAAACGTGGGGGTCAGCGGGGGTTAACATTTCCTCTGTTAACCCTGGGGCCACATTAGGAGTTAGCTGGGGATGGGAGTTTTTTACTTACCCCCTCCTCCAGTTGTCCCAGTGAGGGTAGTTGGGGATCTGGACAGGCTGTCCAGCATCCCGGTAGGTCAGGCACAGAGATCATGGTCCCATCTGCACCGTCTGGGAGATTGGTGTCTCATTTTGTTGGGGTAAGCTGTCGCTGGGGAGAGAGGGCGACACCTTCAGCTCCCTGGGGTTCACACTGCCACTGGGGGGGAAGGATGACACCTTCGGCCCCCTGGGGTACACACTATCGCTGGGGGGGAAGGACGGCACCTTCTGCTCCCTGTAGGGCCGGTAGAGAGACCTCGGTGCCATCTCTACCTGCCATCTGGAGGTCATCCAAGGACCAGTTAATGAGGTCTGGTTCTGCTTGTTCTGGTCAGTTGGGGCTGCACGAAGCTGAGCAGGTGTTGGTAGTCCTGCTCCAGCTCTCACTCTCTTGTTACCAGGTGGGTCATGTCTTTGCTCACCTCGCCTTCGTCAACCCAGACATACATGCCCATCCGGTAGTCGTAGATGTCCCAAAACCTAGACCCCTCCGTGCTGCCAAGATCAATGTCATCCTCCCAGACATCCCATAATAAACCCGGGCCATCATAATCATCCCCCTCCGGTAAGTCGTGTTCAGCCGTCCAGGGGGTAAGTCGAACGGTATGCCACCAGAGGGCCTGGTATGCGTTGTCTAGCCAGATCTCTCACCATACCAGTGTCTCAAGTCTTGTCACCCACTCATCCAGGGGCTGCTCTCCCAATAGATACATCCGCATCGCCACACGCTTCTGTAGCCGCTGCTCATCACTGGGGAGACTCTCACCTCGCCGCCATTGGGCATCTTCCAGGGCATCATACCAGAGTTCCTTTCTGTCTGCATCACTGTAGTCCGCGGCCGCCTCCTCATCATGGAACGCTGTCCGAAAACTAGCCGGTTCCATCCTGCTGTAGCCAGGGGCACTGTACGGATACTAGCGTTGCCCTCAATTTGTAACTCCAAACATTACCAGTGTCTCCGGGCTGCTTTTCCTCGCACTAGGACGCCATCCCACCACTGCCACCAATGTAACGGATCTCCTGGCACCCCGACCGGGTACCTCCGTTGATGGACGCGTCCTAGCTTGCACCAAGGACTACAAGCACCGCACCGGACACCACAACCACCACAGACTCCACAGCCGCCGTAGCTTAACTTGAGCCGCGCCGTCTTCCTTCCACCCTGTATGAATCTCCAGCATCCAGGACCGTGTGGGGAGGACCTCTCCTCCAAGGAGTGTACATCAGGAACAAGAGTTCAGTAGTTTAAGGGAGTATGCAGCGCATAGCAATCCCCAGTGTGATATAGCTATTCCCTCCAAGAACGAGACAAGGCTACGTTTTGGAGGGTCAAGTAGAACTCAGGTGCTGGCACACCCAGCCTGGCTTATTATTATAATCAGGTACAAACAGAACACAACCCGGTAGGAGGTCTAAAGCAATCAATAACACCATAGTAACGCCCACAGTTTCCCTCCCCTCTGCCTGGGAGATAATTGAGTTTGTTACTGTATCTACTCAATTATCTCCTAGCTAAAACTTACACCTTTTTATACATTTTTATAACTTTATGATTTTACATAGTACATAAATAAAACTTACCATTTAATGAACAACATAAATTGTGGAACAACATATAAAAAAATGGCATGAATCAGACTAGGGGTTCAAACATTAGTAAAAGTATCTTTTGGGCTATGACTGGCAGCATGGCAATCTGGCTCAAACAGGTTTTACAGAGGCCTCTGTGCTGGAGACAATGGGGAAAGTAATCCAATTGTCCAGGGATAGAGGCCGACTCCATTGAGCACATGGTTGCAAAAAGACATAAACCATTTTAACATACATAAAGTCACCTTTTACACATAACACACAGATATTTCACATATCCCCAGATAGCTGGGATCTGAGCGCACAAAACTACCGAATAGCGCTCAGATCCTATTCACACAGTTCAATTGCCATGGAGCTAAAGTCTTTCCCATAGTCTTTCATTATATGAATGGGCTCCATGGCATAGCTATCTGTGGTATCATGGTTCACACAGGGCAAGTACCGAATGACCCCCCCCCCCCTGTATTTAAAGGGCCAGGATGAGTGACATACACTCTGGTATGGCCGAATACTGTGTTTAAAGGGCAATATGTCCCAGGGCCATAGTCGCAGGGCAGGAGGCTGGCAATCAGTCCTCTCCAAGACAAAGTGGCGAAGGGCACTTCATCACACATCTCCCCTTTGGGGGGAAGTCTAACCAGGCACCTGACCTTCTGCCGGTCAGTGCCTCAGTTAGACGATCCACCAACCCACAATAAACCAGTGCTAGAGCAGCCCCCCCACAACAACAAAGTGCAAGAGCAGCCCACCCACAACAAACAGTTACTGCACCTAGATATTTCGCTGTGGTGATGAGGCAACACGCTGAGGGGAATTGAGGGGCAAAGGCCAGCGGCACTCTGCCCTGATGACAGCTCTTCTGCTGGTATAACCTGCAGGACATCCTGCTCTGTACAAGGGACAAAGGGAGGGTAGAGGCTGACTGCACTCTGCCCCGCTGTCAGCTCTTCTGCTGGGGTACTTGGGACATATTCCGGCTCAGTAGCCAGGGAAACGTGGGGGTCAGTGGGGGTTAACATTTCCTCTGTTAACCCTGGGGCCACATTAGGAGTTAGCTGGGGAGGGGAGTTTGTACTTACCCCCTCCTCCAGTTGTCCCAGTGAGGGTAGTTGGGGATCTGGACAGGCTGTCCAGCATCCCGGTAGGTCAGGCACAGAGATCATGGTCCCATCTGCGCCGTCTGGGAGATTGGTGTCTCATTTTGTTGGGGTAAGCTGTCGCTGGGGAGAGAGGGCGACACCTTCAGCTCCCTGGGGTTCACACTGCCGCTGGGGGGGAAGGATGACACCTTCGGCCCCCTGGGGTACACACTGCCGCTGGGCGGGAAGGATGACACCTTCGGCCCCCTGGGGTACACACTGTCGCTGGGGAGGAAGGACGGCACCTTCTGCTCCCTGTAGGGCGGGTAGAGAGACCTCGGTCCAATCTCTAGCTGCCATCTGGAGGTCATCCCAGGACCAGTCAATGAAGTCTGGTTCTGCTTGTTCTGGTCAGTTGGGGCTGCACGAAGCTAAGCAGGTGTTGGTAGTCCTGCTCCAGCTCCCACTCTCTTGTTACCAGGTGGGTCATGTCTTTGCTCACCTCGCCTTCGTCAACCCAGAAATACATGCCCATCCGGTAGTCGTAGATGTCCCAAAACCTAGACCCCTCCGTGCTGCCAAGATCAATGTCATCCTCCAAGGCATCCCATAATAAACCTTGGCCAGCCATCATAATCATCCCCCGCCGGTAAGTTGTGTTCAGCCGTCCAGGGGGTAAGTCGAACGGTATGCCACCAGAGGGCCTGGTATGCATTGTCTAGCCAGATCTCTCGCCATACCAGTGTCTCTAGTCTTGTCACCCACTCATCCAGGGGCTGCTCTCCCAATAGATACATCCGCATCGCCACACGCTTCTGTAGCCGCTGCTCATCACTGGTGAGACTCTCACCTCGCCGCCATTGGGCATCTTCCAGGGCATCATACCAGATTTCTTTTCTGTCTGCATCCCTGTAGTCCGCGGCCACCTCCTCCTCCTCATCATGGAACGCTGTCCGAAAACTAGCCGGTTCCATCCTGCTGTAGCCAGGGGCGCTGTAAGGATACTAGCGTTGCCCTCAATTTGTAACTCCAAACGTTACCAGTGTCTCCGAGCTGCTTTTCCTCGCACTAGGACGCCATCCCACCACTGCCAACAATGTAACGGATCTCCTGGCACCCCGACCGGGTACCTCCGTTGATGGACGCGTCCTAGCTTGCACCAAGGACTACAAGCACCGCACCGGACACCACAACCACCACAGACTCCACAACCGCCGTAGCTTAACTGGAGCCGCGCCGTCTTCCTTCCACCCTGTATGAATCTCCAGCATCCAGGACCGTGTGGGGAGGACCTCTCCTCCAAGGAGTGTACATCAGGAACAAGAGTTCAGTAGTTTAAGGGAGTATGCAGCGCATAGCAATCCCCAGTGTGATATAGCAATTCCCTCCAAGAACGAGACAAGGCTACGTTTTGGACGGTCAAGTAGAACTCAGGTGCTGGCACACCCAGCCTGGTTTTTATTACAGTCAGGTACAAACAGAACACACCCTGGGGGAAGGTATAAGACAATCAATAACACCATAGTAACGCCCACAGTTTCCCTCCCCTCTGCCTGGGAGATAATTGAGTTGGTTACTGTATCTACTCAATTATCTCCCAGCTAAAATGTACACCTTTTTATACATTTTTATAACTTTATGATTTTACATAGTACATAAATAAAACTTACCATTTTATGAACAACATAAATTGTGGAACAACATTTAAAAAAATGGCATGAATCAGACCAGGGGTTCAAACGTTAGTAAAAGTATCTTTTGGGCTATGACTGGCAGCATGGCAATCTGGCTCAAACAGGTTTTACAGAGGCCTCTGTGCTGGAGACAATGGGGAAAGTAATCCAATTATCCAGGGATAGAGGAAGACTCTATTGAGCACATGGTTGCAAAAATACATAAACCACTTTAACATACATAAAGTCACCTTTTACACATAACACACAGACATTTTACATATCCCCAGATAGCTGGGATCTGAGTGCACAAAACTACCGAATAGCGCTCAGATCCTATTCACACAGTTCAATTGCCATGGAGCTAAAGTCTTTCCCATAGTCTTTCATTATATGAATGGGCTCCATGGCATAACTATCTGTGGTATCATGGTTCACACAGGGCAAGTACCGAATGACCCAACCCCCCCCCCCCCCTGTATTTAAAGGGCCAGGATGAGTGACATACACCCATACTGACATACTCCCAGGGCCATAGTCGCAGGGCAGGAGGCTGGCAATCAGTCCTCTCCAAGACAAAGTGGCGAAGGGCACTTCGTCACAGTGCTCTTCACTAAGGATGGTGTATGTTTGGCTCAGATTTGTTACTGTGCTCTTCACTAAGGGCGGTGTATGTATGGCTCTGATTTGTTACAGCGCTCTTCTCTAAGGGCAGTGTATGTATGGCTCTGATTTGTTACTGTGCTCTTCACTAAGGGCGGTGTATGTATGGCTCTGATTTGTTACAGCGCTCTTCTCTAAGGGCAGTGTATGTATGGCTCTGATTTGTTACTGTGCTCTTCTCTAAGGGCAGTGTATGTATGGCTCTGATTTGTTACTGTGCTCTTCACTAAGGGCAGTGTATGTATGGCTCTGATTTGTTACTGTGCTCTTTACTAAGGGCAGTGTATGTATGGCTCTGATTTGTTACTGTGCTCTTCACTAAGGGCAGTGTATGTATGGCTCTGATTTGTTACAATGCTCTTTAGTAAAGACAGTGCATGTATAGGCTTTTGTTACTGTGCTCTTTACTAAGGGCAGTGTATGTATGGCTCTGATTTGTTACTGTGCTTTTCACTCAGAGCGGTGTATGTATGTCTCTGATTTGTTACTGTGCTCTTCACTAAGGGCAGTGTATATATGGCTCAGATATGTTACAGTGCTCTACACTAAGGGTGGTGTATGTATGGCTCAGATTTGTTACTCTGCTGTTCTCTAAGGGTGGTGTATGTATGGCTCTGATTTGTTACTTTGCTCTTCACTAAGGACGGTGTATGTATGGCTCTGATTTGTTACTTTGCTCTTCACTAAGGATGGTGTATGTATGGCTCTGATTTGTTACTTTGCTCTTCACTAAGGATGGTGTATGTATGGCTCAGAATTGTTACAGTGCTCTTCACTAAGGGTGATGTATTTGTGGCCTTTTGTTTACTGTGCTTTTCTCAAAGGGCAGTATATATATGGTTCTGATTTGTTACAGTGCTCTTCACTTAGGGTGATGTATGTATGTCTCAGATTTGTTACAGTGCTCTTCACTAAGGGCGGTGTATGTATGGCTCTGATTTGTTAATATGCTCTTCACTAAGGATGGTGTATGTATGGCTCTGATTAGTTACTGTGCTCTTCAGTAAGGATGGTGTATGTATGGCTCTGATATGTTACAGTGCTCTTCACTAAGGGCGGTGTATGTATGGCTCTGATTTGTTACTGTGCTCTTTACTAAGGATGGTGTATGTATGGTTTTGATTTGTTACTGTGCTCTTCACTAAGGGTGGTGTATGTATGGCTCTGATATGTTACTGTGCTCTTCACTAAGGGCAGTGTATGTATGGCTCTGATATGTTACTGTGCTCTTTACTAAGGGCAGTGTATGTATGGCTCAGATTTGTTACAGTGCTCTTCATTAAGGGCGGTGTATGTATGGCTCTGATTTGTTAATATGCTCTTCACTAAGGACGGTGTATGTATGGCTCTGATTTGTTACTGTGCTCTTCACTAAGGATGGTGTATGTATGGCTCTGATTTGTTACTGTGCTCTTCACTAAGGGTGGTTTATGTATGGCTCTGATTTGTTACTGTGCTCTTCGCTAATGGCAGTGCATGCATGGCCTTTTGTTACTGTGCTCTTCACAAAGGTGATATATATATGGCTCTGATTTTTTACTATGCTCTTTACTAAGGGCAGTGTATGTATGGCTCTGATTTGTTACTGTGCTTTTCACTCAGAGCGGTGTATGTATGTCTCTGATTTTTTACTGTGCTCTTCACTAAGGGCGTTGCATGTATGGCCTTTTGTTACTGTGCTCTTCATAAAGGGTGGTATATATATGGCTCTGATTTGTTACAGCGCTCTTCACTAAGGGCAGTGTATATATGGCTCTAATTTGTTACTGTGCTCTTCACTAAGGGTGGTGTATGTATGGGCCAGATCTGTTACTGTGCTCTTCACTAAGGGCAGTGTATGTATGGCTCTGATTTGTTACTCTGCTCTTCCCTAAGGGCAGTGTACGTATAGCTCTGATGTGTTACAACGTTGTTCCCTAAGGGCGGTGTATGTATGGCTCTGATTTGTTACTGTGCTCTTCCCTAAGGGCAGTGTATGTATGGCTCTGATTTGTTACAGTGCTTTTTACTAAGGATGGGGTATGTATGGCTCAGATTTGTTACTGTGCTCTACACTAAGAGCAATGCATGTATGGCCTTTTGTTCCTGAGCTCTTCACAAAGGGCGGTAAATATATGGCTCTGATTTGTTACTATGCTCTTCACTAAGGATGGTGTATTCATGGCTCAAATTTGTTACTGTGCTCTTCACTAAGGGCGGTGTATGTATGGCTCTGTTATGTTTGTGTGCTCTACACTAAGGGCAGTGTATGTATGGCTCTGATTTGTTCCTGTGCTCTTCAGTAAAGGGCAGTGAATGTATGGCTCTGATTTGTTACAGTGCTCTTTACTAAGGATGGGGTATGTATGGCTCAGATTTGTTCCTGTGCTCTTCAGTAAAGGGCAGTGAATGTATGGCTCTGATTTGTTACAGTGCTTTTTACTAAGGATGGGGTATGTATGGCTCAGATTTGTTACTGTGCTCTACACTAAGAGCGTTGCATGTATGGCCTTTTGTTCCTGAGCTCTTCACAAAGGGCGGTAAATATATGGCTCTGATTTGTTACTATGCTCTTCACTAAGGATGGTGTATTCATGGCTCAAATTTGTTACTGTGCTCTTCACTAAGGGTGGTGTATGTATGGCTCTGTTATGTTTGTGTGCTCTACACTAAGGGTGTTGTATGTATGGCTCTGATATGTTACTGTGCTCTTCACTAAGGGCAGTGTATGTATGGCTCTGATTTGTTCCTGTGCTCTTCAGTAAAGGGCAGTGAATGTATGGCTCTGATTTGTTACAGTGCTCTTTACTAAGGATGGTGTATGTATGGCTCTGATTTGTTACTATGCTCTTCACTAAGAATGGTGTATTCATGGCTCACATTTGTTAATGTGCTCTTCACTAAGGGTGTTGTTTGTATGGCTCTGATTTGTTACTGTGCTCTTCACTAAGGTTGGTGTATATATGGCTCAGATATGTTACAGTGCTCTACACTAAGGGTGGTGTATGTATGGCTCAGAATTGTTACTCTGCTGTTCTCTAAGGGTGGTGTATGTATGGCTCTGATTTGTTACTTTGCTCTTCACTAAGGACGGTGTATGTATGGCTCTGATTTGTTACTTTGCTCTTCACTAAGGATGGTGTATGTATGGCTCTGATTTGTTACTTTGCTCTTCAC
This sequence comes from Discoglossus pictus, assembly GCA_027410445.1. Taxonomy (NCBI): domain Eukaryota; kingdom Metazoa; phylum Chordata; class Amphibia; order Anura; family Alytidae; genus Discoglossus; species Discoglossus pictus. Next base: position 1,752,639 of record JAPZIH010000011.1, on the reverse strand, counting down.
TAAGGATGGTGTATGTATGGCTCAGATTTGTTACTGTGCTCTTCACTAAGGATGGTGTATGTATGGCTCAGATTTGTTACTGTGCTCTTTACTAAGGGTGATGTATTTGTGGCCTTTTGTTTACTGTGCTTTTCTCAAAGGGCAGTATATATATGGTTCTGATTTGTTACAGTGCTCTTCACTTAGGGTGATGTATGTATGTCTCAGATTTGTTACAGTGCTCTTCACTAAGGATGGTGTATGTATGGCTCTGATTAGTTACTGTGCTCTTCAGTAAGGATGGTGTATGTATGGCTCTGATATGTTACAGTGCTCTTCACTAAGGGCGGTGTATGTATGGCTCTGATTTGTTACTGTGCTCTTTACTAAGGATGGTGTATGTATGGCTCTGATTTGTTACAGTGCTTTTCACTAAGGTCAGTGTATGTATGGTTTTGATTTGTTACTGTGCTCTTCACTAAGGGTGGTGTATGTATGGCTCTGATATGTTACTGTGCTCTTTACTAAGGATGGTGTATGTATGGCTCTGATTTGTTACTGTGCTCTTTACTAAGGGCAGTGTATGTATGGCTCAGATTTGTTACAGTGCTCTTCATTAAGGGCGGTGTATGTATGGCTCTGATTTGTTAATATGCTCTTCACTAAGGGCAGTGTATGTATGGCTCTGATTTGTTACTGTGCTCTTCACTAAGGATGGTGTATGTATGGTTTTGATTTGTTACTGTGTTCTTCACTAAGGGCAGTGTATGTATGGCTCTGATTTGTTACTGTGCTCTTCACTAAGGATGGTGTATGTAAGGCTCTGATTTGTTACTGTGTTCTTCACTAAGGGCAGTGTATGTATGGCTCTGATTTGTTACTGTGCTCTTCACTAAGGATGGTGTATGTATGGCTCTGATTTGTTACTGTGCTCTTCACTAAGGATGGTGTATGTATGGCTCTGATTTGTTACTTTGCTCTTCACTAAGGACGGTGTATGTATGGCTCTGATTTGTTACTGTGCTCTTCACTAAGGTTGTTGTATGTATGGCTCATATATGTTCCTGTGCTCTTCACTAAGGGTGGTGTATGTATGGCTCAGCTTTGTTACTGTGATCTTCACTAATGGCGGTGTATGTATGGTTTTGATTTGTTACTGTGCTCTTCACTAAGGGCGTTGTATGTATGGCTCTGATTTGTTACTGTGCTCTTTTCTAAGGATAGTGTATGTATGGCTCTGATTAGTTACTGTGCTCTTCACTAGGGGCAGTGTATGTATGGCTCTGATTTGTTACTGTGCTCTTCACTAAGGATGGTGTATGTATGACTCTGATTTGTTATAGTGCTCTTCACTAAGGATGGTGTATGTATGGCTCTGATTTGTTACTGTGCTCTTTACTAAGGATGGTGTATGTATGGCTCTGATTTGTTACAGTGCTCTTCACTAAGAGTAGTGTATGTATGGTTTTGATTTGTTACTGTGCTCTTCACTAAGGATGGTGTATGTATGGCTCTGATTTGTTACTGTGCTCTTTACTAAGGATGGTGTATGTATGGCTCTGATTTGTTACAGTGCTCTTCACTAAGAGTAGTGTATGTATGGTTTTGATTGGTTACTGTGCTCTTCACTAAGGATTGTGTATGTATGGCTCTGATATGTTACAGTGCTCTTTACTAAGGGTGGTGTATGTATGGCTCTGCTTTGTTACCGTGCTCTTCACTAATGGCGGTGTATGTATGGCTCTGATTTGTTACTGTGCTCTTCACTAAGGTCAGTGTATGTATGGTTTTGATTTGTTACTGTGCTCTTCACTAAGGACGGTGTATGTATGGCTCTGATTTGTTACAGTGCTTTTCACTAAGGGCAGTGTATTCATGGCTCAGATTTGTTACTGTGCTCTTCACTAAGGGTGTTGTTTGTATGGCTCTGATTTGTTAATATGCTCTTCACTAAGGGCGGTGTATGTATGGCTCTGCTTTGTTACTGTGCTCTTCACTAAGGTCAGTGTATGTATGGTTTTGATATGTTACTGTGCTCTTCACTAAGGACGGTGTATGTATGGCTCTGATTTGTTAATATGCTCTTCACTAATGGCGGTGTATGTATGGCTCTGATTTGTTACAGTGCTCTTCACTAAGGACGGTGTATGTATGGCTCTGATTTGTTACAGTGCTTTTCACTAAGGGCAGTGTATTCATGGCTCACATTTGTTACTGTGCTCTTCACTAAGGGTGTTGTTTGTATGGCTCTGATTTGTTTCTGTGCTCTTCACTAAGGGTGTTGTTTGTATGGCTCTGATTTGTTTCTGTGCTCTTCACTAAGGGCAGTGTATGTATGGCTCTGATTTGTTACTGTGCTCTTCACTAAGGGTGTTGTTTGTATGGCTCTGATTTGTTTCTGTGCTCTTCACTAAGGGCAGTGTATGTATGGCTCTGATTTGTTACTGTGCTCTTCACTAAGGGTGGTGTATGTATGGCTCAAATTTTTTACTGTGCTCTTCACTAAGGGTGGTGTATGTATGGCTCTGATTTGTTACTGTGCTCTTTACTATGGGTGGTGTATGTATGGCTCTGATTTTTTAATATGCTCTTCACTAAGGACGGTGTATGAATGGCTCTGATTTTTTACTGGGCTCTTCGCTAAGGGCAGTGTATGTATGGCTCTGATTTGTTAATATGCTTTTCACTAAGGATGGTGTATGTTTGGTTTAGATTTGTTACTGGGCTCTTCACTAAGTGTGGTGTATGTATGGCTCAGATTTGTTACTGTGCTCTTCACTAAGGTTGTTGTATGTATGGCTCAGATTTGTTAGTGTGCTCATCACTAAGGGTTGTGTATGTATGGCTCTGATTTGTTAAAGCGCTCTTTACTAAAGGTGGTATATATATGGCTCTGATTTGTTACAGCGCTTTTCACTAAGGGCAGTGTATGTATGGCTCAGATTTGTTACTGTGCTCTACACTAAGGATGGTGTATGTATGGCTCTGATTTGTTACAGTGCTCTTCACTAAGGGCGGTGTATGTATGGCTCTGATTTGTTACTTTGCTCTCACTAAGGGTGGTGTGTGTATGGCTCTGATTTGGTACTGTGCTCGACGCTATGGGCGGTGTATGTATGGCTCTGATTTGTTACTGTGCTCTTCACTCAGAAGTCCATTTTCAGCTTTCTCTCTTTATTGTGCTCTTGCATGATCTATCACTCTTTCCTCTGATCTGACATTGTGTTCTTTCCTTAGGGGCCCTATATATGAGTCTCAGTGTTATTGCATTGCTCTCCTATATCTGTTGTTTAGCCCTCAGACTTATTAAAGTGCTGGTTCTCACAATCCCATGTTCAGGCCTTAGACCTCTGGGTCTCTGTATTTGTGTATCTGGTTTCTTATCATGTCCTTCTATCAGAAGCTCTGCATTTTGATATAGTTCTCCTCCCCAAGAATATCTTCTTCAGGTTTGGTTTCCCTCAGGGTCTTTATGACTCGATTTTTATTAATCTGTTCATCTATGGTTTGTTAATATAAGCTCTGCATTTTGTGCTTTGTACCAGATTTTCCAATATTTTTCCTATATTCAGTCCTCTTCCTTTTTTCTTCTTTCTTCCTCTATGTAATATATTATGAGGATTTACTAGACCACTAGCATCTAATTTTATCATAATCGTGATTAATGTCTCGTGCATCAACTTTATTTACACTCATTCCTACACCTACTCTAGAAAGGGTGGGGTAAAGTAAATAACAATGATGAAGACCTACAGGACCTTTAAGCTTTTAAAAATTCAGCCTTGTTTTCTTGGGCTTAATTTACCACAACATCAATTTAAATTTCTTTAGGCTTAAACAAATCGTATTTTGCTAAAAATAAGTTTGCTAATTTATTCTCTGAACAATACCCTATGTTTTTTAAACTTTCAGGAAAGTGATCACATATTTTCCAGTCAACATGTCCCTAAATATGTCCCTGAACTCCACTGAGGTTGGATCAGTTTTGAATGCAACAGAGAAACCAATGGATCCATCACGAGCGAAGATTACTGCATTATCACTCAGTTTCTTTTCCCTGTTCATCTGTGTGTTAGGATTGGTTGGGAATGGAATTATGATTTGGCTCTTCTCCTTCAAAATAAAGAGGACTCAGTCAGTTGTCTACTTCCTGAATTTAGCCATTGCGGATTTCCTTTATCTCTTTGGCATGGGTGTATTCACATGCTATTTTATCAGTAGATTACATGATGTATATATTACAGACAGCAACAAAAATATCATAGCTATTACTTCAGAGACATTGATGAACGTAGGTTTTGATGCCAGCTCCTTCCTGCTGACGATTATCAGTGTGGAGCGATGTGCATCAGTCCTATTTCCTTTCTATAACAGCACCTTACGCCCAGAGCACCAGTCTGCCATTGTTTGTGTTTCTATGTGGGTTTTGGCAACACTGACCACCATATTGGAAGTCTTTGTCTGCAACGATCATGCTAACTACTTAAGCCCAGAAGCTCAGAGCTGTATACCAATCATCATATTCACCACAACTCTGTTTGTTATTGTGATTATACTCATGTTATTTTCCAGCATGGTCCTTCTCATTGAAATTCAGAAGACCTCCAAGTTCTGTCGTCCTCCTAAATTATATATTGTTATCCTCCTCACCCTTCTGATCTTCTTTGTTTCAATTATTCCCTCAAGAGTGCTGGGTTTGTTGATATTCTTCAAAGTTTATACATTTGATACCCATGCACTCAGTTTTTATTTTACTTACTCTATCTGCACAGCCATCAATTGCTCCGCCAACCCTTACATTAACATTCTGGTCGGGAGATGGGGGAAGAAAGCACCAATCACGAAGGCTGTGGGAAAAATCTTCCAAAGTTCAAATTAGATTTTTAATCTGATACGTTATATCTGAACAGAGATGTTACCTAAAAACAAATACACGGCATATAAGCTGGACATGTAACACATTCATTTTGAAATAAAAATTTCAAGAGAAATATGTTTTTGTTTAATTACTGTTATGAATGCTAATCTGTCACACATACTTGAGATCTCTAAGATCCTTGAAGATTTCTTTGCATTTAACAATATACTCTTATGTACTTATTTCATGCAATGTATGTACATTTGGTAGATATGGAAACAAGAAATGGCTTCTACTAGATATAGCCAATAGTTCCATCAGTGGTAATAATTTTTACTGTATTGATTTGCTTAAAATCACAGATAATGGTAATGTATTAAGATTGATTGCTTCTCAGAAACCCAGCCACATGTTCAGTAACACTCAGATTTTATTCAGCTGGTATATGCAATGGTGAAATGAGGAGATTGTATGGTTGATTTGGGCAAAGATTATGCTGAGGAAGAGATTTTGCTAAATAGCCACTGAAGGTGAATATAAACATTTATCCAGCAAATAAATAATAAAAACTATTGGGTATATAATTCACACTGTATATCATCATGGCTGCTCTACCTCCCTCTATGCCCACACTAAACAGTGATAAGGAGCTAAATGTGGGACAATTGGCTGGGAGGTCAGTAGCAAGTTAGAGAAGATGGATAACTATTTTCATGAAATAGACTCGGCCACATTGACCGAGATACTGCTGATGCACAGCACTGTGGCCCCAAGAAGACAGGGGCCTTCTGCTACCAGTTTATAATTATATTTATAGAAGGGTGATATAAACACCTATTGTGTTTTTAACTATTTATTGATTCCTAAGAGCACCTAACTTGTACTGGGAAGTTGCAAGGAGAGTCCCAAATTATTTGGCACCAATGTTCTGTCAGTGTCAACAACTACATACATGTGATGTGAACATAATAATTTACCAGGAGGACGAGGTGGGAATTGAGACCCTACAGCTGCTACATGGAACATAATCTACTTCAAGTACCCAGTGGTGGTCTCCTGATCCCCTGCATTACTTCCAATACACATACAGGCAGTTTCTATTTCCCTCATTAGCATCATTAAGCACATAAGAAGCCCAGACGTCCATGGTTATGTGTTTTATTAGGTAAATACTATGTAGTGCCAATTTGTTGTCACATAATTACAATTGACACCTCCTTTGTATTTATATCACAAAAGAATGTAACACATCTGCCTCCTCCTTATCACTAATTATATTTCGGAGTGGAAGTTTGGGTGGAACAATTACAGTATTTAGGTTATGTAAAAGGTATAATATTAGATTTTCATTTGCTCTATATAATTGGAAAGTTGTCAGACCAGTTTATTATAATCACACACTGTGTTTGCCAAGTTTTATTTCCTACACACCATGTACAATGATCCCATGTGTAGTGTTGCAGCCTGGCGTGTATATCATTTTGAACACAAAAGTAGAAAAATATCAGTTTTAGGTATAAACACACTTATGGTGAGAAAAAATAAAAATAGTTACATTCATGATTTATAAGGGAATGATGAATAATGTTGTATGGTTAATCTTTAAACCCCAAAAACTCAATGTATACTAGAATGTGTTACAGGCAATGTGTTAAAGCTCATATTCTCTTGTTATATTTTGAAGATCTGGAAGAGAACTATTAAAGTCTTCTTTGAAAATTAAAGGAACATAGTTGTGGTGATCCTTAAACATTTATTTGTGTAGCTGGCACAATGAAATGACTATTAGCCCAATTATATACATATATTTCCCTCTCTACACTTCTAGAGGGTTGCCATTTTGGACTTTCCCACTCTGCGCAATGCTCACTGCGTGAGGTGGGTGGAAGCTTTGAATCTCCATACAACATATTATAATACTTCAAGATGGCCAGATGATTACTATCGATTTACATGGTCATAAGGAACTGACTCCTAAACTCTAGAGGGTGGACCATATGACCATATGAAGGGAGGAAGGTCAGGCTTCTTCACCAGAGGGGGCAGTATGGATATAAAGGATTATAATGGAAATGTGAAGGATGTTATTTGTCTTAAAAATATTTTCTTACTAACAGTTCTGGTTATTCAAAATAGCAGACTATAAATATGGAGCTTTACCTGGTCGCTAACTGTGTGCAAACATGGGATATGGATATTCACATTAACATTCAGTAGCTAAATGTGAAGGGCAAACGTGGCTTCCATGGTCTAGACCAGACTGGAAATGGTCTAATAACAGGAAGAGCCAGCCACAGACGGGTATTTTGTTATGTTCTACCCTAGAGATTTTTGTCCTGTGTCCTACATGTTTTAGATAAGACCGGTAGGGGTAGTAGATGCGCAAATACATCTTGATAGCACAGCTCAATTAAAACATTTATTCCATCCAAAACACAACAAAAACAATGAACCAAAGTAAGGTATCACATGATGCAATGAGCTATGTAGATGGTGTGTGAGGGGAGCAGATATACACAACATGGGGTACACCTTCCTTCTTTAGAATCTTGTTCTGGTGGAATAAAAATCAACATATAGCTTGGTGTATAGCAAACACTGTGTGGCTATAAACTAGTCCACAGATGGCTACAAGTAGTGGTGAGGGGTTGTCACATACCCCTCTCATCGTGGTTACCTAAACCTAATGGGCTCTATGACCCTAACAGTGTGACAACTAGGAGTTAACATCCTATATAGAAGTTCTGATAGGACCAGATATAAGTAGAAGAAAGCTAACACCAAAAAACTCCCTCCCCTTAGCTCAACCCTATAGAGGGTCAATGGCTAAGAGAGAATGGAGAGTGTAGGTGTGATAAAACTGTGTTATATAATAAGACTTCAATGAGGATAAAATGTCCCACAATGTTACTAATAAAATATATTAAGTACAGTATATCTAGATATGAAAAGTATAGGAAGTATCCTGTGTTGCGTATATCTGCGCCCCCCATACGCCATCTACATACCTCATTACGTTAGAGGGTTTACATGTGAGTGTGATACCTCTCATGTCTGCTGCCATGGGGTTATATTGTCACTTTCTATGCAAGACATCAGAAAATGTCAAATCATATCCTAACGAGATCCTTGTTGGCCACCCCAGCACTTGTTTCCAGTCCAATCCATAATGAATACCTCTACTGGGCTCATCTGCCTCACTCACTCCTGGGATTCTGGAACAATTCTCTGGCAGTCACTCCACTGGTTTTCCTTTTATATCCTTTAGCAAATCAGTTTGACCTTTTCCACAATTAAAGTCCAGACCTTGTCCACAATTAAAGTCCAGACCTTGTCCACAATTAAAGTCCAGACCTTGTCCACAATTAAAGTCTAGACATAAAATAACAGATAATTCTGCCATGTACAACGATAGCAAGCAGGGTACCTCCATGTTGTGAGGTCTTCTTGACCACAATGAACTAAATGTACATATCTAGATAACCCAAGAATACTGTGGCCCCCATTCAATTGAGTTTTTGGGAGATCTGATAGCCCGTAAGTGAGGTCGCAAGCTAATATGCTATTCATTTGGCGTCTTTTTGCTGGCTCTAATCGGCTTCTGAGTTACAGGCTTAAGAAAATGGTGGTGGTTAAACCTGTATCTTAAAGCCTCCAGAAGCCTTTGATCTTTCACTTTCGCAAAGGCTAAAATCGCAAATCTCTATTCAATTGCTCAATATCCCGAACCCGCAAATGTTTTCACACCCGTAAACAGCAAATGAAGGAGAAAATCCTACGAAACTAGAGAGGGGGTTAAACCCCTTACCGCAGCACTTTAAACGCAAATAAAAAAATAAATACTGCACTGTAAATAACGGGGAAAGTTGCACAACAGTCTCAAGCCCGCAAATCGGCAGTATAAAACATTTATTTTTATGTTTCATTTTGATGTTAAATCGATCTTGGGTATCAATGAGTTAATATATATCAGGCCACCCACATGGACAAGAACAGTATTGGCAATCATTTCATAAATCTTTATTTTGCGAATCTAATTGCATATCTGATCCCCGAACCTAATTGATTGACATGTAACCTCCATGTTTTATTGCTGTAATAATGACCTTTTCTATTGGCTGATTCAAAATGGGTGGTTACAAGCTTGCTGAATTGATTATGTTCCCACCCTGAACTGCTCCAACCCAGTGCTTGGTTTACGGTTTTCGGGTCATTAACTTGCGGGTTTGAGCAATTGAATAGCATCGTAGATGAATGGGAGCCCACAGCACACTTGTAGACATACGGCCTACAGCGATCGAGTTGCGGGCTTGGAATTGAAAATGGCCCTAAAAGTCTTAGTAGAGTGCCAGTTTGGGAACAGCAGGTAATTAAAATCACAGCCGTTTTGTTTATTTTTATGGCTCTTTTGACTTACAATAATTGATTGATTTTGCTTATTTTTGTGCAACAAATTAAAGCTAGATTAAGTTCCCTATTTACAGTGTAAGTGGAAAAATTCTTAAATATAAGGCATTTATTGACAAATGAATGCACAGAACAAATATAATAACATAACTATAAGTACATTACTGTATCTAAAGGACGGGCATTATTTGTGGCTCAGACGTGTTGATGATATTGTTATTTTTCTTCATCTGGAATTCATCGGTTGAAGACGGTGTACATTGAGACTGTGCCGGGGATTTACTGCAGTATCGTTTCTGCCCATATCTATCACATATATATAGTTGTCAGCATTACCGGTTGTTGCTAAAGTTGCGGGCTTGCTCCTTGCGCTGCGCTCATCCCTACGACCCCATACGACAGGCTGTGAGCCCCGAAGGAGCTCACTTTGCTGGTGGAGATGAGTACCGTTGCCGCTCATCCCTACATCCCCCGGCACAGGCAGTACAGGCCGCAACTGCGAGGTCAGCTGTTTGCAGCCCGTAGGGCTGTTTGTGGCTCATAGGGCCGGAAGTGTGGCCCGTAACCACGAGGCCCGCAGCACTACCTGGTTCCTGCCAACGGAGAACTCGCAATGAGCGCAGGATGCGCTCATCTCAAGGCCCCCGAGCCTCGCACCACCCGCAGTGTCTCCTTCCCCTCAACCTTATCACCTTTCCCCTCTCGGATTAACCCTGCCCTCACTTACCTTCATTGCGCTGCTCTCCATTGCATCTTTTGTGTCGGAACCCGGCATATGCTAATGATGTGACGTCACATGCGCGTCACGTCATTAGCATATGCCGGGTCCCGACACAGCTGGAAGACTCGATGGACAGCAGCAGGAGCCCCAGGGCTTGCATTACCTTCATTGTCTCCTCCCTTCTTCCCCTCATCCTCCTCCTCCCTCCCCTCATGTTCCTCCCTACCCTCATCCTCCTCCTTCTGCTCATCCTCCTCCCTCCCCTCATCCTCCCTGCTCCTCCCTTTAACCGTCTCCGATTAAACCCCCCTCCCCTCACTTACCTTCATCACGTTGCTGTCCATCGCGTCTTCTGTGTCAGGACCTGGCATATGCTAATGACGTGACGTCACATGCTTATCACATCATTAGCATATGTTGGATCCCGACAGCCAAAAGATGCAATGGTCAGCAACAGGAGCAGCTGATGAAGGTAAGAGAGGGGATGGGGGGGTAAATTGGAGAGGTGGAAAGGGAGGAGGGAGGAGGAGGATGAGAAGAGGGAGGAGGAGGATGAGGGGAGGGAGATGGAGGAGGATGAGGAGGGGAGGGAGGGAGGAGGAGGAGAAGAGGGAGGGAGAAGGAGGGGAGGACACAGGAGAGGTGGAGCAGGGCAAATAGACACAGAGGGAGTAAAGAGGGAAAAGACACAGGGGAGAGAGAGGGGGAACAGATACAGGGGAGGGAGAAACAGACACAGGAGAGGGAGGAGGAAAAGAGACACAGGGGAGAGAGAAGGGGGTAGAGACACAGGGGAGGGAGAGGCACAGGAGAGGGGGAAGAGGCACAGGAGAGGGGAAAGACATAGGAGAGGGAGAGCAGGGCAAACAGACACAGAGGAAGTAGAGGGGGGAAGACACAGGGGAGGGAGACGTGGGAACAGACACAGGGGGAAGGAGAGGGAAGAAACAGACACAGGGGAGGGAGAGGGGAGGAAGAGACAGAGGGTAGGGAGAGGGGGGAAGAAACATAGGGGAGGGAGAGAGGGGAAGAGACACAGGGGAGGGAGAGCAGGGCAAACAGACACAGAGGAAGTAGAGGGGGGAAAAGACATGGGAGGGAGAGGTTGGGAACAGACACAGGAGAGAGAGAGGGGGAACAGACACAGGGGAGGGAGAGGGGGGAACAGACACAAGGTAGGGAGAGGGGGGGCAGACACCGGGAAGGGAGACGGGGGACAGACACAGGGAAGGGGGAGACACAAGGGAGGGAGGGGGAGGAGACACAGGAGAGGGAGACGGATGGAAAAGAGACAGTGGAGGGAGAGGGGGCAAAAAGAGACACAGGGGAGGGAGAGGAGGGGAAAGGATTCACAAGGGAGGGAGAGGAGGGGGGAAAGGAGACACAAGGGAGGGAGAGAAGGGGAAAAGGAGACACAAGGGAGGAAGTAGACAAGGGGAGAGGCACGTGGTGAGCGCCAAAGGTGCTCACATTAGGTGGCAAATAGCTTTGCCAGCATCACAATTGTATTGTCATCAAGTTGCTAGTTACATTATATTGTCTTGTGAGAATAATATAGAAAACTAACATTGATAGAAATAATTAAAAAACATACCCGTTTAAGTTCATTATTTTCAACATAAATACCAGTGATTGTGTTATGAAAATGAATGGCCAAGTAAGAGAATTGTTTTACTTAAAGGTTATAAATTGCATGAAGATCAAAGTTTTAGATACCACATTCCCATTATGCAGATGGAACACTTGTGTAAAGTGTCCTTCTACATCAGGCAGTTTAGGATCAGAAACCAAAATGGCAGACTCCACAGCAACATAATCACTTATAAAAATGACAGTTTGTTTTTTATTTTATTTTCTATTCAAAATTCTGTTGATAAATTATGAAGTGTAGTTCTTCAAAACAGTTTACGATAAGTGTTGTCACTATCAGAGTGTCATTACTTCGACTACGTCTTGGTTTATGTAGTTTGGCTCTGAAATGACACATAAGACATTGTTGACTTCCTGAATCTTACTTGGAGAAAATATGTGGTGAACCACATGCAATTAGCAGAATAAATATAATCACTAATGAGAATGAGAATGTAATTAGGATCAGAGCGTTAGCGGCTCACGTATGTAACAGTTATATAGACATTAGACATGGACGTACCCTGAGGCTATGTGTGATTACATTCCTGGGATCTTGTATAGACAACCAGAGGAGATGGAGAAAGACGTACGAGAAGGAAAACGGAGAAAAAAAAGATTAAAGGATCTACATAGGAGGTGGGGATAAATGCTCAGCTCCTTGTAAGATACTGTTATACATTTCTAGAAGATCAGATGTTATATAAAGGTATGACAGAGCCAAAAAGTAAAATGAGACCGTCATCATGACGTCAATAACACCTGCGGGAACTCCAGCAAGCTCACTAAAGAAAATCTTGCTGCTGGGTCCCCATCGGGACTCCAGCAGGAACCGCACATGAATTCCATGATGCAGGGGTCCCCATCGGGACCACAACAGGGTCCCAACATTAACCCCTTGCTACAGGGGTCTTAATTGGGACCCCACAGAATTTAGAAATGAAAATCCCCTGTCGCAGGGTTCCTACATTAACCCCAACCTGATCGGGACCCCCGCAGAATAAAAAATTCAAATATCCTGCCTCGTGGATCCTTAAAGGACCTTAATGGTCCTTAAAGAACCCGCAGCACACAAATAGTTAACCCCGACCGTGGGGTTACTGTAAGTACCCCTGCAGCAACTAACATTAACCCCACCAGCAGGACCACTGCAGGGTCCCTACAATAACCCTTGCTGCGGGGGTTCGGATTAGGACCCCTGCAGCATTTAAAATTCAAATTTCCCGCCTTGCAGGTCCTGAAAGAACCTTAAAGAACCCACACTACAAATGTAATTAACCCCCATGAGCCTCTAAATAACTCTTTAAGTCCCATAATGGTCTATAAAAACCCTTATGGGACAATAATTAACCCTGACATTAACACTATAAGTGCCATGAGGGTCCTCCAGAACCCACATGATGCTAAGTCTAAGCACTACTTTACACTACACTATTAGCCACCCCAATAAACTAATAAATCTAAATTAACCCCCTCTAAGTAATTAACCCCATCTAAGTAATAACCTCCCTTTAAATAATTAACCCCATTTAACCATCACCATAACTAATTAACCCTATCACTAATGATTTAACCCTATCTAGACCCAGTTATCCCTATCTAGTCCTATTTAACCCTAACTGTACCTATTTAACCTTAACTGTTCCTAATTACCACTAACTGATACCTATTGAACCCAATATACCCCAACTGTACCCAAGAAACCCTAACTGCACCACATTACCCCTAACTCTACCAATTTAACCCTAACTGTTCCCAATAAATCCTAACTGTACCTAATTTCCCCTAAATGTACCTATTTAACCCTAACTGTACCCAATAAACCCTAACTGTATGCAATAAACCCCATTATATTACCCACTATCCTATCCTATTAACCCCCTTTCCTATTAATCGCTAGCCTATCATATTAACCCCTATTCTATCCTATTAACCCATATCCTATTATATCCTATCCTATCTTATTAACCCCTATCACATTAATCCCTATCCTATCCGATTAACGCTTATCCTATTAGGGTTAAATAGGTATATGTAGGGGTAATTAGGCACAGTTAGGGTTAAATAGGTACAGTTAGAGTTTATTGGGTAGAGAGGGTTTATTGAGTACAGTTAGGGTTAAATAGGTACAGTTAGGGGTAATTAGGTACAGTTAGGGTTTATTGGGTACAGTTAGAGTTAAATAGGCACAGCGAGGGTAATTAGGTTCAGTTAGGGTTAAATAGGTAAAGTTATGGTTTATTGGGTACAGTTAGAGTTAAATAGGTAGAGATAGGGTTAGTTAAGTACAGTTAGGGTTAAATAGGTACAGTTATGGTTTATTGGGAACAGTTAGGGTTAAATAGGTACAGTTACGGGCAATTAGGAACAGTTAGGGTTAAATAGGTACAGATAGGGTTTATTGGGTACAGTTAGGGTTAAATAGGAAACGTTAGGGAGTAATTAGTTACAGTTAGGATTTATTGGGTACAGTTAGGGTTAAATAGGTACAGTTAGGGTTTATTGGCACAGTTTGGGTTTATTTGGTACATTTAGGGTTAAATAGGTACAGTTAGGAGTAATTAGGTACAGTTACGGTTAAATAGGTACAGTTAGGAGTAATTAGGTACAGTTACGGTTAAATAGGTACAGTTATGGTTTATTGGGTACATTTAGTGTTAAATAGGTACAGTTAGCGTAAATTAGGAACAGTTAGGGTTAAATAGGTACAGTTAGGGTTTATTGTATACTGTTAGGGTTTAATGGGTACTGTTAGGGTTACATAGGTACAGTTAGGGGTAATTAGGTGCAGTAAGGGTTAAATAGGTATAGTTAGGGTTTATTTTAGTACAGTTAGGGTTAAATAGGAACAAAAACAATAAATCAGAGGCACTCATCAGAGAACGAACCAACCTTAATAGATTAGTTCTATGGCCATGATAAGCCACTCTGAGAGCAACCTCTTTTAGCTCACTTGTGCCCTTCACAGGCAAAAATATCCTGTAGTATATCAGTCTGGTCCCACTCAAAATAGTGACCCAGCCCCGAAATACCAGGCAATTCTACCCTGAAGAGGAGAAACAGCAAACCCCAGACGCTCTCAGAGTAGCTTATCATGGCTATAGAACTAACCTATTAAGGTTAATTCGTTCTCTGATGAGCACCTCTGACTTTCTTATGTTGTATATGCAAATTACCTTTAGGGTTTAGTCTCCCTAAAGGTAATATGGGACTCCAGACGTGGACCCCTTGCTCACTGTGCCTTAGGAAGTTCAGCTGCACCTCACTGACGAGGCCCATAAAGGCCGAAACGCGTCTGGGGTTTGCTGTTTCTCCTGTTCAGGGTAGAATTGCCTGGTATTTCGGGGCTGGGTCACTCTTTTGAGTGGGACCAGACTGATATACTAGAGGATATTTCTCCCTGTGAAGGGCACAAGTGAGCTAAAAGAGGTTGCTCTCAGAGTGGCGTATCATGGCTATAGAACTAACCTATTAAGGTTGGTTCGTTCTCTGATGAGCACCTCTGACTTTGTTATGTTAAATAGGAACAGTTAGCGGTAATTATGTACAATTAGGGTTTATTGGGTACAGTTAGGGTTAAATAGGTACAGATAGAGGTAATCAGGTACAGTTAGTGTTAAATAGGACTAGATAGGCATCAGTGGGTTTAGATAGGATTAAGTGGTTAGTGGAAGGGTTAATTAGGTATGGTGAGGGTTAAATAGGTTTATTACTTAGAGGGAGTTAATTACTTAGAAGGGGGGTTGATTTAGCTTTATTAGTTTATTAGGGGTAGATAATAGTGTAGTGTAGGGTAGTGCTTAGACTTAGCATCATGGGGGTCCTGAAGGACCCTCATTGCACTTATAGTGTTAATGCCAGGGTTAATTATTGTCCCATAAGGGTCTATATAGATCCTTATGGGACTGATATGGTTAATCAGAGGCTCATGTGGATCTGTACAAAGCCCCATGAGTGATGGGGTTAATATTAGGCAGGGGTTAATTACAATTATAGTGTGGGTCCTTTAAGGATCTTTAAGGTCCTTTAAGGACCTGCAAGGTGGAAATTGTAGCACAAGTCCTTTAAGGGCCTTTAAGGTCCTTTAAGGACCTGCAAGGTGGGAGATTTGGGTTAATTTAGGGACCCTGCGAGGGTTCCGATGGGGAACCTGCAGCATAGGGGGTTTAATGTTAGGTGCCGCAGGAGTACTTACAGTAACCCCGCAACCATGGTTAACTATTTGTGTGCCTCGGCATAGGGGGTTTAATGTTAGGTGCCGCAGGAGTACTTACAGTAACCCTGTGACCATGGTTAACTATTTGTGTGCCTCAGGTCCTTTAAGGACCCACAAGATGGGAAATTGGAATTCTAAATGCTGCGGAGGTCCGAATCAGGACGCCTGCAGGAAGGGTTAATGTAGGAACCCTGCGGGGTTTTCGATGGAGACCCCAAAGCATAAGGAAGTTTTTGTCTGCAGTGATGGTGGTAACTACCTAAGCCCAGGAGATGAACATTGATTTCCAATCATCATCTTTACCACAGTCTTGATTGTCATGGCCATGTTATTCATGTTATTTTCTTGCATTTTTCTTCTCATTGAACTCCAGAAGACCTTAAAATACTGCTATTTATCTCACCTTCTTCTTCTTCAATATTTATGTATAGCCATCTACTACTCGGCAAACCCTTGCATCGAAGTTATGGTGCGGGGCATTTCTCAGCCTTCAAGGTCCCCATCCACTTGAAGCACATACTCAGAGATGATTATTTTAGAAGACAAACATGACGATGGGCAGCATATAGTTACATAAGTAGGTAATTGGAGAGAGATATGGTAATGAGCTGTTTGTGCTTCTTTTTCACAGTGTGGTCGGATAATATCAACAACTGATGGGAATATCAGCTGATATACTCTAATTACACGTGATCGCTGATCTGGGTGTATCTTCAGATAAATAATTATAAAAGAAGTCCATGATGCCACTTAAGAACATTAACATAGTAACTTGACCCAAAT